>JAGQDJ010000078.1:203742-283915 GCA_022885665.1 Triops longicaudatus
GGGGCGCCCCCCCCCCCCTTCGCTGCGCCCCTGATAGTCTGATCAAGCCGTGTTTACAGACACGGTACTCGGCGAGCTAACAGGCCTATATTTGGCCCCCTTAGCCCAATGAGATGCAATAAAGAACCTCACGACAATTTTAAAGAACAAATGTGGGCTTACATCAACAAAAATATTTTTAAGTGTTTGCAACCCCTTGACCGAGCTTCAAAATGCCGCCACTGCTTAAGTAGAGGGTGGTTTCTGTTGCACTTTGAGGTTCGCAATGCGATGTCACAGGCCAGGAACCTGAGTTCCAAATGCAGCCGCTCGTAATACCAACTGAATTCGCTATTAACATATGACGGTTCAAGTCTTATGCCATCTAGTGACTGTTCAAAACTTTGAAGGTTATTCTGAATTGCATCTCTTCGAAGCTTTGGATAGTGTCTCAGCAAGAAGGCAACGGGGAGCAAAAATTTCAAGAGACGACTCTTTTCGCACAATTAACTAAATGTCGTCCCACAGGCGAAACTTTCTTCCAACCCTGTACAGCACTGCTATCTTTCGGACGAGACTACCAAAGCCATAGATTTTCATGACTTGTACCCCAATGGGCATTTGCAGTAGGCCTACTTGTACCGCAAGGTTATTTAAAAGGTTAGGCCGCCCGTGGCGGGGAAACGTAGATGGAGTTAAATCATAACGTTCTTGGAATGCACCCGTTATTTCGAACGGATTGTGCTTGTGAGAACAGATGTCACTTATTATTCGCTCTTCCTTGACAGAGAAGGTGCGATTTTTGTATTTCTTGTTAAATACACGTTTGTTATATGCGTAAGCTTTTAAGTCTTTATTTACTTTTCATTTCATTCAACTACATTCCTTTCATTTTCTCAAATACATTAGCTTACAGATCACAACAGACGCTTCCATGCAAAATCATGTTTTGTGAGGTATGTGTTTTCTACCCTTCTTTCTATTGCTTGCACTCGCATATTTATTTACTACATTTTCCCCGTTTTTAACGTTTCTAACCAACAATGCTTTTCGCTACACAAAATTTCATTGTTAGTACATGGAAAATACACGACGAAGATTGCGAGTATATAAAGTGTGTTGAATTCTGTGGATTAGGCAAACGGATTGGTGGATTTGTGTGTGATAAAATCAAATCTTAAGTCAGAATATAACATTTACGATGATTGGGAATCGTTTTTGTGATCCTTAACGCTGATGGGCTGCAGTCCAGTGTCCCTCTAGAGCAGTGGTGCCCAACCTTTTTTCACCCGAGGGCCGCGCGCGACATGGTATAAAATCTCGGGGGCCTGAATGTTCCGGTTTCGCCAGAATCATGCCGACGTTAAAAATGAAATTATGCCGTGATATACAAAGCGTAAGATTCGGTTAGAAAGAAAGAAATCATAAGCCAAAAGTAATTGCACTCAGTTTGGATCAAATTTCATCACGTTGATCCTCAGTACAGAATGCAGGTGATCGTCCGTGAGTCGAGAGCGAGATGCAGGTTTTGCTCTCTTTAGGACCGCAAAAGTAGTCATTTTCTCTCAAGAAAAGTTTTGCTTTTGAGAAATTATACGGCAAAGAAAGGGCAACACTGTGGGGGTGAAAGGGTGATGGCACTCTCTGTCCGGTATAAATGAGCGGGCCGTATGAGGCACCTTCGCGGGCCGGATTTGGCCCACGGGCCGTAGGTTGGGCACCACTGCTCTAGAGTTTCAAATGCTAGCGACCACGACGGCCTACCCTTCTTTTAAATAATGTTGCTTGCACCGTACTTTCCGTAGGAAACGACCCCACCTAGGCGCCCCATACTAACGGCACGGAAATGTGTAAGAAACCAACGCAATGGGACAGGAGCGTGCCAGAGAGCCTAAAGTGGAACACACCCACGCATCTGCCGTGGCGTTAGGTACGGGAGCTTAGTTGGGGCCGTATTTTAGAGGAACTATTATACGCGCCAGAATAAATAAAAATTATTTGATGAATACGAAATTTAATTATGTTCAAACAAGGTTATGCAAAACACGGCAATTCAAGAAACGCATCTAAATAATTAATGAAAATTTAAGTATTCAAAAGCCTTGTTTATTTAAAAGACTTTGCCATTTAAAGACATAGTTCAAATGGCTTCTTTCGTCGCCCTAAGGATCGAAACTTTGGCTTTCGCTGGGTATTTTACCTGTGTTAAATGCCTGAGTGACCCCTGAACTTCTTGAATAAATACAGTTAACACTAATATATCACTCTCGTTTCCATAGTTTGCATATGTAGTGCGAATATTACTTAGCATTAAAAGCGACTAACTGAATAAAAAAAAACTAACTTGAAAATAAATACAAATTCCTCTTACAACTACAGTAAAAACATATTCCAATACATAATACAAATTTCCAAAGTGATTTCTTGTTCCAATATTGTTTCCTTTAGTCACTAATATTATAAGTACCATTACTGCCGACATTGTTTTCCACACTAAGCAAGTGCTTCGCCGCAGTCTACCCAACGTTTTCTTTATGCTTGCCGTCTTAGTTACTGGCGGTTCACATTCTACGGTCAATAACGAAGGCAGATTTTTTTTTTTTTTCATGATGCTTGCCGTGCTATGTACGGCTACATTTTCCTAATAACTTTTCCACCTCGATTTACATTTACATCTCCTGAGTCAAAGAATAATAATTTACCTAGGACAAAACATACTTTTATCAAAGTAAAGCAATCAAGTTTATAAAAGCTTTGTTTGATCCTTTGTTAAAATGTTCAGTACTCATTAGTCTATCGCTATCGTTACTGTTGAAATGCTATTTTCCCTAACTATGCAAGAAAAATTCCGTAGTAAAGGCGATGTTTGCCCCTCACTGGCTCTCTTCTTTTCCTCCGCTTATCCGTCGCCCTCAGGAGTAAGGGCTGGTCTTCATATTACTTATCCATTTCGACCATTTCATTTGCCTTCTTACAGTTTATCATTTGACACCACAAAACTGACATCGAAGTGGCGGCATGCTATTCACCGAAAATACTGAGTAGGCCTATAATATACGTTAACCAAAAAGGGAATATTCTCCCGACCAATCTTGTTCGATTTACAGGCACTTGCTTGTGAATTTGTGACAACACGGGCTTCCTGAGATAAAATGACACATAATTTGCCACTTGCCCAAATACTCCGCATACCTCATACTCCGTAGAAAATGGCTACAGGAAGATTTATACCTCAGAAAATATTTCTGACAAGTTCATGACGAAAATTCTACATTTAGCTTCCTATAAATGAAAGGCTTAACGATTAAGAAAAGGCTTGGTAAGTACTCAAGAGCTAATTGTGTTAGGATAAAAAAAAATGACAATTCAAACCCGCGTTCATCCTCAAAACAAACTGATGGACCAGTAGTGAGCTTAACGTTGGTAAGAGTTGACTTAACGCCGTCTAGCAGCTAAATACTCAAGCTTTCCTTTCTTGCAGTGTTTACCTGTGGGGTGACATTTAGTTGCTTTTATCTTTTAGCTATGGATTCAACTAAGAAAGTTAAGGAACTCTTGGAGCGTATGCTGCTTCAGTCGGATGATATGAAGTCTTTACGAGCGCTTAATAAGGTGAGAGAATGATTCCTTATAAACAGTAACTGATGATGTCCTTCCTATATTCTCATTAAGGACCTGTGCGAAATTGCCAAAGATGGAAAGGAGGACGAAACAAGAAGCGTAGTTAAGGAGATGATGACAGAGCGCCTAAAACAAGATAATCTTCTCAGTTCTGGCTCCTTTACACCATGTTTGTTGTACATAGGACGAAACACATTTCCACGAAAATTAAACATTCTTTATTTTAGTGGCAAATATTATGTCTGCCTGTCCGCTCGTGAAAACTGCTCTTTCAGAAATACCGCACTTAATTGAATCGTGTTTAGCGCTGTTAAAGACGTGGGAAAAATTGGAAGATCCACAGCAAATTATACGGGTAAAAAAAAAACACCCATTAAAATAATAAATCGAGGTAAATACATGAACTTTCTTTAAAAAATGTTTACTTAGGTCCTGCTACAAATGGCGCAAACTTCTAACCCTGGTCTATCGCATTATCCGGAAGTCAAACAGCGGCTATACGAATTGATGGGATATGACACATTTCCTTCCGAAGCCTGTTTACTGTCGGGAACACTATATCATTTAATTAATTCCCATCTGAGCTTGGTAGAAATTCCGCTGAAGGACGATTACGAGTTCCGCCATATATGTATTATCCACGGCTTTTTGACAGCATTATCAAGAAAGCCTCCAGACTATTTCCGTTCGGAATTGCAAGACTTGCTCCCAGTTGTCATTTCGTTGTGTCGTCAAAATACCAGCCAGTTCCATTTCTTCCATAAAATGAAAACTATAAATCTGTGGTTGACGATCTGGAAAGAAGTCCGAGGCGAAAGCCAGCTCGCTGCCTTGACTGTGCCAGATGGTCCCATTTTTACTATTTTGAACTCCAATTGGGAATCACCCATCTCTGGTGTGCCCGAATTAGTCAAAACTTCCATGTCGCTGCTCCTGGATTGCCAGACAGAGGATGCTGGCCGCAGGCTACTCGACATGGTGCTCAATTCGCTCAGTTGGCGACTCAAGTCCAAATACCTGACCTTATCTGTCGTTATTCCTTTTCTACCTAAGCAACAAGTAACCTACCTCAGCTCTATCACTATTTTGGAGACTAATGGTATTTAATTTGTCATGAACGCATCAGGTTCTGAATTACTGCCAAAAACTTGCCGAGTGCCTATTGCAGAGCCTGCCAGTAAATCATTTAGCCACCGTTGGGACCGAAACTTATAAAGTGCTCCTGAATCAATTGTCCTATGATGAATTCACTTGCTATGTCCGAGATTCTTTCATGAAAGCATTGACTTTGGAGAACACGTAAGTTTCACGCATGCGCGTACTATGCGAAACAAATTAGGAGAGCCGTAGACAAATTTTGACTAGACAACTGCCATTCAATCGAATTTTCGTAATTTTTGCATGGTTTTTGAAAGTATTTATTATTTTACTATATCATAAAATCTATTATTAGTTACAATAAATGCCGCTGTGTGTTTCTTATATGTGAATAGCTTGGAATTTTTGTGTTTTTTCTCTACGATTTTTTGCCTGACTTTTCTACGAGTTATGCAAGCTTTTTAAACTAAAAATAACAGTTTAATCATTGCTTTTGTTTCCAGATTCAAACCGGAGACCAGACTTAAGAATTTTCTAGAAAAAAGTTTAAGTATGCAAGAGAAACTTTTGATATGTATTACTCTCTTTATGGAGGAGAACAGTACGAGTGGTGTTTGCATGCGTTTTGTTTCTTGAATTCGTCTGATAAAAAATAATCGAATTTATTTCTCTCCTCAGAATCGCTTTGGAAAACTGCCATCACTCCTGGCTGCCGTATACCCTAACTAGGTTCCCGGACTTGTGGCCCTGGCTTATGGATGGCCTGTCTGGCCCCAAATCGTTACCTGAACACCTTTCGTTAATTATGTGCCTCAAGGTGGGACGAAGCAAAGGACTCGTGACGGATGAGAGCTGCTTGTGGCCGTTAATTGGCCCCGCTTTACAACACAGCAATGACAGCTTGCGAAGCGCTGCTTTTCACTGCCTTGCGTTTGCCAAGAAAAAGTCGCAACCTCTGACCTCGGAAGAGCGGAAACTCACCTTACAGTTCCTGGCCTTTAATCTCAACGCGGACAACCCTTCGTTCCGCCAAAATGTGATGTCGTCCCTTAAGAACATACTCTTGCGTATTTTCGAGAGTGCCTTACCTCAGCTTAAGTCGGTCGATTCATCTGTATTAAACGATACCATACTTTTTATCGACCAATTGCATTCCTTGCTGCACAAGAATCTGAGACCTGGTGCAAGTTTTCAGCGGCGACTTCTCACCCTGGATGCGTTGCAGTTAATCTTCCAATTCGTCTACGACCCCGTTCTCGCTTCGTTGAGCAAAGGATGTACACTAGCCAAGCGAGAACAGTTGCGATTTGTTGCACGATCCATGGGCCTATGGGATTTCACAAACGAAAACTTATTGCCGGCCTGGCTGGCGTGTTTGCGAGACGACATTGCTGATATTCGACAAAAAGCTGCCAAATTGCTCTGTCGCTATTTTCACCCCAACCCGGAGTTTGTAGCATCGGTTTTCGAACAAGGATGGATGCTTTGCGATAGCCCCAAGGTCCAGGAATGCGAGGCGGGTGCATTATTGCTACATGTAGCATACGTTTGGGTCAGCGAGTCTAGCGATGTATCTCAGAACCAGACTGGCAAAGGCACGTACCCGGCCTCGCTACGGTCCTGTGCCGTTTTTATCGAGCAGCTTATTACCCAACTGTCGTCAGAGTTTGCTCTTCTCAAAACGAACTTTCTACAAGCCGCCAGCGCTGCCCCATTACATGGCTTCGTAACAGCCATTCGTTACCATTATGAGCTCCATGATGCCCCTCACTGCCTGGACCAGCAAAAAACGTTATATGAGCTGCTTTTTCTATGCGGAGACATTATACGTCATATGTTGGACTGCTTATCGTGCAAAAGCGATTGCAGAAAAGGTTTGACTTCGTTAAATTTATTGCGTTCTACAATATTTTGCGTTGGAAAATGAGATTGGTGATTAGTATTTTCGTGTCTTGTCTCCTGTTAGATATTGCACCGTCCTTTGAGGCAATGGGAGATTCCGTCAATGAAATTATTAGACAGTCAACTAAAGAATGTTTGTCTCCGACCGTTTCCATCACGGGTCAGCAACAACTCGTGCAAGCTTGCGCTTGGATGACACTGAAAGTACTGTTAAAGTAAAAAGGTCGATTCAGAAATGTAACAACTATTTTCTTCTCAACAGGAATGCGCGTTCTTGGTGGCTTGTTTGGGAAGCATTTTGGTGAAAAGTCCTTTCAGCGTGAAAGCGACTCAGCATTGTTTAGGACTCTTGGCAGAAATTTTGATTCGGTGTCGCCACAAAGGTGCTATTGAAAGTGCGGGTGAAGCTTTTACAGCCTTGTGTAAAATTGTCCTCAATGCTCCAGAAGACGAGCTACGCCAAATTCCCAGGGACATTTTGTGCGACTTTTTACAAAAACTGGAAGAGCAAGAATGTGGCGCATCTATCACCAGGCGTTCCGCAGGTTTAGCGTTTTTGGTGGTAAAAATCGTGAGCAGTGAACCCAAGAAACGGCAGGTAAATTAGACGCACCAATATTTGCCATCACTTGAACGCATTGTATATTTCTTTTGATTTCGTAAATTTTGTTGGCTATTTATTCTTTTTTTATTATTATTCATTTATAGTTGGCATTTTTATGCGTTTGTTCATATGTTGATTTATTTTTGCAGCGTCACCTGGTGGTCTTAGCGGTCGAGAAGTTGATGGCCGTAGCATCTCGAGAAATTCCACCCACGTGCAACATGACCGTTGATTTGCCTCCAGCGCAAGCTTTGCATATTTTGCAAACTTTGGTACACGACGCTTCGCTAGCGTCTGATCTGATACCTTACATGTCCCAGATTCTGCAACTTTGCTTACCATTAATATCGTCACCAGCGTGGACGGTTCGTAACGCTGCTTTACAGTTGTACGGTTCCCTGGTGCCACGCATGGTGGGGCAAAAAAAAGTTAGGGAAGACCACGGCCAACCTAATACGATCACTCTGGACGAGTTTTTCAGCAAGTATCCTGAACTTCATGACTTTTTGCTGGAACAGCTGCAAGCGCACACAGCAGTGCTCACCCCGCAGGTTAATGCCAGTTTAATGCCAATTTTGAGCTTGATGTCCAAATTGAGTCCCGGTTTAATCCCGAATGCGGCGGTCAACAAGCCAGCCTTCAAAAGCGTTTTTCACAAACTCATGGCCAGTCCTGTAATCTATATACGCTCGTTAGCGGCTCAGGCAATAACGGCCATAACCGGCTTGTCGGATTTAACGCAGCTTTTACAAGAGTATTTGCAGCTCGCGCTCGACGAGCGAACCAATTCGAACGCGTTGCACGGGTATTTGCTTGCCGTACGTTGCTTGGCTTTACGTCTGCACGATACGGGTTCGAGGGAATGGCCTCAGTTGCGACAGCAAATCAAGCAAATTGAAGTAATCGAACAGCGACACGCCTCGTATTTCATCAAAGTTACTGTCGTGGATCTGTTTCGTAAGCTGGGGCTCGAAATGAACTCGGACGAATGGCATGCTGTGCTAGAAACCCGCGAAAAACTTCACAGCCTCCTGAACCAGCCCGGGTTTCCGTCGTGGCTACGACTCAAGACAAAACTAGTCATTTCGAAGTGTCCCTTGTCGAGTTTAATAAGTACGTCTGAACACGCCTTAGCAGGGAAGGGTGAAGATGCAGCACTGGCTGCGCTGCAAATCCTCAGCAAGAAATTGTCTAAAATGTCACGCAGTAGTGTCATTGCAAATAGCGTCGTGTCTATAGTAACGTACTACATTTACAAGGCAGACCTGATGAAGAGTTCGTTACCGATCAGCTTTGGCATTTTACTTCAACGAGGTGCCTCTTGCTTAAGTAATGACGTCTACGAGTGGCTGCCGGAGCATTGTCTGAAGTATTTGCGAAAAGACGTGTACGGAGAGGTAATAGCCAGCTTAGCTCTGCCGGCATTGACTCTCGCGATGATAGAAGCCTGTCACAAGCCGATTTTCAGTGACGAGCGATCGGACAAGCTGATGGACAAGCTAGGGTATTACGTGAATGAATATAGCCAGCCACAGTATTCGGTGACGTTGCGGATGGGAGCGGCAAATGCTTTGTTGCTCATAGGACGAGAGATATTTGCCCCGAAAGCTGAGAAAGTAATTTTGCAGCCGGTATGCGAATTGGTCATGGAAAGTATTTTGCGCCTGCTCCAAGACGAAGACAAAGACGTTCGGTTACGAGTGGCCAGTATGTTTCCTGGCTTGCCTGCTCCTGCGCATTGTTTGGGCCTGATGATGGAAAATTTTACGTCGACTTTCGTGGAAAAGGACGTGATAGTGTATGCCTGGCAGATTTTGAAAACACCGCAGCGGACGAAGGCCACATGGCTACGATTGTTGAGGCGTGATTGGGAATGTTTATTCGAAGAAGAGCCGAGGAATCCGTTCGCAGAAGAAAGCCGACTGCATAATGAATGGTGCTCTTATATCACTCGAATGATACGGTTGTTGCATTTTACTGTTAAGCAAGAAGTGCGAGAAAAGTTGTCAGAGGAATTGGAATTGCTGGAAGAAGAAATAGCTGAATTGTTACCTACTATAAAAGAATATACGAGGGAGAATATTGTGTGGAGCCCTGCAGGGTGTGCAGAAGGTTACAGTGCATTGGTCAAGTTGAAAAATCGAATGAATTTAGCTGAGGTCTTATGGGGAAAAGAATGCTTTCACGAAATGAAAGCTGTGATGGACGTTTGGGGTTTATTTGATGCCTGAGCGGTTGTCGTCATGTTGAGGAATAACTTGAAGTTACAATAAAGCCATCCACTTTTAAATCTCTCCTTGGAAAAGCATGCCTTGGAATATAAAGGTTTACTCTGTATCTCTTTTAACAGTCCAACGAGCTTAAGTCTCTATCGCTGCTCAGTCTTTGCACAGTTTGCGGGGCCCTGTTAACTTTCCAAGAAGCTTTTGCTGATAAGCACGGGTTTAAAACGTGTACCCTGTCTAATAAAACTACTTAAAAGTTGTCAAGACTAAGAGATATCAAAGAACATGTAAATTTTGAGTATAAATAGATTATTGTTTAGTTTGACTGTATGGTAAATGATTTGGATACATGGAAAGCCTCGTATATATTCTACCTGAGACGTTTTCTTCCGCTGTAAATATTTTTTGGTATACAACAAATATAGCTGTGGTCTTAAAAAGGGCAAGAAAAAAAGCGAGAAGTACATTGGCCCGGCCAATCTATTTTAAAGTCAAGGATTCCATGACTAGTTATTTCAGTCTCAAGACGAGTCATTACTTCAGTGAGACTTTGTATTGATACACTATTTCTCATAATTTGCCTAGGTAACCTCACTTACAGATTAAAGTTGCAGAACATTAGCGTACTAGGATTAGAACGATATCTGTAGGAATTTCAGTAGACTTGCAGGAAACTGTCGGCTAATATTCTGTAATCGCATAATGCGATATGGTCTATGAAATTTATTACAGCGGTAAAAAATTGACTGCAAATATACAAAGTAATTTATTAGTATAAAAGGTGGCACGCAATGGCCGTTTTTCGTTGCGTAAGACACATGCTTTGCACACGTGTGGATTTTAACCAAGTCGGATGCCTCAGCCGCCAGACTCGGTCAGCAGAATTTGTGGTCAGTCTTTCCGTAGCGTCAAGCATCGCCGGTCAAAGAGTTGCAAGGGAGCTTGCCAGTATTAAACGCTTCACGCGCTGTGCACGGTGATGTGTAGAAAAGGAAGTTGACATTGAAAGTTTTGGACTGATCAAAAATGAAATTTCTATTCACGACGAAGCATAGTATCGGCTTTGCCATATTACTAGCACTTGATTTAGCCGCGGGAATACTCATAGGATGGTTTTCCGCCCAATTGGAGGCCGAAGAGAAAAGGTTGTTGGACACCGCGAAAGAACTCACTCGGGACCGCTATGAAGAAGACCAAGATGTGCATCAAGAAATCCTAAATTCCATTAATTCGAACAACATACGAGAAAATCTGAAGTAATTTAATCTTTAAGCTTTCAGCTTTTTCGAGAAGATTTAATCATAAGTATTAACTAAAAGAGATATTAACTGGTATTGTGCTATAAGGGAACTTTCGAGAAAACCACACATGGCTGGAACTCCAAGAGACGACGAATTAGCTAATATGATCAAAGACAGGTGGACTGAGGCTGGCTTAGATTCCGTAGACCTTGTGCCATACGACATTCTACTGTCTTTTCCCCAGAGTTCACAACCTAACAAAGTACGTTTGCTCAACGAAAATAACGTAACCGTCTTTGAGAGCCGTCACCAAGAAATTGTTTTACGAGAGGAAGACAAAGACCCTGATTTCGTTGACTCCTTTAACGCGTATTCTCCTAACGGTACTTAGTCAAAACGCTTAGGATAATTATTTTCACATTTTTCACGCTCCATTCTAGGTACTGCGTACGGTTTGTATATTTACGTGAATTACGGACGAGAGGAGGATTTCCAAGAGTTGGAAAAAATGGGAATAGAAGTGGCTGGTACAATCTGTATTATTCGATACGGAAAGATATTCCGAGGCAACAAAGTAAGCGAGTCTTTCGAGTAACAATGTAAACAATTGTTCCAATTGATCAGGTACTAAGCGCGTCCCGGCGTGGCGCAGTTGGAGTAGTGTTATACTCAGACCCCGCTGATGTTGCGTTAAACGGAACTGACCCAGTTGTGAATTACCCCAACACGTTCTGGATGCCCGGAACGGCAATGCAGCGAGGTTCTTTGTCACTGTCTGACGGTGACCCTTTAACGCCAGGATGGCCTGCAACAGGTAAAATACTGAGATACAAAGACAAAATTATCTGGAGCGCATGGTAGAATATGCGCCAGCAAATGATAAATACGCACCATTAACCGTGGTAATTCTGAACACGTGAGGCTGAACACGATAGGAAACCGTAGGCCATCTATTGCTCTTCAAGTAATACACACAACCAGTACGACGTCGCCAGATTTTACGATGAATACAGGCTTCTCTAGGGTTCCAACATCAAGTTTTTGTTGTGTCACATTTCCTGGCAACAAGTTGAAAGTCAGAGACTTTTTTGGGCACAATTTTACTTTCTTCGATTTGTTTTCGGAAAGGTACAACATCTACCAGGCTTTCTGTCACCTAAATAAAAACGCAGTTGCAACTTTTAACTCGATGTTAAAAGTTACCCAGAGAAGTTCGACGCGTTTCCTGTGTTATTTTTTTTTCCGAGGCTAGTGGGTGCTAGCTAAATAGGGGAACGAGGAGAGAAGCGCGTCAGGGTCAAAGTGGACCAGACTTGCGAAAAGAAAGCGCATACAAACTCAACTCAAGGATGAAACTCACAAGTGGAAAAGATTGTGGACAAACAAGACAGAAACAGCATTTAAAACCGTAGGAATTGCTACCACGCGAGTGTGAAAAAATATGAGGTTTAAGGCGTAAATACTTCTCTGTCTATCTTTTTTTCATTTATATGTTTTTCCCAAAGCAGCCAGTCATTTTCTTTAAAGAAAATGGTAACACATTTTCATCCGATTCACGCTAATAATGTCAAAAAGAATCTTTCTGCCAAAGTGATACTTCTGAATTTTCGTCGAGCAATTTTTTGTTCGCATCCAAAATTGTACTCATCGCGAGGTAACTTTGAACACCAACTTTGAACATACAATACTCCCGGAACCATTCAGTGAAGTCGAAATCAACTCATTCTGTACAAAAACCTACAGCAGTGGTGCCCAACCTACTGCCCGCGGGCCACATGCGGCCCGCGAAGGTGCCTCATGCGGCCCGCTCATTTATACCGCTCATGTATATCACTGCATAATTTCATTTTTAACGTCGGCATGATTCTGGCGAAACCGGAACATTCAGGCCCGCGAGATTTTATATCATGTCGCGCGCGGCCCTCGGGTGAAAAAAGGTTGGGCACCACTGACCTACAGTGTATTTTTTAAAATTTTTTTAAACTTAAAAATGGTAAAAAATACAATAGAAAAACGAAAAAAAAAAATCCCCTTTTCGTTCAGAATTACCCCGTGTGAGGGTAGTCGCTCTGCAAAACTACGTCTGCGCCGCTAGCTAGGACAATGCATAAGCTTGTATCTTATTCAAGTTTTTCTGCAGAGGGTGTATACCGGCTGGACATCAAAGAAGCGGAGGTTCACGCAATCCCTTGCCAACCTATAGGTTACGATGACGCTCGGCAACTACTTGGGTGAAAATTCAAAATAATAAATACAGTTAAAAATAAAACGGCAAAAACTAAAAGGAACAAAGCCAAAAGAAAGAAGAGAGAGGATTCCGGTAAATTGTATTATTATTAGGCGCTTGACCGGCCCATCTCCTCCTCCAGGTTGGAAAGGGGGGATTTTGGAGCTCGATTATAATATTGGTCCAGCACAAGTATCCACACCCCCTTTCCATCTCCAGTTGGAAGTCAATAATCAGTTGAATTTAACTCGATCTTTCAACGTGATTGGACGATTAAAGGGTGCAATAGAGCCGGGTGAGTAGAATCTGTGAATAAACGAATAACAATGGGAGTAATTGTTTTGGCCTGTAGACCGTTATGTGTTGATTGGAAATCATAGAGATGCATGGGGTTACGGATCAGTTGACCCGTCCTCCGGGACGGCGGGTCAGCTTGAGATCGTCCGGGTTGTCGGCAACATGCTCAAGAAAGGTAAATGCTGTTCTGTTTTGCATAGTCGACCTTGAATGACCTTTTGTCGGCATGTAGGTTGGAGGCCGCGAAGGACGTGGGTCTTTTGTAGCTGGGGGGCGGAAGAATTTGGCATGATTGGTTCTCAAGAATGGGTTGAAGTAAGGACATGCTAACTTCAGGAATAGCAGCGGTCTCTCTAACTCCTTTGTATGAAAATCCTAATTCCCCTCAGGATAAATTGCCCCAGCTTATGCAACGATCGGTGGCATACATTAATGTTGACATATGTCCGTCTGGACCACTGCTTGAGCCTGCTGCTTCTCCTCTCATTGCGGATTTGATTATAGATACCACCAAGAAAGTACATTTAAAAATAGTTATGTCAATGCGACCGATAGGGTAATTAATCTCAGGTCAAATCGCCTTATGAACCGAGCAAATCTTACCACGATTTCTGGTCCGAGTTGCTAAGTAACGCCCCAACGAAGATCTGGCCTAGGTAAAAATGAAGATTAGTCACGCAGAGTAGGATTACTTCATTGCCACATAATTTTTAGTGTGGACCTACTGGGATCCGGAAGCGATCACGGACCATTTGCGTTTTATGCAGGTATTCCCTCCGCCGACCTTTGGATGAAAAGGGACAGAGTAAGTCAATTGCACAATGCGTATTCGTGCTCATGTACATCTTTTCGCTAACTATTCGTAAATATTTGCAGTTCAAGTACAATATCAGTATTTATCCCGCATACCACACCGGTTACGAAACTTTTTACCTGATGGATACACACATTGACCCTGGATTCAAGTTACACGTTACTTGCAGCCAAATAGTTTCAGCATTAGCACTTAGGTTATCGGGTAGGTATCCCATTATTTTTATCGAATTTACTCGAAAACATTTAAATACCCGAAAAGAAAACAAATTAAAAAATGTTTTTAAATATGGCTTTTGCTGTTACCCAGAATCCTCACTTTTGCCGTTCAATATAAGTTATTATGCGGAAGTCATGGTGAAACTGTTGGAGAGAATGAAAGTCAAAGGTCAAGATCAAACAATAAAGGAATCCGGAGCAAATTTCGGTGAGCTTATCCTTCTATCAGAAACCTCTATTTCGTAATCCGTTTGATTAGATGGCCTGTACGAAGAAGCAACCAAATTCTTTAACCTTGCTCGGAAAAGGCAAAGAGAAATAGAAGAGACAGATACCTCAAAGTGAGTAGGGGGCTATCTCGTAACAAGATTTTTTACTTAACCATGTCGTTATTTGCCTTGTGCAGTCCGTTGCTAGTGCGTCAGGTTAACGATCAGCTCATGAGTGTCGAGCGCGCATTCATTCTTCCTAAAGGTTTACCAGAGAGATGGGATGTCAGGTATTGACCAGTTCGCGTTTTTCACCCATTTCTGTTAACAGCTTGGTGATAGGCACGGCATATTCGCACCAAATTTGCTGGACGCTTACGCAAGCGCGGCCTTCCCAGGCTTAACGGACTATCTGGCTATCGGTGGTCAAAAGGACCAAGAAACAATGTCTGCACTGGCTCGCCACGTCTCCGACTTGATTGTACTGACTAGACAAGCTTCCGCCTTGCTCCAGCCTCCCGAGACAATTTGAGACTTAATTTCTTTTTTTTTTTCGTCGTCAAGACAGGGGCTTTTTATTAGACACCAAACTAAACAACAAAATACAATCAATTCATATAAAATTTATTTTCTTCTTTGATGCAATACATGAGGAATTTTCCATAAAATTTAGCACCTCTTTTTGAGGCAAATAAGCTCATGTCAATTCATACAATCAGAACCGTAAAAGATGACCACAGAATTTGCTAAGACACATGATACAGTACCAAGTACTAGCTATTTTCTCAATCCATCCCTGAGCTCTTTCGCAATGTATAAAAAATTCGCGCACGCTCCAATTTGTACTCATCACAGGCTGGCGGAATCCAACTTCCGATTGATAGGTATTTCTTTTTTTTTTTAAAAAAAAAAGCTTCCCCACGGTCTAAAAATGCTACAACTACCTGCAATGATAAATCAAAACAAATTAATCAGTAGGCAGCGTTTTAACACGAATATACGATGCAATATTATTCAAACAATATTATCAAACCGTTATCAAATTGCACCCAACGCCCGCTAACACAAGTGAATCAATATAGACAGATATTGACCTATGAAAGATAAGGGTACCTGACACTTGTTTACAATATGCATTTCCTACGTTGTTGTGACTTGAAAGAAGGCAATAAACAAGAGCAAATACTTGGTAAAGTATTGGGAAGCGAGGTGCTGGGGGACCGATAGGTTGTAAAACATTCACTTCACATCACCCGCCCTACTTTTAAGAAAACCCAACAAATGTCAAAAGACTACTGTGCTTGGGTGTGCACAGGTAACTAGACACGTAAATCAGTATTCCTAAATATTCTACTAAGTTTGAACCCGAATCGTTGGCCTGAAACTTTACTGAATCCTTTGTTCCAATAGAGCGTGTCAGGAAGGCAGAAAATCTACTATATCCAGACTCGCTACTAAAGGTCCAACAATTTAAATAGGCAAACAATAAATAACGAACTGTCTATGAACGACTGAATACATGTTTCTTATTCCCTCCAATTCTTAACACAACGCAGGTTGCTAAGCTCATGCTTTTGTTCCAGACATTTGTTAAAAGCTGACGCTAACTGTCGGATCTAATAAAGTAGACCATTATTCCACAAACACCCGAGTTTGGAGACGATTACGAATCCTGTTAAATCCCTTCTTCGACATTTTGCTTCTTTGTGTCAGACCAAAAAAAAAAAAAAATATAAAAAAAAATAAAAAATAAAAAAAATCAAATGAAGTCCCGAAACATTACGCAGTTCATCCTGAACATACTGACGACTCGAATACTTATGGAAACTGTGAAATGCTACTAATGAAAAAGCGAAAGAAGACTTACCCTTAATAATTAGCCGAATCTCATAAAGCACCAAAAACTTCTTGGGAAGCATAAGTCACATATAAAAAGCCATCGGGATCTTTATTTTCTCGGTACACTTCAGACAAAGTTTTAGACATAGACGCCATACTCTTGTTGTTCACCATCAAATAAAATGCTTGAGAGGATGTCAGTTGCATACGATTTCTATAAAATAAGACAAGTTTAGTTACGCGTTGAACATTTCCGAAACGGAAGCTTACCGAATTATTGTAACAAACTGAGACATGGTCAACTCTTGCGGAACAAGGAACTTCGTTTTATCTAGCATGGGAAGACTCGTTTCCCTGTAAAAGCGCTCAACGATAACCTGTAACGACAAGTTACGTGTCGTGAATAACATGCGTGAAATAAAAACGTCCGGCAAATGACTTTCAGTCCCTTGCCATACGTGCCCACTATCTCCCACTTCTCCCTTTCATTCTGTTTATGCCCTTTTCTTGTGAAAATCTCGTATCAGGTCATGACTCCTACTCTGGCCAAGGTCAAAAAAGTGCAGTAGGGGGAAACGAAGCCTGACACGGTAACCCTTTGATCTAAAAGTGCTCCCTATTTCATACAACCCAGCCTTACCCTCGTTCACTTGCGAACTTCAATAATTGCTAAGGATAGGATTTTTTAAAGGGCACTTTTACAGCAAAACCTCATGTTTTGTGGCTATTTATCTTCGGTATTATTCGGACTGACTGTTAAACTTCAAAACCAGCTTTGAACTTAGCATGTTTCCCTAGAACGCTTTTTCGGACCTAAAGAAGGAAGCGAAAGGATTCTTGAAGTCAAAAGTTTCAATTTCGAAATGAAAGTCACATATTGATTCCCATACTGGTCAGAGTGGGGTGTTCTTTATCTTCTCATGAAGTCGTTAACTTTGCGTAGAGATAAACAAAACAAACAGCAAGCTTAATAAATGCATATACAATGCCAGATTTCTACCCTAAAAACTAGTTATCTTCTAATTTCAAGACCTTTAGAGAGGTAACGAGTCGAAGGGTCGATCGACACTTGTCCAAAACACCCTCGAATCCAAATTCACAGCTTTCCTGCGAGACAACACAGCTTCTTGTCTTATGTAATGACTCACTAATTTCGAACTGCTTTAATAACATAATTATAAGCGTTACATTAAGTGTTGTTATAAACTACACCTAAAATACTTGGTTAATAAGACCGAACACGTCAGTGAAATCTGCATTTGTGGAACAATGAACTTCTATGTGAAGTTTGTTATCAAACCTATGTTTTACAAGCTGAAAAGGTAAGTGTTAATAAACTAGATCTGACTTCTGTCCTTTATAAAAACTAACGAGCTGTTTATACATCTGAGCTGCTGAGTTTGAGTCTTAAATGCTTAATTTTGCATTACCATTTTCTTTCAAAACGAAATGACAATAAGCCTCAGGGTAAAAGTAACACTGCGTTAAATGTAAGCAGAAATTGTGGCTTGCGATAACATTTAACCACAGGTCACTGCGCTAAGAGACTTAACCTTCACTAACTACAAAATAAAAGTTGCACGATTTTAATCAAGAACAAAGTAAAAGTTCGTCCACCTCGCTGCCTTTGCCAAGATGAGCTAAAACAAAAAGCCAAGAAACTGGCGAAGTGCCCGAGCGAAAAACTTGAAAGAACGTAAAAAAAAAGGTAAAACGAAACTTTCAAATCACATTTTACACGATTCTTCACGGATAGCAAGCGAATCTAGATTGCAACTAAAAATACACTACGATGCAAACATTACGCTTGATTATTTCAAGAATCAATACTTACGGGTATTTTGGTTGGAAATTTGGCACGAATGTTCTCTACTTCTTCACGGCGAGTCGCTGTAAAACAAAGTACAAGAGACTATAAGTTACTGTATAAGACAGAGCCGTTAAATTCCTGATATACCAGTAACGAGAATTGTTACAAACTAACAGTACAACCCCCAATGAAAAATTCAGAACGGGCGAATACGCGGTTGCGCAACTTGACATCCGACTTTCCCGCGTTTTCTGAAGGCGTTGCAATTGCCAAAACTCGCACAAAGCGAAGAAAAACACGCCACAGTAAAAACAATAAGCACCCCCCTCCCCCCAATGGACCATACACACTGGAGAAAACATTACCGAAAGGCTTTCGCTGCTTGAAGCTTTTACGGGTGTTGTCATTGCTATCCGGCGTACTGCTCATATCGTCGTAGGGAGCCATAGAAGCGAACTCAAGTTTCTCTCGCTTCTCTGTCTTTTTGCGTCGCTTCAAGCCGCGACAATGCACCACTGAAACCAACACGGTCGCCAGCTAACTTTAATTTAACCCCGAAGAACAAGTAAAACAAGGAGTACTCGATGGTTGGGAGGACCCCAGGTTAGAATATCCGACCAAACTCAAATCGTGTCCCTCGCGGAGGCGTTCCCAAAAACAACTGTCCGTTCGAGCCAAGGTTAGGAGTGACGTATGAACAGGTCCTTCGGGTAGAGCTTTCAACGCAAGCTTTATACCCAATTCTTCGAAGTCAGTCCAATTCCGCCGTTTCGGGGGAACAAGGAATCTACCAACTGGCTGAACAGGACTGTGAATGCAACTGCCTTATGTATCCAAGGCGTTTCCCTCCTACTCCTCAAGCTGAGTAGCAACAGCACACGATTCCTTGAATCACGATTGGCTAGCAGGAAAGCCCTCGCCTCTGCCAAGCCCCATTCATTTCTTTAATACTTTACTCTGAAGCTACCTGCTTCTGAACCCGTCATTCCCTTTCGGGATTACTCTTCTCTCCACCAACGCTTGGCACTCCTTACGCGATTGAGAGAAATATAATGCAGCGTAGTAAGCTTCGATCCGTGTCTCGTGGATGTCCGACAGCCTTCGGCATTGCAAGCAAGACCACCTCCTACCCAACCTTCCATGCGACAACTGTTTACGTAATTCAGACTACGGCTAGAATTCCGTAGTTTCCCTAGAAAAGGGTACTTAAGACAAGTTATGGACAATGAGATTAGATCTGTTGTAACGCTTTCAGAACTACTTAGAAACCAATCTCAATTGCTATTAAGTTTTACCGAGAGGGAAGCGAAAAACTTACGTGTCAGATAAGGACGAGTGGGAACTTGGGTTTTTCGAGGCGAAAAACAGTTCCACGTTGCCATTGCCTGCCTTTCCTGAACGCTGTAGACACCAAAAATGATCACGCGCACTTAAAAACGATAAGACAGCCTGGGCTGTGGTTATAGAAGCTTTGATACTAAAATCTACCACGGAACTCGAATCGCAATGATTTCTGCCCGGTATGGGTGCCTGTCTTGCGAGTTGGAACGTAAGCTCATGTGAAGCTTGGCTTCCACCTTCGCTCTTGACCTTGCTATAGCTTTAGGTTAACCTTGAATATGTACGCGCTATGGAGGGGCCTTTTTCGGGAATTGCTGGTGGGTTTTTCTAGTGCGGCCTGGCAGAAAAGTTGACCTTACAGCTCCCTTATGACTGTATATTCATCTTCTACGCTTCGGTGTTCTTTCATTACTGCTTTTCTCCCTCCTTTTCCCAATTTTTTTCACAAATATCGTACGACAGGGCATTGAATCAGGAAACGTTGAAAAGTCGACGGACTTGAACTTCTACCCCTCCGATAAAGATCTTAGCTATATATGCAGGGGGAAAAACGTAAACAATAAAAAGCCGGGATATTTTTCCAAAACTCTTGAGCGTTTGTATTATAAATATACATCAGGCCAGACATGAGTCAACTAGAGCACGTAAGTTCCAGGCATCAGCAACATGGTCCACCTTAGCACCGAAGAACACAAACAACGAATACCTAAACCACACAGAAGTAATCAAGATTCAAAATTAGGAATTAAGACTTAATTGAAACAGGAGATACACGGAGGCGAAAGGAACTAGCAACATTTTTTCATATATTCAACTTATTTGAAAACAAATTTTGTACGAAATTAAATTCATTCTATTAACTTTCTAGCCTGTTGGTGATGATCTGTACGAACCTAGAATACGAAGTACAAAAGTAGACAACCACTGCAACGTAATTTACGACCCGGTATACAGACTTTTTTGGCGAATAAGATAGGAAGTTGCTTCTGATCCTACCGTTTAAACATCTGGATAATTAAAGAAAACGTTTTGACAGTAATGTTATGATTACAAATATCTACTACCCAAGTTTGAGTTTTTTAAAACTACTTTAATTTTTAAATTCTGGATGACTAAAAATTCAAAAATCGGACGAACTTAGGCTCTTGTCTAATTTCCCGAACCATATGGTGAAAACAAGAAGTAAATCTAACAAATAGTTTTTGTGCTATCACGTGACACAATTTAGCATGGCCCGTGCTATTCGCCCATAAGCCAAGGCGTGTATACCGGGGCATTAAGTACATAATAATGTACTTATTAATATTATTAGGTATAACGAAATTACCTATATGAAAATAAGTATCCTTATCTCAATCATTACATTGACAGTTTTAGCTCCATTTGTTAAAGATCGTTACATTCCTTCTAAAAACATTTCAAGTACAATTCGTGTAATTAAGCACTGATATTGGCTTTGAATGATTTGTGTAAATTACGTTAAGAAAACTGGTCCAAACTTTCAGCCTTTTAAGCCATTACTTGTTTACCTTTAAAAAAATCAGAATCTTTGTGTAGTTATAATGAAGACAACAATAAAAACTACAAAGCTTTTTTTTTACAAGGAAAGCTCCAAAGAAAACGTAATCTTTGCATTTGCTCATTCTTAATTCTCGTTTTTTCTTATTTCACGCTTTTAGCTAAAGTGTTATTTTTTTCAGATTCTAGCTGTACTTTACGCAGATCGTCTGCTATGTTTTTTCTGACAAAACTGCCCAGCGTCCAGATTGACCCATGTCTCCACCATAGGAGAGCAAACTTACCAGTTTTGTTGTTATAGAGTACTATTTTTACACATCAGTATGCGTCGTCCATACGTGCGGACGGTCTTGAGCTAGGCGGACTTCTTGTTCATTTCCTTCATGATCCGATTCTGGTAGTAAAACTGTGGTAGCTGAAGTGGTTAACGCGACTTGCGACCACGTAGGCGAAGTTATTAATGAAGCCGAATCGATTCTTGGTAGCAACGCGGCTTCAGGTAAGCTAACCTTTCGCGCCTGGCAACCATTACCGTCGCGTTCATTCTCATAGTTCGGATTAGCGCGGGCTATCGGGTGAGAGCTGCTGTCCGAATTCGGGGCAATTAAAGATCCTGCTAAGCTCCCAGAGCGCGGCCTGTTCTCTAATTCCCCTGTCCGCCCTGCAGCTCGAGCGCTAGGGAACCCGTTTCTCCGATTCTTGGTGTCAATGTTACGGAAATGGAGGACGTGATTTGTCAAAGGTTCCATTTCGTGGAATTCGCTCGCGCCAACCGTGGCCACCGACACACTGCCGTTTGGCGGGGCGGTGTAATTGGTGCTCGAGGTGGACAAGGTTGATTCTGACATCGTGCACGAGTAGACCGTTTTATCTACATGTGTACTACTCGGCACTGTAGCACAGCATCGACAAGACGGATATCGCAGCTGGCCGCACTGATTTTGGGGCCCCCAGATTGCCAGCAAGGATTGGAGGAAGAACGTGGCGTAAATCCAGCTGGTACTCATGACAATGGTGATGAAAGTCCCGATCTGTATGTAGGCTAATACTGAGGACGGTAACATGGCAGCACCGGCGACAAAGGTGGTCAGCGCGCACATGGCGACCGCGGAGCCCATTCTCGATAACGAATATACAACCTTGTCTTCCCGGTTCTGATTAGGGCAGACTTTGTAGATGACACCATAGTGCAAGGTAAAGTCTACCGATAAGCCAATGGCCACGGAGATGGATACTGATTCCAGAATGTTGAGCTTCCACCCCAGAAGGACGAGAATTGCAATAGTGACCGTGACCACGCTAGATAAGGTAACCACGGCCAAACAACTAATAACCAGATTACCCGTGCTCAGTAGCAGGACAACAAAGGCGATAGCCATAGCTACGCCTATCGCTTGCAACGTTCCTTCGGACAAACTTCGCTGGGCGTCATAGAAAGACAAATAGCTGATAAAGAAGCCGTTTCGCATGCCTTTGGGGGCGTCACGAAGCTGCTCTTGTGTCCAGTTTTCGACTTTGCGGTAGAAGGCGTCCATTTCCGCGAAAGACAGGGAAAAACTTACGTTGCTATCGTACTCGACGACAACAGCAGCGACTTGGTGGGATTCTTTAGAAAAGCGTGGACCTGCCAAGCCCGGTATGAAGAACTGGGCCGGTGTTTCGTAAAGAGCTTTGGTCGCTTCTAGAATACAAAAGCTGAAAATTTCGGGCGCAAACGGGAATTCGGCCAGTTCGCAACAAGGCGAACGGTCAATCTTATCAACGTCGTCGAAACATTTACGATCCATCCATGATGTAAAGGTTTCAATGAAACAGTTAGGTAGCAGTGGACCTAACGTGGGCTGATAAAAATCCTGTTGCCGTAGGTTTTTACAGAAGTCCAACAACCACTGCTGGGATTCACGATCGGCCATATTGAACTCGTGGTCCATCGTTAGAGAGCCTTTGGAAGTAGGATCCAGGTAGTTGCCATTGTCCATGGGTAATACGCCCCATACGAATCTTAAAGGCATTTGGGCATCCAAATCGGAATACATGGCGCGCTCGAAGCGAAATCGATCCTTGTATACAATGTCGTACTGTTCAAATAAGTGATGCTCGGAAAATAGTTGGAATTCGCGACTGTCCGGCAGTCGCAATCCTGGATAATAAAACACAATCACCGCACTCCCGATTCCTATCCCGCCCAATAACACGATCCATAAATACCTACAATAAAATCACGATTATTGCGCAATTATACCTTTGTTGCAACTAACATCTTAAAACTTATTTGTGCTAATTACCTCCTCACAATCCTACTACGATACAACACATGCAAAAAATATAATAAATAAATAAATAAAAATAAAAAAATCACGACAAATATCCAACAGTAAAAAGTACATAATCTCATTATATAAAAGTCTGCTAACGCAAACGCAATAAGCCTGCATATGACAAATCGGTCACATCCACAAAATCATTGCGTTTGCGTCACACCATTAGAATGAGGGCGTTTTTGAAGAAAGTTAAACGACTACTTTCCATTCATCGACTTTTAAGGGATTAAGAATTCAGGAAACGGATAGCAAAATGTATCCGGGGTTATTAAAAGCTTATACTGGTGTCCCTTTAGTTGAGTCATAGTTTCCCTCTTTTCCCCTTATCGCAAACACTAAGAAAAATACCATAACCTGCAATGCAGGATTGTCATATCCCAAAGAAACTCTGACGTCAATGTACAGAATGCAAACAAACATTTGTCAATGTTACGCTAAGAGCCACCGTCTGTGTACAGGCTTAGGTGTCTCCAAACAAAAACTCGTTTCATGTTTCGTAAGATTTTCCAACTTATTGACCAACAGTTTAAAGACGGCTGAGCGCTAACCTGAACTTTAGGACCAGGTAAGGTAATATCTTATCAAAGACATTGCGACCCATGTCTCCCAGCACCGCAGTTAAGGAGCACTTCAAATTCCCGAGCGAAGCCAATTTGGGAAAAGTTAAACACGGCGGTGTGCAACAATACTTGTCGGCCAGAACAACCGCTGCCGGTAGCCAGGTAAGCATGAGTAGCAAGTTAATTAGTACGGTCGTACCAGCGAACAAACTGGAAAACAAAGAGAGAGGAAAAATATATAGTTGCTGAACCCAACCTAAGCCGTAAAGATTCGCTCTTTGTAGGCGTTCACCTGAAGCAGCGGACAGCAGTAATGGGGCAAAGGAACGAGGCAGCGAAAGCTGCCGCCGTGGTTAGCGAAGTTACTAGCATGGAAAGGCTGGCATGGCTTAAAGTTGAGGCAACCAGTTTTACGAGTGGTCCACTATCTTTGTCCAGCTTGGACACTTGCCAAATTTTCACGTACAGAAACGCATCATCCGTACCCAATCCTGCGGAAAATTTCTTTGACCTCGACCGTTCGTCACCTTTGTCCTTTAGTTTATCGTTTTACCAATAACAATAACTGCGGCTAAAAGATTCATGAAGGGGAAGAACTTGAGCTCGAAGATGAACGTATAAAAGAAATATCCCATTCCAAGGGACGTGATCACCGCTGCGATGCTCACTGACGTCAGAAACAAAGAACCCGTATAAACCCACATGCACAGGAACAGCAGCACGCCAGCTATGGAGAGGAACACAGTGTCATACACGATTTGTTCGTTAAACAGCGCCGTTTTCAAGCCTATAAAAAAAAAAACAACAGAAAATGATAAGTACAGGCATTGAAAATTCAAACGACAATATCGTGATCCTACCAAAATCAACAGCAACAATTTCGGTCTCATTATCTTTCCAATTTTCGTTCTCCAACGCCTGAAAATATTCAAGTGTGGCAGAGCTGCGGGCCACTGGCAAGAACAAGGTCGCAAAATCCAATTTGAGATTCTATGACAGAGACTTGAGAAGTGAAATATGAAGAGTTTAGTTAGCTCATTACGCCTTGCTGCAAGAAATTGACGTCAGTAATGTAATGAAGTATATTGTAGACGTCATTATGCTTGGAGCAGACCAAAGGTACGTGGGGACAATTGTCCTCGTCTTCGACGCCACACTCGGGAGTGAGTTCCATTTGCCGGTAATGAGCCAGGCAAGATTGAAGAATCGTCAAGGTTTCCAACGCATCCGCTTCCTAGCAAACTAATTTCATAAGAAGAGCCCATCCAAAACCACAGCTTCTTTTATTCGTTTTCCTTACGGTAATATCAAAACAGGAAGACCTGTTATGCATCCGGGCAATAAAGTGTCCCAAGGACCAGCTCGAACAACAACGCGAGGAAGACGGTGGACGGCTGCAAAGCGTAGGGAAAAGTGAATTATTCCGTAAGAGACGTTCATCTATTGCACACATCGATTGAATAGCTGGGAGCGTAAAGAGCGACTTCCCTTCCTGAGCGGCGAACACGACGTGAGCATACTCCATTTCTGTAATAACAAAAAACGGAAATACGGAGTGATCAATATGGGAAACCTTTCTTTTTTTTGTATGTGTCTTGGCTTGCTTTCATCTGTAACATACGAGGCTGATCGCAGAAGAAGTTTGACGGATTTTTCTCCAGGAATTGCTTCGGGTGTTCGGTTCGTAAATAACCCATGGTGCCCAGTGTTTCCAAATCGGTCCACGTTTGCTGCTGCTGCAGCCGCGATAAAGCCGAGTTGCTGGCAAAACTGCCAGCTTTGGGTTTCATCTGGGGGTCGCCCCATCCGGAGTGCGAATGATTGGTTCCGGGTGCTTGGTTCCAAATCCTTAATACTTGCAAGGGCCTGTTTTTCCGGACTTGGGCGCCGGATCCTTCATCGTTTGTTTCTGGTAAGTCGTTCGTCTTGTTGTGCAAAGTCGCTAAAGGTAATGCCAGCTCGGGTCCAGGATCTCCGTAGGAACTTTGGAAAGCACTTGTTAAACTAGTTAGTGGTCGAGTCGCACTTGTCGTTTTCGTCGTCGAGTTTCGCTTTCTTTCGCGTCCTTTGCTCTGATCACCACCTTTCCTCTTCCATTTGCTTTCCAGTGGGTTTAATGTAAGAGGACCGCTACGCTTCGTAGCCGCGATTAAATTATCCCACGTTACAGCTCTCCGAGCTAGCTCCGTACCTCGAGATTCGAAACCCTTATTTGAAGGAAGAGCAAGAAAAAAGTGACATGTGAGTGTGCCTGGGTGACATTTCACCACCAAAAGGTGGGCTAACATTTCACGAGTTCTATTCAGGCAAGCTCAACTTACCAATTGCGGGTCGGAGAAATCAGGCAGATCTTGAGCAGTAAACGCTATCACTAGACAAACGCCAGCTACCGCTGCTACGGCTGTTACCACTGATCCAGGGTAGTGCGATAATAATCTAGCGTAGCTGTAGATATCGAAAGGGTGGTTCAATTTCTCACAGATACGACTAATACCAACCGAGAAAATGTGCTCTTCTGACTAGTAGCTCGTGGCTTGTTTTCTCAATACAGTATAGAAAGCATGACCAAATAATGATTCAAAAAATATATTACGGCTTTCAGTTAACCATTAGTTATAATACACTCAGGTGTTTCCATAAGCTAGAAAATAGACTTCGTGGGATTAAACACTTTTCTCAAAAAAGCCGTAATCTACACGAGATTGCACGGAAGACTTTATCAACACTGGATAGTAGAAGTAGTACTCCAAAGACCAATTTAGAGCGTAATTATGTAATGTGATTTTTTCCCACTTAGTACTGGAGGGAGTATATACCTTCGTGGATAACGAAACTATTTATGACATGACTTCTAACGGAAACAATAGAGATAGCCTGAGATAATATTCAAGCTAATTTCGCTACTATTTTTAAAGAAATGCGACTTTTTTCTGTTTAGCTGTCGTGTTTACTACTGCCTACCATTTTATAATATAAGAAACTATTTTTACATTTCATAGGCCTGTATATCGGAAACTTCATTTTTTTCGAGCAGCGCTACTAACGGAACCATGCACTCCATTATACCCTAAACGGTTCATTTATTTGGACTTTGGGGAACTCGAAAATTAGACTAGAACTCAATTAGTTTCTAGTCTAATTTTCTGGAGCGAATACAATCTACTACAACGTTTTCTGATGAAGGCTAGCTAGATAAAGTTAGCTTAGACCACGTCAAATTTAGTAAGTTTTATGTTAGGCTCATTGTGCTGGGTTAGTTAGGATATTATGGTTAGTACAATCAGGGCCGGACCCGTATTTCGGTTCGAGGGGAGGGGGGTCAGAGTAATGACCGAAACTTTTTAAAAAATAAATTTAAAAAAATACATAAAAAACAACTGAAAGTGGTTCTTATTGTTCCAATTGCTTATTTGTATTCAGACAATATAAAACGACAGGGAAACACTGAATAGTAATATACTAATTGCACACTGTGGTTTCTTAAGAAATCAATATTTCAAAGACGTTAGCCAAATGTCACTTTTTTGCTAAGAGAGCGCATTATAAGTCAGTCCATGTGTGCACTTACTCCGTTTCGAAACTGTTTTCCTTAGCAAAAACAGAATTTAAACTTTATTGTTTCGCAGTAGGCCTACTGCTTAACATTTTATGAATCCCTTGCGCCTTATGAGTCGCTGCCTGAATTTCACAAGCGCTTCCAAATTTATGGTCACATTTGTGCTCTTCAAACTCGTTATAAAAGTAGTTTGGAATGAAACTTGCACACTGACATTAATTTTGACCGCTGTTCTGTCACTATAAGGATTTGCGTTTTAAGGGTTTGTATCAAATATAGTGCAACTTCTGTAAAAATCTCAGGTACTGATTCCAAACATTTCAAGAACTAAAGCTAAACTTTATAGTTCATGTTGTTTCAACGTCAAAGGTTAAATATAAAGCAGCTTTGACTTTATTTTCCTCAAAAGATCTTGAATTTAACGCGCTTGCTTCACATTTGGACTGTACATTTTTAAACATAACTATTACTAATGTTGAATCCAGCAAGTTATTAAGTTTTGGTTTTCTTGACTGCAAGATTAGGCTGAACGAGGAAGGAATTTTTGGATCGGACACAGCCTATTCGAAGAAAATAAGGAAATTTAGAAAGACTTTCACTAAGCAATGCTAGCAACTAGACACATAGGTTATTAAAAACTCATGGTAATACACTTATTTTCCTGGAGCACTTCATCGGAAGAGCCTTGAGTGCTTTTTTGCTTAATCCCTCGCCCTTTTTTATTTCACACGCTTTGCAAGGGTGTACAATCTACCTTACAGTTTATAACTAAACTTTCCTAAACCTATTCTAGACCTACTTAACTAACCTAGCCTTACTCAACTTCACGTAACTACCAAAGCTTTAAAATAATTTTCCTATAGTCTGTATATATGCGCCTGGGTTAGTCCGCTTAGGTTGCGAAAAAGGATCAGAGGGGGTGTGTATATAAGAAGGGGGTTAAAGCCGAAAACTACCACGACTTGAACTATATTCTAGTAAGTATAATCTGGCTTCAATTTGGCTAATTCTGAGTAACAAATAGTTGTCAACTGCAAGACGATTCATGTTGCTGATTTTTGTTTGCGAAATCAGTACAAAACTAGTATATCTCGCATAAGATTATCCAAAAGATACGATTTTTCCTGAGGGGAAATCATTTCGGGGGGTGGGGTTAAGACCCCCAAACCCCCTGGCTACGGGGGACGAGTACAATATGTAATGTATAACACAAGAATGTACATTTATTTAACTATTACTAAATCTATTAAGTATTACCTGTCCGTACAAGAAGCAACCAGGAACCAAAATAACGTAACAAATAGTACAGAACATTAAAAGCCGAATCAATTTGATAAAAATAACGTTTTTTCCTCTATAGATCGCACAAAATATTAAGGGCTTATTAAGAACTTTATTTTCACTGCTTGGGGCTCTACAAGTGCAGCTTTCCAAACTTTAGGCTCTATTGTTTATTTACTTTTGCGCGTTGTCCTCACGTGCTCATCAAGCGTTTATCAACCAACACCTGAAATGACGACTTGTTTTGCTGTGGAATATCGCCAGGGAACAGTAAGTACAAAAGAATGACCAAAAGTCGAGTAGATAACACTTCACAGACTTCTAAAGGACACAGCGTTCTAGAAGTGTGCAGTAGATTTTACATGAATAACTTTACTACTGTCAGCATATTTTGGTGATATATTTTATCATTACAGGGAAAATATCCACAGAATTTTCCCCAGTACTGTGCAGAGGATTGTATACCGGGGCTTTATCCAGATACAAGATGTAGTGTAGTTTTCAATCAGGTGCGTGCTCCCAAATTTGTAGCTATAAAAAGAAAATACCCCAATGTATCCTCATTACCTTTGGGGTGCCTTTTGTTCGTTAGCCCTGTACGCAGTTGACACAAAATACGCCACTGAACACGTGCATTTGCTCTACTCATTTCACGGACGAAGATCGTGAACAGCGTAAAACAAGCGCGAAACCCCTGACAAGGAATACTCTGACTACTATATTCAGTGGTAGATTGGAAATGATGACAAAGACTGAAGAACAAAATGCCTGAAATACACATAAAGCTTGACAAGCTCGTACACACCACGCATAAATGTAGATAAACAGTAGCTTAGCTCAGAAAGTTTCACCCGTTGCGCTTGAAGTGGTCAAAGCAATACCCTTAATATGGAATATGCCAATATTAATCGATTGCCTGTTACTTCTGCAAAGACAACTTCGTGGTAAACACCGACGTTACTTTACGGTATTCAAGAATTCAAGTTTTGGACAATCGTGCGGTTTTTGAAAGTGACAAAGGTTCGACTGGATAACTGCCATACAGACGCAAGTTAAAATCCTACGAGTCCCATGTTTTACAGTATTTTTTTCGAGACCAAGAACAAATATAACAAATGATTTTTTCCTTTTTTGTTAAAAAAAATCCTACTTTTGCTATTTTCTCTCAAGCATGTCATGGTTCGTTAGTTGGATATAATTTTTTTTAGTAAATACAATTACGGACAATTGCCTGGCTCGTGCCCTTAGTGGAGAATAAAAAAAGCTGCTAGTTACACCCGTTTTCAACTGTATCTTTATAATGCATCATACCCAATCCCATAAGAGTAATCTCCTCTTTCAGCTTGCCGAAGAAAGGAAACCTTATGAACATTAATGTAGGCAACTGATAAGTTGCCTGTCAACACAAGCGTTCAAAAGAACCATGTGATCCATATTAAACGACGCGAACTACCCTATGACCTGTAGTTGGCATTTCAGTTATCGATATTATTAGTGAGTACTCAACAAACATACAAAGATGTCCAAAACAGCATGGTATTTTCGGGGATGCTGTGACATGCTTTAATATAATGACTCGTACAAGTCTTCACACATAATAACTCGGATTACTTATTAATTACCAGCTCATGGTTGTCACAAGCAGCAGCAAAGTCAAAGAGTTCCAGTAATCTCGATTCCTGTCATTTCATAATGACACAGTGAAGGTCCGCAACAGGAATCATCTGAAATAAAAAAAAATCGAAAGCATTAAAAATTGCCCTGCTGCTCAAGACTTGTAAATTGCTCATAACGGAACACAAACTTTAATCTTCAACTGAAACGGAAAATGAAAGCAGAGAGAAAGAAAGAAAAAAGTTTCAAGACGTGTTACTTTAGTTCCCAAAGCGCTCAAGCTGAGCTGGAGATAAATTAGCATAAAAGGTAAGCTATGAAGTGCATCCGGTATTGATCTTTACCACCTGAGCCGGTTTATTCTGCAGCGTTATCTCTTGCCATACAAACTTCGGGGACATTTTTACTAGCCCATAGGTCTCGCTTAGCTACACTCCGTAATCACGTTCAATGCCAATGTAATTCCTTTTTTCTTTCCGTCTGCACAAAAGTGAGGTCATTTGAACCCGAAAGTCTTCTAACCTTTCTTCTAATGATTACCCACCTTTACCAAACATTAATATTAAACAGATCAAAAAAATGAAATAATCGGTCTCCTTTCTCTTCTAAACGGGACGCAACATCATCATGAAAAATGAACCAAGTTAGTGCGGAGTCCTTTCTGCTCAACATGCAAGTACTTGAGCTCGAAACTGTGTTCGAGTTTGTCTTGCACGAGACTGACTCAAAGCCAATTTTACGAGGCAATCAAAATCTCCCCGTTGAAAAATCTCTAATTGTCTCGACAAGAAGTTTGCACAATAAAAAGCCTCGACGCTACACAAGCAGACCGCTATCTCACCCATTCTCAGTGTAAACATTTACGCCTGTACAACATTCCCGGTACAGGCTAGGTGACGCTGTTATGTGCCGCCAGTACTGTATAGCTAACGACTACCAAGTCCGCTAGTCTTACTCACACGCCTTGCTCTAACATGTTGACGCTAACACATTGGACGAGCTATGCAAATCACGTTTGACACCAAAGTGAAAGAGTTAACTGACTAAAATGGACCAAATACTAGTAACACACAAAAAAAGAGGGAAAGCACAACACACCTGTAACTCTAAGCCACGGTTCAAAGTTCAAAGCCACGGTTTACCTCTAAAATTTGGATGTTTTAAATAAGTTTCGCAAGACCTAGAGGTATTTTTCAAAACTTTCTCGACAGAAATGTTACACTCATAATGTTAAAAAAAAATTGTGCAATGTAATCTTCAAATGTGGTAAATTCGTTATTATTATACGGATTTCATTCATATCAGAAAGATTCAAAGACTTCCAGATTGCACGAATTTCACCACAAATAACATTACCAAAAGGCAAAGTGCTTTATGGTTTCTAATAAAATTTGGCATTCAAGCGACTTCTTTTTTAGTCGGCACAGCTAACGAACGACGACGCTTTCTTGACAAGCTAAAGAAAATCTCAACTGCATTCAATTTTTACGCTAAAACCGGAACTGTTGCTACAAAAATAAAAGCGTGATGGAAGAAGGCCGAATCATGTATGAATAGGGTACAACGCACTCTTTACAATGTATAGTGCCAAGTTGCTTCACAGCAACCATTACTTTGAATGGCAAAGCTCAACAGCCTTACCATCAATTGGTTCTTACACGTCCCGTTGCTTTTGTATGAATCCCTTACATTACGCTGAACCAGAGCGAGTACCACGAAAAGATGGCAAAAACAGCATTTGCTTTTCGAGATAACCTTCTTTTACCAAAACTCAAACGATTCTGCAGCCGAGAGCCTAAAAAAGCTGACACAAAGTACCACGAATGGTAAATGCTAGCCTATATTACAATTTCCAATGAAAACGAATGACAAACGTCGTAAGGTTAATATATATCACCATTCTCAAGAGAACCCGAACTAAGGATTTCATAGGAACTGTCATGAACAATTTACTGAACACTCTTACATAATTTCTCTTACTTCATTGTTTCTATTTCAGTTAAGAAAACATAAACATATATATTCCATAAAAGCATTCCTAGAACCTGTTGCTGAGATAAAAAAAAAAGAAACGGGTAATTCGGTTAGGTTACTGCAGAACAGTCGAAATGTCAAATCTCCGAAAAAACTTTCTGAATAAAATTTGTACAAAACTCTGTAACAAGCTTACAAGAATTTTATAGCAATCACTCCTTTTGACGATTACGGAGAATTCATGTGCGAAACAAAATCACGATGTCCTCCACTAGGAATCACCAAGTGTCCACACGAAACGAAAATCATTATAATATTTTTCTTATGTTTCGCTCGCGAATTCTTGGCGTTATTAACAATTAACTTACAGTCCAAGAAGTCCTTAAAATATTGCTTGGTTCACGCGATCATCCAAATCTGATTATTACAATTCTGAAGAAAGATAAAAAAGTTGAAAGAATTGGGAGTTTTGTTGATTCCATACTCCTCAGGCTCTCCTATACCTCAAGAAAAGCATCTTCCAGCTAACGAAGCCGTCCTCACATGACGAGATGAAAAAAAAAAAAAGGAAAGACAAAGAAAGAAACCCCTAAGAAATGCGAAGAATTTAATATCGAAGTTCCATCAACAGGACGCACACAAAAGATTTATTTGGGGCTCACAAAGTTCGTTTTCTGCTGAGCTGGCCGCCAGGACAAAGCGACGAAGCGAAAGTAAAGGGAGGAAAAAAAGAAGTTTCGGGGTGACTGTCTGGCGCCTTTCCTAACAAAACTTGTGAGTCGGAAAAAGAACTTTATTTAACGGCGAGTCGGCTTTACAGCATAATAATTACTGGCTGGTGGTGACTTTTTATAGTACCGAGGAGAAAAAGGTTTACTAAGACGAAGTGTTCAATAGCATGGGAATTGCTTGAGAGCTCTTGCCACGTGGCTGATGTGGATACCTGAACTGCACATTTTTACCTCTATTTCCATACGTGAGAAGGGAAAGCTAGGATTGCAGAGACAACTTGCAACCAATCATTGCTCTGAATACTTTCCAGAACCAAAGTATTTGTCAAGTGTCAGTAGGATGGAGCCAGTACAAGCCACCACGAAAATAAACAGAGGAAAACGCAGAGCAAGGATGCCGCACAGCATCACCACACACTATTGCAGATCAATGCTGACTGCACCTTAAGATTAGAGGATTGGTAGTACGGAAGGGATAGTGTGACCGAGTGGCTGAAGCGTCGGCGCATCCGAAATATGCATATCCCGGAAACAAATAATAATAATAATAATAATAATAATAATAATAATAATAATAATAATAATAATAATAATAATAATAATACTAATAATAATAATAATAATAAAATTAAAAAAATACGCGTATATGTTGGACGTAAAGTTTTCTTAGTCATTCTACAAACAAATTTCACAATCAAATACCTAATTTACGGCATTTTTCGCGAAAAATCTACTGTTTTATTCCCGAACTGTTCCAGTTAAAAAAAAAAAGAAAAAAATAACACTAACCTTTTGGACGTAAGCGTGTGTCGTTACACCGGTAAGCGGTTAAAAAGTGCACGGATAAGAGGGAGTCTACTGTAAATTTGGAAAACGCGGTGTTTACTACAAACCCCGGTTGCAATATCAACATTGGGCTAGAAATAGGACACGAGGGATGCAAGACCGACGATTTTCAAGTGCTTAGAACTACAGTGATCCCCCATTTACGCGATAGATCGGTTCCGCGAAAATGCCGCGTAAAAGGAAACGCGTAAACTCAGCCACGTTTAACATGTGTAAGACAAGAATACGTTCTATGCGCTCAGAAAGTCTATTCTTATTGAGTTGCAACAGATTTTAGCAGACAAAACTCATTTAAATTGCACGTATATTTAAAGGTTGCAAATAATACCTCAACATTGTTTCAACTGCTGTCGTTATTGGAAGTCTTTAAACAATATTGCAGATCACGAAAGTTAAATATTGCCTATTCGACATGACTATTGGTCTTAGCACTTCACACACCAGCGAATTTGCTTTAATGTTTCGAAATTTCACTTTTTTTGCGGTAAAATTGAAATCAGGAAACGTGGATTTATTTTAAATAAAGAAATAATGTAGGGTAAGTTTTCCAAGTTTCGTGTCGTTACTACTGTAAGTCTTTTAAAAATCGCGCGAAGGCGGAGCTCCCAAGTCCTCAAATTAAGTAAATGAGAGTTAACATTTTTTCCCCCCGAGCACAATTTTTCCAAAATCCCACAAGAATGATGGAAATTATCTAATGAGGCTTCATTGAGTATTTAAATATGCGGTACTTCGCACAATAAGCATGACAATTGGCGAAGCGGTCACACATTCCTTTACTTCCCTCTCGTTGCTACAGGTGGGCTCAGGATGCTTTTAAATTTCAAAGAAGCAGTGATTACCACAGAACGGAATATGTGTGTTAAAATTATTTATTAAAGACTTACCTGTATTATTGATGCACGGTTCAATACAAAACTACTTGCATTTCAAAATAAAATAATAATAAAAGCACAACCCATTCCAGCCCACCCAAGCCGAGGAAACAGCGACACGAGTGGTAAGGAATTTGAATGAAAACACATGGGTTGGCAACACTAAATGGGGACCTGCATCCTACGAATCGAGTCATGAATTTGAGATCTTCGAAAAGATTATTTTATTTCTACCGTAGTTTCTCCTCTTTTTGCATTTTCCATAATTGGAGTACCCCGAGTGCTAGATTAAACTCTGGTTACTAAGCTACGGGAATCGAGGTGAAAAAATAATATGGTACGAACATGAAAATGTAGGATTGACGAAATTCAGAAACACTTCAGAGACTTGGGAATGCCCAATATCGGTTGCTCCTCGAGTGGGAGAAAAATGCACCAGTGTAGCGTAATTGATAACTTCAAAGATCAGAATCGTATGGAACGAGAGTTACTGTAAAGACAGGGTATACTTTAAGAATAATAAGCTTCATAGAGCTTTTCTGTACAGTTTTCAACTGGAAAGTTGCACTCCTAACGCCAACGGCTTGGCAAGTGGAAGAAATCGTGAGAAATGTTAGCTACATGCGTGGCCCAAAAAGTTGCTGAATTGTAATAATATACAAAAGGTTTGGCACTTTTTTATTATGCGCCTAGTAATATTTTTAGGTTAAATTTAGTAGTTCAGGTCAGTTTGAGTTAGGTTAAGTGAAACGTACTAAAATTTCCACTCCAGAAGCACTTAAAGCAAAAATAAACGGATGGAAAAAATGTAATTGTAATGGCAATCTGCGATGCAACTGACCCTTTTTGCTTCAAAAATGGTCGTGTATTTTCGTTAAAATCTTACTGATTCTTGTTCGCCTACTTCTACTAAAGCTAATTAGTGGGGGAAAAAAGATTCGAAAAAAAGGCGACTTACATAGAGCAGTAATTTTACGGGGCGTAGGCTATAATGAAGAAGTACCATGGATTTCTCTGGCCCAGGTGCGGCAGCGGCCCAGCGGAAAGTCTAAGACCGGCCCCATTAAACCTGTTTAGTACTAAAAAAGACCCGGGTCATGCGGCGTTTACCACAATGCCACAATAGCCAGTTCATGATAGCTCTACCCGAAGTTTGAAATGCCGAGATGGAACGAATGGCTTGTTCGCCCAAGCATTGTTTATTGCCTACCTCTAACAACAGAAGCTAGAAGAAATTATAATTCATATACTATAACTGTAATGGAAAAAAAGTTTTGCATATTTTTGTATGCGCTTTTTTTGGTTGTACATAAAAATGAAACCCTTGAAGAATTCCAAATTTCCTTGAAGCGATAAATTTAAACTTAATTCGCTGTTCGGGGTTTGTCATTCAAAACATTGCGCTTAGAATTTCCACGTGTGTTGTGTTGTCGCTGAATTTGTTTGTTTTCTGGTGCGCGCAGAACACAACATGCAGGAAGAAGATTCGTTTTGGGTATACCCTATGAGGAGAGAAATGCAAGAAATAATTCCCAATCTCTATTTAGGACCCTACTCATCCGCCACAAAATCGAAGGTTTGAGTTTCGTCATTTTGAAAGTAATACTAATACTCTTTTGACGGAAATCTTGTTCTCTAAACAGCTGCAAACTCTTCTTGATGCTGGAATTACTCACATTATCTGTATTCGACAAGACATCGAAGCTCGTTTGGTTCGTCCTATGTTCCCTACTGTAATGAAGTAATAAATGGTTTACTTGCGAATCATTTCAACTAAGCATACTTATTCGTACATTTCTCTGCATAAGGTACCTGGTCTTAAACGTGTCCGACTCTCCCAGTGAAAATATTATTCAGCACTTCCCTTTGGTGAATCGTTACTTGGACGAGTGTTTCCAGTCAGGTGGTAAAGCTTTAGTCCATGGAAACGGAGGAATTTCCAGAAGTGCTGCCTTTGTTTTAGCGTACGTCATGCAGAAATACCAGATAAGCTACAAAGATGCCTTCCGGATTGTCCAAAGCAAGCGGTTTTGCATTAGCCCCAACGAGTCATTTGTTAGCCAGCTAGAGGAATACGAACCAATCTACAAAGCTCAGATTGCTTTTGCGAACTCGTTGAATTGTCACGGTGCTCTGCGGCGAAAGCGAAGTATGGACGATGATCTTTCTCGGATGGATGCGGAGAACGACTCATAGATTAATCTGTGTATATTTTCTGTAATAGTCAGTGCACTTTGTTTAGTACAGATTTCTTTTGTATTGTCGGCCTATTTGGACGCAAGCCAGAGGTAACTTTACCGCGCCACTAGAACACTTCCAAGTAGTGAATTTCCAAGCTCATTAATGCCAGTACATGGGTTCTCCATTCCTACAAGGTAATTACATGGAGATATTGTCCCTGGGTTGCTTGGATGATTGATAGCGAACAACGGAAGTTCGGCGTATCCTAGCGCGTTTACTTAAGGTCACAATGGAACAGTTTTATCTAAAATCTCCGACCAAAGAAGCCTTTCACTAAAGATGCGGGCGACGAAGCTGCTTTCTCTTGCTGCATCTTATATACCTGCTCTTGTTGCTCCTATGGTCAATATTGACAAATAGTACTTAAAGCAACGATTTCTATCTTGCATGCTCCTTACCTGCAGTATTCTCTGATTTTCCTTAAATGCCTCTAGGGGATCCTCAAACTGGCGGTAGAAATCCAAAACTTCTCGTACATCTTGCACTTCCGACGAAGCGATTGCTGTAACAGCACACGGTAAATAAAATATGCTCTAAGAGCTAACAAAAGGGTTTACTTTTCAGCAAAATGGCCAAATCAATCAAGGAACGGTCATCATCGTTTCCTTGCCATTTCTTAAGTTTCAAAAGATTTCGGGGATGATTCTTGACGGCTTCCCCATTCCAATCGACGACAATGACCTAGGAATGCACTTATTATTACACTGTTTTTCAGTACAGTCGCTCTTTTATCCAACCTATTGAAAAGCGACACTATTGGCAAATTCGTCAACATGGTCAAAAACATGAAAATCGATCAGTCTAGGAGTCACAGAACACGAAATAATTCGGAAGAATAATTAGTCGTCAAAATTTTTCCGAAAAATAACCCATTCAAAGCCACGTGAGTTTAAAATTCTCGCGCAACGCATCAGAAACAAAGTTCATCAGCCTTGCAGGAAATTTTCGAACAAAGCAAAAATTTACTGTTTTCGAACGTGTCAGAAAATTTTTATTTGGGTTACTTTGATTTTCGTTTAATAGTACGGTTAAAGATAATTTGATATGAAATATATTCTGACATACAATTATGCTTCAATGCAGTATTCTCAAAAGTGGGTAAATTACTCAAATTTGGGCAAATCTCTTTCAAGTAAAGTTTCGGTAATAGAGCTATCTGTTCACAAGGAACATCGGATTTTTTTAAAAAAAAATAATCAAATGTTTCTGAGAACAATTTTGATGAAACTTTATTCGACTTTTTAATCAGATTGGATAAATGTTGAGAAACAATGAACTATACTTTGCTTAACCTAGCCTTAAACCGGATTAACCTTTTTTTCACCTAAAGTAACATAATTTTACGTAACTTAACCTTACATTTAATTAACCCAACTTAATATCAGCTGGCCTAACATTAAACCAGAGAAATCTAACTTAACTTTACCTTCATACTTAATTTTACCCAACCTAACTTTGAGTTGATACAAACAATAAAGACGAGACAACAAGCTACGCTCATGCATTTATGAAACACACTAAAAAAGCACACTAAGTTAGACAAACTTAATTTAGTTCAATCTAAGCTTGAACTAGAATAACCTAACTTAATTTACCTAATCTTGCCCTAAAATAAACTAATCTCGTTCACTGTAACTTAAGCTAACATTAAAGTAGAGTAACCTAAGGTAATTGAACTTAACCTTAAACGAAACTAACTTAAAATTAGTTTGACCAAACTTAATCCAAACTAAATTAATCTTACCTAACCTTGTCTTAAAATAGAGTAGCCTAGCTTGCTTTATATTAACCTAACCTTAAACGGGACCAATCTAACTTAGTTCAAGTTAATTAACGTAAAACTAGACTGAACTAACTGAATTTGTCCTAAACTAAACTATTTCGGCTTAACTTACGAGGTTAAGCTAACTTAATGTATGTTAGTCTAACTAAAATTAGGCTAACCAAACTGAATCTGACTTAACCTAAGTGATCTTAGGGTAACCTAACCTTAAGCTTGAATAAAGTTACAGAATTTGACCTAACCTAAAATCATACTAGACCAGTGCTTCCGAATAGCGTGTAAATAAGTATTAAATTTGGTAAAAATATTTAAGGTTTGGCTAACGAAGCCGTTCACGAAGAAAATCGGAGTTAAAAACTATCTAAATCTATTTCGATAAACAAATTCTTTCAAAATTTGAATTTACAGTGGGTAACGGGACTTTCTGATCGATTTTTGGGCAAGAGAACGAAATCTACTGAAAAGCACTGCCTAACTGAATACTCTAGCTCAAATAAACTCTAAACTCAAGTTTTGCAATGGGTCGGATAGATCGGATAAAACAGTTATTTGCAATTTTTTTTGTTGTGGAGAATAAATCGTGCATTGATTTTACTTTTGATAAGTCGCGATTGAGACAATCGAGATCTTTCACGTGGTGTCCGTCAACGTAACGAGTGGAATCTCTAAACAATTTGTACAGAATGTGGCCATTAGGATCAAGAGCATCCAAAATCGGAAAGGCGGTCTGAAAAAGAAATCCGTTTTAAAATTTATCCGGCGAGAATGCCGCTAATCAATAATATTACGAAAGCTTGTTCCGCTGTGTAAACGACAACTTCGAACGCTGGATGAGCAACTTGCGACAAGAAGAAATCTACACCGGGGCGCTTCTTGAATCTCCAACCGGTTTGATACTGAAATATTCAAGACGTTTATTTTTGATTTTCTTTTCGAAAGTATGAAGATACCGTCCAATCAGGATGCACAAGTACTCCGGTCATTTCCAAAACGAGCGTATAGGGTGGTTGGTAGTAAGGTTCTTTGAACGGTTCCGGAAGTAATTTTTCACGAGATGGGTCTTTGATCATCTACGACAAAAATAGTAGGTTACGAGGACGAACGGTTGGAAATGCTTTCCGGTATCAAACCTTGCTATAATTCTTGATGGCTGACCAAGCTCGGTACAAGTACTGTTGAGGCATGGCAATGTGACTAAAGCTATCTTCAATAAAATTACCCTCTTCATCTCGATCAGGAGCACCTACATAAGAAAACGGGAGGTTTAACCAGAAAAATCGTTATTTGAGAGTATTATTCTGAAAAGTACCCCACACAACTAGAACGAATCCCGCCAAACCGGTCATAGACACTCCAAAAAATATGAAGGAATATTTCATAGCTCTCCATGATGCCTCAGCTTCTTTTCTCTTTTGGGCTTCTTCATCTTCTTCATTGGACTGTCCACCTTCCGAAGATTCCTTGGCTTTATCGCTCTTATCAGAGTCGGAAGCTGATCTGGATTTAAGAACTTCTTCTGCTAAGCCCAAACCTGAAGTTCCTTGCATGCCTCCTAAAATGCTGGGTTTCTCAGGTTGACTTGGGTTTGTCGATGAAGCCTGACTGTCATCTGGAATTTTGCTTGAAAATCGCAAAATTGACGATTGCAGAGCTGCAGCCTGTCCCAAATTCGTGAGCAAGCCATGTGGTCGAGCGTTCCTAAAAAACTTCGATGGCACAGTGTGGTTTTGCCGCCTTAATAAGGCCGAATGTCTTGTCACTGAACTAAGAAAATGACTACTCCTTAAAGCGTTCGTTAACGAACTTACAACAGACATATTAAAATTACTTTATCAGGCTAGTTTGAACAACTCTGTTTACGTTACTTACTCGACTTTTCATTCCATACCGTTCCATTCGTTCCGTTCTGATTCGTTTGTGTTTTGAAAAGACCTTGTTAACACCTAGGGGACAGAGCATTAAGTTTAGAGGCGGGGCTTGCATTTTCACAGACTACGGTGGCTAAGATTTAAATGTCAACGCTTTTTCACAGAGTAATATTTCTAGGGCATATTACCCTATAATCCTTTCGGCAAATCAAGCCCAATTTTAAGATTGGTTTACCATTCTATTTCGTATAACGCCAATTTTCATCTCTTCTAACGTCCAAAATATTATTTTAAATAGGGACATATCCACTGTAGTTTCAGATGAAGAAAATGAATGTGTGCTGGTAAACATTCATCCGAGAGCTTTTTCAAATACCCACAATTTTCACGCTGCAAGTCCTATTTCGAAAAAGTAAACCTGGAATCTGCAAACTAGCAGAGAAAACTAGAGAAGGAAGGGGACAGTTGGCACGTCGGACTAACCGAACAAAAATCATAACTAATGAACTACAAACGTTTTGGAAATGAAAATATAATGCACTTAGTGAGTGTTATCGAGGTCAAATGAGGAAAGTCTCGTCAAAACTAATGGCGTTTTCGTAAGAAAATACATAAAATCTGCATTTGTGGCTCTTCTTGTAAGAAACGGATCCAAGATTATTCGTTGTCACGTTTACGTTAAATAAAAAAAATATTGTGTAATATTTTTTCCTTTTTTTCCAGCTTAAGTCACAGAGTAGATTCGGACAGCTAATCACAAGGATCCACGAATAAAACATGACAGTAGACGTAGAAAATTAAATGTCGCTTCGCAAAGGTTTCGACTGTAGCGTTTCGAATAGCAAGTAATAAAGAAAAATGTGTAAAAAGGCAGATTTTTAAAACTGTATATTAATGCAGTATTATTCGTGTGAGTCTACCTGTATACTAATACAGTACTATTCGTGTGATTCTGTACTATTCGTGTGAGTTTTCCATAAATATAATCCAATTCTACCGTTTACTCTTTCAGAAAAATTCACAAGCGGAAGTCGAACATATAAAGATTACCTCTCACGTTACATCCTTGAAAATTGACAGAATGTTGAAGGAACATAAGACTTTAATTTGAATTGCAGTGTAAATATTATGTTGTTTATTTTTTGGAATCGTGTGTAAGTTAAGCTCTCCCAGAAGGCGGAAACGTACTTTACTCGCGCAAAACACTTGTATATTGAATTTAGAGTGCATCGATAATTATATTGTTTTAATTAACGGAAGGAATACTTAAAGCTATCAAAGATCGTAAAAAATATTCAGTTAAGGTCTCTTACTTTTCAAATGTCGATTCTAATGACTGCTATAAGAACAGAAACCGAAGCTGTGTAGTCAGTCATTATTCTTTCGATTCCGTAAAGGAAAGCTCTGAACACTTGAGACTGTAATAGAACGTGATAGCAAATTTCCGCACTTGGAGGGAAATGATATATTATCTGGTAATAAGCATTAAACGCAGTATTTGAAAGTAGAAGTTACAGGAACACGTGTCTTGGGGTTCCGTTGCAACATTTTCGTTCTCCCTTCTTTTCTTTTTGCGTGGCCACAGCCTTGGCCTTTACTTGTTTATATTCCGCTGATTGTCCAAAGCGGATATAGAATGGTTTTCCTCCTTGCAATCGAAATCCGACTTTGCTGACAGTGCAGTCCGCATTCCGATCCTGTCCAGAAGAGTATAAAATCAGGCAGATTTCCTTTCACTCGTTATTTTAAATCTGTTAATGACAAGTTTTTATAATTTATAAAATCAAACCATTTTCCTACTTCGAAGTCTCAAGAAGTTTCGATAAAAAAAGGGAAAAAGTTTGGGTCTCCGCCCTCTCTTAACGGTACGGGAAGAATGCAAGATGATGACGTCACCGATGTCGTAGCGGCAGCTGACGGCTCCCATGGCGAACAACCCCAGCCACTCCCCCCAGTTAGTGCCCTGCCAAACGTGAGCAACAACTTGTCCTGTAATTGCAAGCAGTATCTGTCTAAAAGTTGTGAAATTTGCGTGTCTTGTTGTCATCTTCATCAACCCATCCAACGCGGCACCATGTTCAGTTGGCTAAACAAAGATGAAAATCGCAAAAAGCAGCCCGAAGTGTACGACAGTGTGGTGGAAGGCCTGAAGAAAATTTACAAGACGAAAATCTTGCCCCTCGAACAAGCCTATTTTTTCCATGATTTCCATTCCCCACAGTTGGATGACCCAGACTTTGATGCCCGGCCGATGATTCTCCTCGTTGGACAGTATTCTACCGGCAAAACCACTTTCATCCGTTATTTGCTAGAGAAAGACTTTCCTGGGATCCGAATTGGACCGGAACCTACCACAGATCGCTTTATTGCAGTGATGCATGGAGACACCGATGGCGTTATCCCTGGCAATGCCTTGGTCGTAGATCCCAAGAAACAGTTCCGGCCGCTGTCGAAATTCGGCAACGCTTTTCTCAACCGTTTCCAGTGTTCGACCGTTGATTCGCCTGTTTTGAAGGGAATCTCCATCGTTGACACACCCGGCATTCTGTCCGGCGAAAAACAGCGCGTTGATAGAGGCTACGACTTTACCGGAGTCCTAGAGTGGTTCGCTGAACGTGTTGATCGCATCATTCTGCTCTTTGATGCCCATAAGCTGGATATTTCAGATGAGTTCCGGCGTTCCATTGAAGCCCTGCGTGGTCATGACGACAAAATCAGGATCGTCCTTAACAAAGTAAATTTGAAAGCGAAAAATGACAAAGACAAACGAGAGTGGAGAAAGAAACAACAATCAGTTATGTCCCGTCCCATCCATTCATGTTTTTTCTTTTCTTGCCAGGCGGATATGATAGATCACCAGCAATTGATGCGGGTTTATGGAGCTTTGATGTGGTCCTTGGGTAAAGTCCTTAACACCCCTGAAGTGGCCAGGGTCTACATTGGATCTTTCTGGGATCAGCCCTTGCGTTACGATGTCAATCGAAAGTGCGAACGTGACTATTGAAGCCATTAGAAACTTCTATTCTAAAAATACTAATTTTCTTGACTGATTTAAACCTTTTGCAGACTTTTCGAAGCTGAAGAGCAAGATTTATTCCATGACTTGCAGTCCTTGCCGCGCAATGCTGCCTTACGTAAGCTCAATGACCTTATTAAGCGAGCTCGATTGGCCAAAGTAATCGCTGAATCTTAAACTATGGTGTATCTCATGTTAACGTTATTCCTTCTTTAGGTCCACGCCTACATCATTAGTGCATTGCGCAAAGACTTCCCTACAATGTTTGGAAAAGACAGCAAGAAAAAGGAGCTTATAAAAAATCTTGCCCAAACTTATGAACAGTTGCAAAGAGAGCACCAGATTTCGCCGGGAGATTTTCCTGATCTCAAAAAAATGCAGGTGAAAAAGTTAACCAACGCAATGTGATAGCCGTTTTAAGGGTATCTTACTTTAATTTCTGCTTCGCGTATATCGTTAATTATTTTTGGTATTATGCCATTTTTTTCTATTTCTTTCATGTTTTTCTCATTTGTCTTGGTCGTTATTTGTAATGTCATATGTTATTTTGCCCACTGCAGGAACAATTGGTTCATCATGACTTTACGAAGTTCCCTCCTTTGAAACCCAAATTGTTGGAAGCCGTAGATCGTATGCTGGCAGAAGATATTTCTCGTCTTATGGCCGTTATCCCGCAAGAAACTCCCCAGGTTATCACGGAAAGCAACGTTAAAGGTGGAGCTTTTGACGGGGTACAGGACAAGATTAGTCCGTTTGGATACAAGAAAGGCGAAGGAGCTGACGCCGGTGCTGGGGAAGCAGAATGGATTGTTGGTAAAGATAGGTACAAGGCTGACTCCACTTTTGAGAGTCTTGGGCCTGTCGACGGCAAAATTACGGGCGCGGGTAAATCTCGATTTGATCTTGTGATTCTGGTTATTAGGATAAGAGTGCTAAATTTCTTTTCTTTGGATATTTTTAGCTGCCAAATCAGAAATGATCAAATCCAAACTCCCAAATTCAGTCTTGGGTAAGATTTGGAAACTGGCTGACGTAGATAAGGATGGAATGCTGGATTCCGATGAATTTGCCTTGGCGATGCATCTGATTAACATCAAGTTGGACGGCCATGATCTGCCGGTAGAGTTGCCCGCACATTTAATACCTCCGAGCAAAAGGTTCTAGACAAAAGACCTAAACAAGTTAGAGACATAATCGTTAACATGGCTTTTCTTTTCCGTTTTTCTTCTTTTATTGAAAATATCCGAAGCAACCAAAATGGAGGAGATTAAAGCCAAAGTTTGTTATTCCTTCGATAGATTTGATATATAAACCCTTGCAACAGAACAAGGGCAATTTTTTTCTAGTGTTTACTTGTGGTACCAAAGGAAACAGAAACAACAAACTGCGGAAATTTAGTTTTGCGTGCCTCTGTTCTCTCTCGCCGATCCTGTGTTTTCTTAATATGATGTGTTCTGTTTCCCACCTCTGCTTGGTTTCCTTGTCCTACTTCAAGCTAAATGTGCGACACTCAGATTTGGTGCCTTGCTTTTAGATTTTCGTTTTCTTTTTTATTCGATATAGTCTGGATTGTATAGTTGTATCGAGAAAGACGAACATGGGGTGCGCGAAAAATTACACAAGGAATGGAAAAGCTGAAGCGACTTCGTTTGCGTTTACAGTGTACACTGTTACAAAAGTAGATTTGTGGGTGGTTAACATCTTAATTATGAAAACTTTCGGGTTCGGCTATTATGCGCGCTCAACCCCAATTGTCTTCGGATCGGCCGAACTTGAATACCAGCGAACCAATAAAGATAAAGGCGTTTTGCAGGAAAAGACCAACTCCTGGCCACATCGGATCCTTTCCTACAAAACACAGGGAAAGTGTCATTACTGAAGACGAAACCTTCGGCTTGATTGTTTCGACAATTACGCGGTAAATTAGCTTTCTAAATAAATTAAGAACTAGCGAAGGAGGAAAATTGATTATAAATCACAAGGCAATGTATTACGCAAAAAGTTGACTATTATTTCCGCGATTAACGAAATGTACTGTGAATCATACCTGGAATAACGTAACTTTGGAAAAGAATCCAACACGAGGCAATCAGCGAGGTAAACCCCAAAACCAAGCCGATGAAAAGCCATGCCTTAGCTCCTCGGTGACCCAGACAACCGTCTGTGTAAGAGTCTCCTCTTAACTGACCATTTGTCACGACATTAATCCTACAGTTACAATAAAAGAATTATTTCGTACAAACAGGAAGTGAGACTTAACCTACATGAGCATTGATATGGTACTGAAAACCCCACATGTATAATAGGCATGGTTAAATTCGTTCATTGAGGGATATCTAGCCGCAATATCGATGATAAGCCACCATCCAACGGAAACCTACAAAAAATAATTTCCGATGAATCACCATCCGATTACGAGAACAACTTAAAAAAAACACAAGTAATGAGAATTTCAAGCTAATGCTTACCAAAGAACCAGCTGCCACTGAAGCTAAAACATTTCTTCTTTCACCTACATCCGACAAACCGGGAATTCGGAAATTTTCGAAGAGTGGCATAATTTTACTATGTAAAACATGCAATAGAGGATTAACTCTTTTGTTTACGCCGATTTGCCGAAACCGTGACGTATAGTCGCATTTGGACTGCATGCCATACCCAATTCATCCCATAATACGTACTATGAGTTTGTGAACTCAGCTCTGTGACGTCACGAAGGGGCTTAAGGGCAGGCTTGCCAGATTTTTTTTCTTTTTTTAAAAAAATACAAACAAAAAAAATGAGGAGAAAGGTTTGTTTTTAAAGGCATTGGTTTAGAGAAATTTGGGTTGGTTTCTTTCTGTTTCAGATTCGAATCAATTGTTTACTTACGACTTGACTCAGTTAGCCGATTGGGAACAGTCTATAAAGAACAAAAACCTTAATAATGAAGACGAATCATAATAACAAGAATAATGTCATAACACCCTTGTACATCTTAAGTTTCCTTACAAAAGAATTCCTGAACTTTCGTATTGTTTTCTTCATTCCTTGAAGTGCGGGAAGAAAATAATATAGTAATCGGTTTGCTAACCGATGACTCGATCACAAAAAGAATACAAGGGTGAAATGCGAACCGGGTCATGCAAGGCATCTAAACTGTCCGAAAATTCTTCTCAAGTTCAGTCAAATGTCAGTCGGCTTGTCTAAATTGTCCCGAAGATGTTGCGAAGTGCCGTTGCTTGTATCGAAAGCTAGTGAGTATCATTGCAATTTTCTGGGTTCTCCCCAAAGTCCTGTTAAATAACGTTGCCAATTTACTGACGGCACTGAAATGCCTTATGACCACGGTGGACCTATACAGCGCTAATGGCTCATTACACTATTTGCACGGATAGTTTTGCCAGTACAGCTGAATAATTTATAAAACACTTTCAGTTGTTTAATTTTACTTCCGATCTTGAATTTGTCGCCAAAAGCTCTTTCAGGGAAAGTTATTAATATATTTTTAAACAACGGAAATTTTCAGGATATTTTCTAGAAACTGCAATCTATCTTCACATAACTACAGTCAATATTTATAAGGATATTTTGAGTACTAGTACACCTAAAAATTGGGTCAGCCACTTTTTAGTAACTGTTCTTCGAATTTATAAACTTGGGCTCGGTTCTAATCAAAAGAAACTCCAAAATAGCTCGCCCAACGTCCAAGATTTTAATGTAAAAAATATACAAAATATGTTCCTGTGGTGAGTGGAAGAGGATTTGAATTTTAAGAACACAGTTGATTGCCTGTTATCCGTCAGGTATCGGAACGGATCCCACACTAGTTGACTCATAAATCGATTATTACGAAAAAAATATGATAAACTAGCAGTTACAATGCAAAAAATAGAATTTTTAAAACAAGTGTATGCTATAATACACATAGGGTACATTTCCTATACAGATTGGTTAGGCGTTTAATAACTTCGGTAATAAATAAGCACAACTTCACTGTCACAAAAGGTTTTAGAAGTAGGCTATTTGCTCTTTGAGATATCGCTCCTGAAATTTCTCCACGTTATTCTCTCATAAGAGGTAGCGGTATACAGTGGCCTTAAAGACGTGACGCTCTGAGCCGGAATGCATAATCTTATATCATTATGTGTAATAGAACTCCGATTGTATCAACCCTAATTCTGGAATCTACTGATCATGCCAACCTCCTAGACAAAAAAAATTTCCCCGTAAGCGACATTTTTTACGTCGATTCTAAAGTGTTTATTGTGGATAGTATGAAGTTTCCTCTAGCAATCCGAGCAAACCATATTATGAGATATAAATGCATTTTATTTAATTAATTATTCCCAATTTAACTTTTTTTTTAAATATCCCCACGTTTTAAACGCATGATTTTGATTTTCTCAACTATCCGTATTGTCAAATACCCTTCGATCCGAATCTGTCGACAAAATCTGAAGTCCACTTTAGGTCCATGTTCTTTTGGCCTATACGGCGACTTATACAGTGCACCCTGGGCACTGGTTACTACCGTGTCCCTATGGAGTGATATAAGGGAAGAAGACGACGTGTATGTGTCTTATCTTTGGCTCATGTATTTCAATCTTCTTTCAATGTGAGCAGCCGAACTCTGGCAAGGAACGATCACTAAAGGAAAATAACAATTTGGCCTTGGCTACGCCGGCATTTTGTGCCTTGCTCCAGTTTATGACTTCAATCGTGTGGCTACGAACGTGTCAGTCGTTGCCATGCAGCTATACGTGCATAGTGTTCTATGTGCGGTGATCGTTCATCTCACACTTGTATTTCCAGTTAGCTCAGTAAAAGATGAAAATCTACTTGTTGAAACTGCACAGGGTGCACTTAAAGGCTCTGTAATGCAGTCCAGTGAACAAAGTCGCTTTTTAGCATTTCGGGGCATTCCGTACGCCGAACCTCCGATCGGGAATCTCCGCTTCAATGTACGTGTGACTAACCGTTGAACCTTAAGCCTTTTACTTTTGATAAGATTTTCTTTATTTAGGATCCCGTTCCTGCTAAACCTTGGCAAGGTGTCTTGGATGCGACTAAAGAAGCTCCGACTTGCTTACAGTACGACGAGATGATGAGAAATTTCCTAGGCAAAGAGGACTGTTTATTTCTCAATATCTACACAAGAAAAGTTGGCAGGCTTTATTTTATTTACTTATATTTTTAAATCTTTCAAGGAAAAGGTATTTTCACGATATTCGTTTCTTATCACAGACAAACGGGGATACATTGCGGCCAGTTATGGTTTGGATTCATGGCGGCGGATGGATGCAGGGCAGCGGGAACGGACAAACATATGTTTACGGACCCGAATATCTAATGAATGAGGACATTGTCTTAGTGACGATAAATTATCGATTAGCTATGTTCGGTAGCTCTACGTTAATTACTTATTTTCTTGTAAACATTTCCGTTTTTCTTTGGAGGATTTTTAAGTACAGAAGATGAAGAGGCTCCGGGAAACTACGGTTTATTAGACCAAGTTCTAGCTCTTAAGTGGGTTAAAGAGAACATTGAAAAATTCGGCGGTGATCCGAACAGCATTACAATATTCGGGGAGAGTGCTGGAGGAGTTGCTGTTCATTACATGATGATCACTCCTCGCACTGAAGGTAAAGTTACCTAAACCATATTTTTTTTTTCAGCCAAGAAAAAGCCAGTGCGTTGTTTTAGGTTTGTTTCATCGAGCTATCTCCCAGTCCGGTACCACCATGTGTTCTTGGGCGACAATACCAAAGCCACGCGAAAAAGCATTTAAACTCGGCAAAGCGCTTAAATGTGACACCGATAATTCGAAAGATCTGGTGAATTGCTTGAGGAGTGCTGATGGTATTGACATTGTGCGCCTTCACGATCTCTTCAAGGTAAGCGGTTTAAGCTCTTAAGTAAACTGCAACCTTCAACTTAGAGGAAAACTATAGGTGTTTGCTGGCACGTTTCCAATTCCATTCGGTCCGCGAGTTGATCGGGAGAGGCGACTTCCAGTTGTCCCCGACGAGCCCAGAACACTTCTAGAGCAAGGAAAATACCATGCCATCCCTTGGATGACCGGTGTTACGAAGAACGAAGGAGCTCTTTTCGTTGCATGTATGGCTTAGTGTTTCCATACCTTAAGCACTTGTCTTTTCTTAGCTATATTTTCTTAGTGATCAAAGCGAATGGTGCACTGCAGAAACTTATAGACCAGCCTGAGGTCTATCTTCAGCATTTTTTGAATTATGAGCACCTGTCTTCCAATCCGTCCCGAATTACGAATGGCTTACTAGCTCGCTACTTTGAGAATTCCCGGATTACCAAGGACGAGTTGGACCGTCTCGTTGATGTAATGACGCTATGCCATGGCTACTTCAAAATCTAATTTTGAACTTTTAGGCATCTTCCGACAGTTTGTTCAACAAAGGTTTCTTGGATGCGTTAGAACTACACGCACAACAGAAGCTTCATCCGATTTATGTTTATCAGTTTTCGCACAGATTTAAGATTTCATTTTCAGACTTTGTTGGGTATACCGGTCCTGATTTGGGTACAGAAATTTTCTAAATGAAAATCGTTATCCTTGTCAAATTTTCGAATACCTCCAATTCGCTTTTCTAGGAGTTGGCCACGCGGACGACATGTTAAGTCTCTTCCGGATTCCAATGATGCCTTTTCTCGGCGGAAATGACAAAAATGTTTCGAAAACAGTTGTGAAGTTTTGGGTTAACTTTGCAACAACAGGGTAAGAATTTGTCTCTCAACAGTTATGGGTTATTGGTTGTTTTTGTCAGAGATCCAAATGGAAACGTTGCAGCTGAAGGTCGCGTTTGGCTCCCTGTTAGCGAACAACGTGGATACCTTGATATTTCCCTTGAACCAAGATTTATCACAGAAAAATTCAGTTTTGAAGATAGGCTGACTTTCTGGCAGTCGTTTCCACAAACTAAAGATGAGCTATAATGAGCCAATAGACTACTCCTACTGTAAGCATGGAATATGTAAGTTCCGTTTTTAAAGTTGGATGTCGTACTTCTTGTATCATTTTGAAATCTACAAGACGCCCAAAATACATATCTACAGTAAAATTACACCGAATATTACTAAGTTCGGAGAGTTATAAGCTTTTAGGTACATAGCTCTCAGATTCACTTTGACATTCATAAACAATACACGAGCCCTAAAATGAAAAATATGCAAATATCTTTAATAATGTAATAATTTATATAATAAATACGATATAATTTGTTGTAATACCATATAATAAATATATATTGTGGCAGCTACAGCGGCGTATTTGTTGAGACGTCCCTCCCAGTCCTCCGCCAACTTAAGGAATCAAACAATCTCGTTTTTCCCCCTATCATATCCCCCCCCCCCTCTATTTGACATTGCCTTCAAGCATTACGTTAAAACTTCCTAGGGCGCTGTTAACGGCAGCTCAACCGATGAAACTACGGATTCTAAAAGAAGACTCTCCCGACGATAAAGTCTTGTGTACGCTTATGATTGTAATGCCGCGAAGTTTTACGGCAATTTTTTAAGTTAATTTCAAAAATTGAGTTCAGAATTCTTGCACGTGCAGGTTCAAAAGTTGCAAACATTATCAGTACATTCACTAAAAATTTTTACACAGTAAAATCTCGCTATAACGTACACGCAAGGAACGGAAGTTGTATTAGCTATAGCAAATTGTACTTAAAAAGCAAACCTTCGAAAGTAGTTTTACTTTCATTTCCTGACATATCTATTATTTCACTATTTATGTCAAGTGTTACTAAAGACCGCTTCGTATATGTAACCTTATGTGCCATTTTTAATGAAAAAATAAAGCACAATCGAATCAACAGGTTTTGTTGTTTTCATCTACAACACAAACACAGCGGGAGCAATTTTGGAACACAAGCTCGAGTAGCGTGATCTTGCGGAAAATAGAAGTTCCTCACTAGGGCTGTTATTTTTAATGCGTAACGCATGGCAGTGCTAGTGTTCATTATAACCGAACGAAGAAAGCATGTCTACATTGGCAAGGGAGCCCGAGATTTTGTACGCTATAGGCGAACATATTTTATAGGCGAACTCGCTATAGCTGATTGTTCGTAACATCCGGTGTACGTTATAGCGAGATTTTACTACACATGTAATTATTATTGCGAAAATCTCGCGAATTAGAAGAGCCGTCCTTAAGTTGTCTTCGAAGTCTTTCGATATGACTTTGATTTTATGCACAACCCCTGCTAAAACAACCCCTTACTAGCGTCTCCAATATCTTTATAAAACTGAATAGTTGACGGTGTTGGTGAAGCACACTTTCTTGAGTCACTGCAATAAAACAGTCTATCTCCGTATTACCTGAAGTATTTTCAATAGTTCCCGAAAAAAATTACAACCCCTTGTTCCAAAATTTGCACCGTTAGGTCCAATTAAATTTGATCACCCTATCTCAGAATCAAATTTTGTTAATAAATAGATCTAAAAAAATAATTACAATAGTTCTAAATATCTACAAAGGTTGTTATCTACAAAGGTTATAAGAGGATAGAGAAACAATTTTAAGTTTTCATGTCGGTAATTTCGCTATAGAGCTACTGTATTTAACACTGATAAGTACAAATCAATTTAACAAAAAGTAACGTAACATTAAAATTACACACTAACATTAATATTTTAGTGCGTAATTGTGGGTAAACGAGCCAAGAAATAATCTTATTATATTTTTACTTCATCAATCAACTTGTGACCATACATTATAATTATTTTCTCATGCAGTACATTGGCACCGTTTTAGGGTCAATTTGTTGTGGATTCCAAAACAAACTTTCAAATTTTCGATTGTTTTTTTTTTAAATAAGCATATTGTTTAGTTTACGTGACTATTTCCGTAAAACAGTAGATATTTCTTCACCTCAGTTCAAACACCTTTATATTAATAAAACAAAAACGGTTGCCCAGATTATATCTTTCCCCACACTTTTTAGTTGCGTTTTTCCAAAGATACGTATGGACTCCACTTAAGTCGAATCCCGATAAGACGAATACTCATTGAACTAGATACAAAGCCCACGGTCCTGATTTGCACTATTAAACCAAATACAAATCCTGTTAAGGCGGATTTCTGCTCAAGACATAGTCGCTCGTCCGGTCCGAGCCCTACTTCTTAAGTGAACAGCACTGTAGGCCTATATCATTAGACAGCTAGGGTACATTTTTGTGCCAACTAATAATAGCAACATGCAATACTATGGACCACTGAGCCACTGTCGATCCAGCAATCTCGTTCAAGCGAGAATGAATATTGAGCACGTGTAGAATGTGCAAGGTTGCGTTTTGTTTCCAAAACTCCATGAAGTAGGTACAGTACGTTAACTTGATTCGATTTTAATGAGCGGAAGCTTTAATGAGAGAATACTATTTTTTTATTTTCAAAACTATGGGAATCTAACGACATAAATCTAAGAAGTTTTTACCACGCACGTAGGCGCAAGATTCGCTACACGGCACAAAGAGATAACAAAATGGTGTATCTTAGCGATGCATTATCTTTTCGGGCAGGGGGTCGTAAAGTACTCGGCAAAACATTATTCAAATGCAGCCTTGAACGGTACATTAAGATAGTGAAGTAAGTCGACAGGATTTTACTGGCAACACCCAGTTACAGCAATGGAGCGGACCGTCGCGAAGGCAATGCGATTTTCGCTATTATGCCTCGCATTTACTTTCACAGTAATTCGTTCTGAAGATGCCGACGTTCTCGTGGAAATATCACAGGGCCGACTGAAAGGCTCTGTAATGCAATCCAGTGAAAATAAAAAGTTTTTAGCGTTTCGTGGTATTCCTTACGCGTTGCCTCCAGTAGGAGATCTCCGATTTGGCGTAAGTGTTTCAGCTACTGGTCAGCTAGAACAAGTATCACATAGACTTCTTTTAGGATCCTTTTCCAGCTAAGCCCTGGCAAGGAATTCTTGACGCTACCAAAGAAGCTCCTTCATGTCTGCAATATATAATGTTGACAAAAAGCGTAATCGGACAAGAAGACTGTTTGTTTCTCAACGTCTACACAAGAGAGGCAAACAAAATTCGGGTGCAAATGTAAATGTTTTTGACTTTTTTAAATTAATTTAGACGACTGTTAACGAGCTTAGGCCAGTATTGGTGTGGATTCACGGAGGTGCATGGGTTGAAGGTAGCGGCAACGGAGAAACTTATATATACGGCCCGGAGTATCTTATGAACGAAGACGTCGTTTTGGTCACAATTAATTACAGGCTGGCCATGTTCGGTAAGCTACTCAAGTACAAAAAGAAAGTTAGGATTACATTCGGAGAAAGGTTTTCTGAGTACCGAGGACGAAGAAGCTCCCGGAAACTACGGTTTACTGGACCAAACGTTGGCTCTTCAGTGGATACACAACAACATTGCCAAGTTCGGTGGTGATCCAGAAAAGATTACCATATTTGGCGAAAGCGCTGGAGCAGGATCTGTACACTATATGATGATTACACCTCGCACAAAAGGTAATGTTTTTTTTTCTTTTTTTTTTTTTTTCAAAAGCATACTCTTTCAGTTGTATTTACAGCGCTACGACATTCGTATTTTAGGACTGTTTCACAGAGCTGTATCGCAGTCTGGTACAGCAGTGTGCCCCTGGGCAACAATTCCCAACGCGCGTGAGAACGCTTTTACCCTAGGAAAAGCGTTCAACTGTGATACCAGAAGCTCCAAGGCTTTATTGGATTGTTTAAGAAAGATCGACGGGGTTGAATTTCTTCTTCGCAATGACATATTCAAGGTGGTAGAGATTACTAGCATGTACAACTTTCGCTTTACCAAATCCTTCAGAAATACATAGGACTCGTGCCACTTGTATTCGGCCCTCGAGTTGACCGCGAACGACAAAAGCCTTTGATACCTGACGAACCACGCGTTCTTTTAGAACAAGGAAGGTACAACGCTGTTCCGTGGATAACTGGGGTTACTAAAGACGAAGGAGCTTTTTTCACTGCCAGTAAAAAAAAAAATGTTTTTGTACTAATTACATAACAATTAAACCGCTCATCTTAGCTCTTGTGGTTGACAACGAATTACAAAAACTCGCTAAAGAACCCGAAATATACCTTCCGTATCTGTTAAACTACTACCAAGAATCTTCAAAAGCTTACGTAACACAGCACGTTTTAAAATACTATTTCGACAATGAGGAAATTACTGAAAAGTTGCTACCAGAGCTGATTGAGGTACGTTTTGTAACTTCTGAAGTTACGAGATAATGCATTTTATGACTCGGTTCAGGTTATTTCCGACATCTTCTTTAACCAAGGGTTTGTGGATGCCGTGGAACTACATACGCAAAAAAATCTTCATCCGGTCTACGTCTACGTGTTCTCTCATCGGTTCAAATTCTCCTTCGTAAACCTGACAGGATTTAAAGACGCTGACTTAGGTACAAAGCATAAAGGCATGAAACTTAACGCTTTTTTTTTTTGTTAACAGGCGTAGGTCACGCAGACGATTTACTCGGCTTATTTCGGGCCCCACTGTTCCCCCCTTTAACCGGTGAGGACCAAAAAGTGTCAAAGATGCTACTCAAGCACCTAGTTGACTTTGCTGTTACAGGGTGAGGACTTGGTAATTTACTTTTCAAAACATCAAAGCTGAAAAATTAAATATTCAGTGATCCTAACGGAAACTCGAGCTCGAATAAAAGGAAATGGCTTCCGTTTAACGAGAAAAGAGGCTATTTGGACATCTCGTTGCACCCGAAATTTGTCACCGGGAAGTTCATTTTCGAGGACAGACTGAACTTTTGGAAAAACCTCGCCTCCTTTAAAGACGAATTGTGAAGTAGAAGAACAAGACAGATAAACTATACACGGTTTCATTACAAGTACTTCTGTCAAATGATAAGCCAACGCTTATGTATGAATAACGCACGAATACCATTCAATAAATGAAGCAATAACTGATAATTTATTTTTTTCTAAGCTTTCGCACACATTAGTCATTCCGCAGTTCACTCGAAAACAATAAAAAAAGACAAAGAACTAGAATCTCTTCACCAATCATTCTCGTCATCGCTCTCATCCCGGTTTCGACGATCACTGACACCCAATTGCGAAAATAAGTTATCACGCACTCGTGGACGAGGATTATCTGTCAACTCTGTTTTGATTGCTTTAGTGCCACTGAGCAACCATTCCAATTCTAAAAATACGCGATTAAACTCTACAGCAAATACCACTTAGTCTCAGTTTACCATCTTGGGTTATATTTACTCCTCCAAATGCTAATGGTCCAACAATCTGATCCCGAAGTTGGCCGTCGCGATAGACAAAGAGAGTAGGTAAATTGCGATCTGGGTAATTAGGTATGCATACAGTCGATATGCTTTTAAGGAACTTGGTTTGCGGGAATTTGCGGGCTAGAGCTTTTAGGTGTTCGTTGAGAATAGCACAAAGAGGAATCCTGACCAAACAGTTCTGCTTTTAATACCAGACTGACGGAAAGCTGTACTTTTAAAAAAAAATATATAAACACCTACCCTTGCTTGTACAAATGAAGAACCACCCAAACTCCTTCACCGGCTTGGTTCACTTCCTTCACGTAGTCTTGAGCCGTGATTTCCATAACTTCACCATATTTCGACGCCTGCTGTGTAGCTTTTAATTCAGCTAAGCGTTTAGCTCGGTATTCCAAGAACACTTTCTCATCCAGTTCATCTTCCAAGTCATCTAGCTCGTTCAAGGATAAGTCTTCCGTGGCTTTCTCTACAAAAAGCATGGAAATGAGAGGATTTTTGCTATATGGAAAGCTTTTATGGTTTACGATTGCTTGTTCTTTGGTTTACTACTGAATCCACAATGGACTCAATTTGCTCTTCCGTGATTTCTTTTTCTTCCTTGGGAGGAATGATCCCTTTGGCGCGCAACACATCATTCCATTCGGTATCTTCATTAGGGTTCTAAAGTAACAGCAAACACGGAAAATTAAATTAATAATAATTATGAAGGGAAACTGAAACGGAACAACTAACCTGCATTATGAATTCTGAAAGATTTGTGCACTTCGGGCAAATTTGTTTTGACACACCCTCGAAACCTGAACACAAGGGTGGGAATTCCCTTATAAAGACATGTGAGCTCGAGGTTCCTCATGGGGGGGTTTCTGCTCAGTCTACCTGAGTCGCAAGTCGCGAACAAGGATTTAGAAAACAAGTAGCTAGAAGGCAACATTTGACTAGCGGGCATAAGAGTTAACTTGTTCAACTTCAAGTTATAAGGAGCTTAAAAATCAAAACTCGTTAAATCCACTTCGAAATCTTATAAATTTAAATAACAATATCGTAAAAGAAATTGACTCCTTTTTCCCGTCAGTTCATGATTTAAGCTGTTCATCTTGAGCCGTGAACTGCCCAATTCCAATGCTGTCCGGTTCTCTAAAGCGCTGCATACTCGTCAAAGCTTTCTACGTTAACGAGGAAAAGTAAGGTGGGCAGGGAATAAAATTACCTTAACAATATTTTCTACACAATTAGGTTTACTTTCTTCGAAGTAAGGCTCTCAACGACTGAACGCGGCGCAGTCAGATTAATTCTACGCCTTATGCCACAACTCATAATTCTTCCCCTACCTCCACACAAAAAGTTCATGTACAACCTTTAAATATACAATTTTTGTTTAATTAAAAAAATAAACGTTAGATACAGTCGGTCATGATAACTTCTACCTTTTGCAACCCTAGCCCGCCATTAGTTTTGTAAGACTCGATTCGCATTTCACCATTGTGTCCTTTTTGTTATCGGGTCATCGGTTAGTAATCCGATAACTATATTATTTACTTCCCGTACTTCAAGGAATGAAGAAAACAATAGGAAAGTTTAGGAATTCTTTTGTAAGGAAATTTAAGCTGCACAAGGGTATTATGACATTATTCTTGTTATTATGACTCGTCTTTATTATTAAGCTTTCTGTTCTTTGTAGATTGTTCCCAATCGGCTAACTTGAGTTAAGTCTCAAGCAAACAATTGATCTGTTCTACCGGATCATTTCGGTATTTGTAATGGGTTAATCATGTGTTACATGGTACACTAAAAGGGAACACGCGTTGTAAAGCCTGCTTTCTTACCTTAGCATCTTCCATTCATTTACCAAGCCAAATCCGTTACGATGGCGAAACGGACTCTTTTTAAACGAGGGATCATTTTTGTGACATTTTTTGGGTGCTGCATATCCATGGCCCTTTTGGCTGCCTCACTTAGTACAAAACATTGGGTTACTGCAGCTCCTAAGCGTCTTCTCCATCCCAGTGAATCTGAAGGAAGAATCTTTCTTGGACTTTTCGAAGGACGACGAGAGTTAAACGTCGGATACGGTTTAAGAGTCTACGAGCTAAATGGTAACTTGAACCGATAAATACAGCTAATACAAGTTAGTAAACCTTGAAAGTAATAAGAATCTAATATAGCCATCTTAGACCATTTTGCCATTAGCTAGTGCCGAATGGGTTAATCAAATAGGTAGCCACGTAAGAGCAGACCGGAAATCCAAAAGCCTATTTTTCTTCTAGCATTCAGAATACTCGAAGTACAGATTGACGTAAAGTTTGAATACTTATTGCTAGTTTTGTCTAGTACATGAGAGATCCAATGTTAGTAAGCATTGTGAATTAGCCTGGCATGAGAATTCGGCAAAAAATTGCCTTAAGAAATGTAGAATTGACAGTGAGACTTTCAGTTAATTCACATAGTTTTGAAGAAAATCTATTAGTCGAAATCTTAAAGATGGCATAATTTCATTTTTCAAGATATTTTAAGTGTTTTTTCACCGTCTTTTTACAGATTTTGCGCTTTTGCGTGTATATAACTGTGTTTTCCTATTCAGCATATGCAGAATACTAGAGTAGGCTCTCCAAATTCGTACAGTATTTGGTATTTGTGTGGCTATTTTATTAGTTCAGAAACCATTATCATTTATTTCTTGTAAACCTGTATTCGAGGCTTATAGCTGACCTTTGCGGGTTTCGCATGTAAATTGTGCTGTCGCTTCGGTACTACATGGGTTTGCTTGCTATCATTCACTTATTGCTATTTATCTTCTAGTGCTGGATATCCTCAAGGAAGAAGCATCGCTGTATATGTATAGTTTGTGGATCGCAACCATCACTTGTGTCGCAGCTGGTTTACTCTTTGCGTTTGTTGGTGCGTGTTTTGCGATAGTAAATACAGCAGCCACACCCATTGAAAACTGGTCAGGTGTTCCTGGCCTGTATGCTTGGAATATCCTATCATGTAACTTTAACTCTTCATAATCCCTTTTACTTTTACTATACTTATTCCTCTCCCCTAGTACTAGCCGCATTAGGAGCAATTGTGATCTGGATGGTTCATTTTTATATGCGTCTTACGTATAACGTATTAATTAAGGAAGACCGGGATAATCAATGGTCCAGTGAATCCCGCGCTTTTTTCGGGTATTCTTTCTGGTGGGTCTTAAAAAATGAAAATTCTCTATTATTTGCTCCGCTTGTACTAAAGAAAAAGTCCTTGTCAGGTTCGTTGTTGGATCCTTGTTCTCCCACCTGCTCAACCTTGCCATTTTGGCAGTGGGCACCGCTGAAAAGAAACGACCAATTATTCCGTCCGTCGTCGATGGCAAGCCGAATGGAGCAGTTTTGCTATACTAGTTACAAGACCTGAATCTCAAAGAGATCTTTTTCTTCTCATTTTTTGCCTTATTCAAGCCTGCGATCAAATCATCATTCCTTATATGTATTCTCCTACTTGTCATTTTTATGAAAAACCCAGCCATGTTTATAATATGTGGTTCTATATTACTTCTGCTTAGGAAGCAGGGATGATTTTTTTCAGACAAAAAATACAATAGTAAGTTGTAAACATAAAAATCTCCTTTCTTACCCACTTAGCAATCTCAAGTAATAAATTGCACTAGGACAAAATAAAAAAAGAAATATTTGCTCATTTTTATTCACCACTTTATTGATGAAATGGTTCTACAATGAAAACATTAGTCACATAAGATGCTCTTACGATAAAAATATTTTGTTTCAAGCAAAATTGTCGGAAAAATATATTTTGTTTACCTATTGGTCATTTCATGAGTATTTCAAAGGAAACGTCTACATTTTAATGAGTTTACAAATTTTTTTAACCATATATCCATAAAGAGTCTTGGACACTATTCAAGGAGCATCATCAGTCTTATAGACTTTCTCGCAATGTGTCTTATATTTCAAGCGTTTTGTCAATTGACAGTTAAACTTTTTGTCTTTTATTACTACAGTTTTCGTTATTTCTCTATAATATGCCCCATGTGACTTTCTTCCGGTTTTTCTTGTTCCAAAATTCAAGCTAATTTACCGTAATTTAGCCTAGCCTAACCGAACTGTTCTAACTTACAAGTTCACGGGCGTATAGAGAGGTACCTAGTATTCTGTTGGGAGCGCAATACTTCATAAACACAAATATGGTCGGAATGTTTAACATGAATTTGCCCATTTGCAAAATATCAATAAATTGAATCGAGCGGGTAGCAGTTAATTAGGATTCGTAGCCCTTAGGGCCTCCGGCCTATATCAGACCCAGAAGAGTATTCGAGCTCGTATTTCTTACTCCAACGGCGGCCATATTGGTGCCACGTTGAGTACGGTCTGTTGCAGAAAAAGCGCAAATTTTGCGACTTGTAGAGCAGTATTCTTTAACACAAGTGAATGTAATAGTGAATAAGATGTCAAGGTATTACCAGAGACCAGAAAATGCGCTTAAACGCGCCAATGGTACGTAGAGCACTCATTTCAGATCAGTAGTGAAAGGAGGCATCCATATTGCAGTGTAAACTATGCCAAGTTTCGCAACACATGCCTATATACAAAATAACTTTGCTGTTTTCTTCTTTCAACAGAATTCATTGAGGTTGGAAAACCCGCACGGGCCTTGGATACCCTGGCCGAGGTGATCAAAAGCAAAAAATACCGCTCACACTCGTATTCGGATAAAGTGCTTGAGCCGATTATGTTCAAGTACCTTGAACTTTGCGTGGATTTGAAAAAATCGCACATGGCCAAGGAAGGACTGTTTCAGTACCGCAACTTGTGTCAAACTGTTAATGTAGCCTCGTTGGAAAGCGTCGTGAGGGGTTATTTGAATTTAGCCGAAGAAAAGACCGAGGCAGCTCGCCAAGAATCCCATCAAGCAGTCGTTGATATTGATGATTTGGATAATCTGGCTACTCCGGAGAGCATTCTGCTGAGGTAATCCTTACTGTTCTTTTACAGCCAAGACACACAATTTCTAACATTAGTTCCCTTCTGATAGTGCTGTAAGTGGAGAAGATGCCCAAGATCGGTCCGATCGCATTATTTTGACTCCTTGGGTCAAGTTCTTGTGGGAATCTTACCGACAATGCTTAGAATTGCTTCGTACCAATTCCCGCGTCGAAAAGTTGTACCACGACACCGCCCAGCAGGCGTTCAAGTTTTGCCTCAAGTACAGCCGCAAGACTGAGTTCCGCAAACTGTGCGATAACATCCGCACGCACTTGGCCCATGCTGTCAAGCAAGCCAACACCGGCCAGAACTCAATCAACTTGAGCAATCCTGACACTCAGCAAATGAACCTGGAAACCCGTTTGTTGCAACTCGACTCGGCCATCCAGATGGAACTGTGGCAAGAAGCCTACAAAGCCATCGAAGATATCAACGGCTTGATGACGCTCTCGAAAAAGATGCCTCGTCCCCAGATGATGGCCAACTACTATCAAAAGCTAGCTTTGGTCTTCTGGAAGGCTGGCAATCATCTCTTCCACGCTGCGGCTCTCTTCCGTCTGTTCCAGCTGTCTCGCGATCAGAAGAAGAACATAACCGTTGAAGAACTCCAAAAGTAACCTATGGCGTATTTTCTTAATGTAGGCAGCAAAATTAATTGACTTTAATTTTGTAGACTTGGGTCGCGTGTTCTGGTTGCCACATTGGCTGTTCCTTTACCGTCTGCCCATCCTGAATTTGATCGTTTTATTGAAACGGAGAAATCAGCCGTGGAAAAAACGCAACGTTTGGCGACTTTATTAGCGTTGCCTCAACCTCCCACCAGGGCTGGCTTAATTAAAGATTTGGTAACTTAATCAGTGAAGTTGCAGCTCCCTAGAGGTCAGATTAACCGTTATTTTTTCTTAGGTGCGCTTGAATGTTTTGGGGAACGTAGTACCTCAGTTGCAAGACCTATACCGTTTCTTGGAAGTGGAATTTGATCCTCTGCACGTGTGCACTAAAGTTCAAACTTGTTTGGATTATGTTCAGAATGCGGAAGAAGTAACCCACTTGCGTCAGTACGTACCCGCTTTGCAGGATATCACCCTCACCCGCTTAGTGAAGCAGGTACCATGAGTTCTTTTTACTGTTTTGTGAAATACTGGTCAGCTTTGGGAGTGCTTATCTAATGAGGTGTCTACGCTGCTATTCCTTACTGTAGGTGGCTCAAGTGTACCAAACTATCGAGTTCAAGCGGCTTTTGGAATTGGCTCCATTCACCACGGCTTTCGATATGGAACAGATTATCGTCAACGCAGCTCGGCACAACGATATGCAAATCCGCATTGATCATCGTCGTGGATGCTTGCATTTTGGAACGGATTTGTCCGAGTCTCAACGTGAAGATTTGCCAGAAGGGCCCACTCTTCAAGCCATGCCCTCCGAGCAAGTTCGTACCCAATTGCAAGCCATGTACTCCGTACTTCACAAAGCCATCCGAACAGTGCAAGGACCTAAGTTGAAGGTCTGTTTGTTTTTTTTTTTTTTTCACCTTTCGTCTTACTTTTTATTTTTATTATCTTATGTTGTATAATCGTTTATCTGAGAAATGTAAAACTAACGATGTGCACCGCGTGTTTAGGCGGAGAGGGACGAACTGCGCGAACAAATCATCAACACCTACTTGCACACGAAGGATCGCGAACACCAGCGTTTGTTGATGCGACAGAAAATCATTGAAGACCGTAAGGAGTACATGGAGAAAATCAACACCGAACGGGAGGAAGAAGAGGCCCGTCGTCAAGAAGAGGCTGCTCGTTTGCAGTACTTGGCAGAGCAAAGACGCTTGGAAACGGAACGCATGGAAAGGGAACGTCTGCGTCAAGAAGAGGAAATTCGCCAGATCCAAGCTCGTCATTTGAAGGAAAAAGTGGCTCAAATCTCCCTTACTGCCATCGGCCAGAAAGTTATCAAGAAACTTGAAGAGGAGGTAATGTCATAGCTTTGTTCCCACCATTTCTTTGCTTCAAACTTCTTAACGCTTCTGTTTTGTCTTTCTTATTTTTGCGATAATGACCAACGTTAGGATTTGGCAAAGCTGGATCCCGAAATGATCGTCGCTCGTCAAGTTGAAGAGCTCGAAAAGGAGCGTCGCGAGTTGCAGGCCCGTCTCAAGTCCCAGGAGAAAAAAGTGGATCATTTGGAACGCGCCAAACGTATCGAGGAAATTCCGCTGCTGGAGAAGTCTCTTGAAGAACGGGAAGTGAAGAATAGTGAGTTGTGGGACGTGCAGGAGAAGGAGCGCATTGCTGCAGCTATTGAAGAACGCAAGTTGGCCGTGGCGACCCGCGATCGTTTAGCTCGTATGAAAGAAGACCGCGATAAATTTGTGGATCAAGTTCGCTCCGCGCGGATGAGCGAGTACCAGGAGAAGTTGTCGGCCTTTGAGAAACTTTTGAACGAGGAGCGCAGTCAACGCTTGGCAGAACGCAAAGAACAACGGCGTGAACAACGACGTGCCAAGTGGATCCAGGAGAGGGAAGAGGAGGAGCAACGCAAACGAGATGAGGAACTGAAGAGGATCCGCGAAGAAAAAGATCGCGAAGAGGCTGCCCGACGTGCGGCTGAGGAAGAGGAATACCTGAAACGCAAGGCCTTGGCTGATGCGGTGGCCGAGAAACAGAAACAACGTGAACGTGAGATCGAAGAGAAGTTGAGGAGACAGGAAGAAGAAGCCCGCGAACGTGAGCGATCCTTGCGTGAAAAGGAAAGAGAACCTGCCCGACCCGCACCTGCGAAAGAAGCAGCCACACCCGGAGACTGGAGACGTTCGGCCCAACCTGTCCGTGAAGAAGAACCTGCCAAGAAACCTGAAATCTACAAACCTAGTGGCCGTAAGTTTCCCGTCGAGTTGTTGGAACAGCACTAGCTTTTATTTTTAATTTATTTAATTTATTCGTTGTGCTCAGTAGTTGATTGTTACTTAATACTGTGGTGTGATTCTTTTCTTTTTCTTTTTTTTTAATAAGTTTTGGCCTATTGCCATGTCATATATTCTGCGCTTCCCCGTCCGCATTTAGTAAGCGCAGTTCTTCTCAATAGTGGGTAATTTAACCAAGGTTAGGTAAAACTTGTCAAGTTTGGGTAATGTAGCCCTTTACAAGGAAGGTCGGGCTTTAACAAATATTTTTGTACATCGTGATCCAAATTTATTCGAAATCTTAATTATAGAGTGCTACTTGTTGAGAAACATTGAACTAAGCTAACCTAATTTTAAAGCGGAGTGAAAGAACATAATTTTACCTTAACCTGTAACTTAAGCGTAACATAAGGCACCTTAAATTTAATATAGAGTAGTCTTACCTAGTTGTGTCTAAGCATACCTTTATTTTGACTAACTTTGAATTAAACTAACTTAATTTTATTAAGTTATTATAACTTTAAGCATACATAAAATACACTGAGCCTACTTCAGACTAACCTAACCTTTACGAAACTTTACGAAACTTACTTGATTTCAACTAACCTAACTTAATTTTAACTGAATCTGAACCTAAACTTGCTTAATACCCTACCTTAAAATAGACCAACCTAAACTTCGTAATCTTTACCTAACATTAAAGCAAGCTTAGCCTAACATAACATGAAAGCTACCCATAATTAAACAAGCTTAGCCCATACTTACCTATTACAATGCAAGACCTGTGCTTCGGAGTATTGGGTAAATCATATTTGGTAAAAGTCGTAGTCTTATTTGTAATAATTTTGCTTTTCATTTTGTTCTTTATTTCTTTAATGTCTTTTTTATATTTTGCATTTTTCGATTTTTTTCTATATTTAAGCTAATTCTGTTCGGTTATTTTCCCAAGGCTGGAGGGAGTCTGCCCGAGAAGCGAAATTCTCTGCTGCACCCACACGTGACGAGCGCGAACGGGAACGGGGTGATCGCGACGAAGGACCTCGTGATTGGAGGTCTGAGCGTCCTGCGCCTCCTCCTGAGCGCGAGAGGGAACGTCCCGTTCGCGACTTTGGTTCTTTGCGGAATCGGGAAGATCGTGGTGATCGCGGAGACAGAGACCGCGAAGACCGAGGAGGACGAGGTGATCGTGGCTACGACCGTTATGAAGATCGCGGTGATCGTCGTGCACCTGGTCCAGTGAGGGAAGAACGTGACCGACCCAGTGAAAATTCCAGTTGGCGTAGCAAAGCTCAACCTCGCGGTGATGAAGATCGCGACAAGGAAAGGCCACGTTGGGGCGATCGTGATACGCGTGACACCCGTCGGGACCGTGACGATGAGAGACCGCGAGGAGACCGTGGTGACCGTGGAGAATTCCGCCGCGGGGACTTCGGTCGCGGAGGAGACCGAGATGAGGGATACCGGTGAGTGGAAAACGGTGTTTATTTCGATAAGAAAGCTCCATTATTCCCCTGTGTTGACACTGACTAACATGTATTGGTGTCTTTTGTCGGCTTGTGTTTTTCCCCAGGGGAGGACGAGATGGAGACCGAGATAGACCTCCTAGGGATCGCGAAGGTGGAGCTCGTGACAATTATGGACGCCAAGACCGAGATCGCGACTCGCGTGATGCCGGGCCCCCACCATCCGAAAGACGCCGTAAGTTTTTTTTTGTTTGGCTTAAAGGTTTCCGTTCACCAGGCGTGGGTTTTGTTATGGTTCGGGTGGTATGATCTTTTTTGGCTTCTGGTGAGATAATAATGAGTTTTCTTTTTGTATTTTCGTACAATTAAACAGAACGAAGAGACGAAGTTGACGAGGAAGGCTTCGCTACCGTGGGACGCCGCAAATGAAAACTTGAACTTTGAAGACGGAATGGAAAGAAAACTTGTGGTCCCTCCCCACTTCGTATATTTCTTTTTGGATTTGTACGACTTCTGGGATTTTGAAAAGAAAAATAAGCGAAGAAAAAAACTTAGCCTACCAATTTTTTTTAGCTTTCGATTTATTATAATTATTTTTTCTTTGTTCTTATATGTATGTCATTTTTGTGGTAGCGGTGGTTCAGTTAGGCGAATATTAGGAACCTGGACAATACAGTTATGAAGAATTGTCTCAATCAAATATTGGAATTGTCTAATGAGCTGGATGATAAGGTTCGGGGTCTTGTACGTTTCAGCTAGCGTGGTGTAGTTTGCTAGATTAAAGAGGGTAGAAATACCTCAGGGAACATTCGTGCCCTAATGAAAGGAAATGAAGATCGCACATTTGGTTTTCTCTCTCGCCTGACTTAAAGGTAAGGAGAGAAATTCGGAAGGCAGCGTTGTGTCTTACAGCAGTGCGAGTGATGAGCTAGGGAAGTTGTTTAGGTGCAGTAGTATTAGTACTTTTGGCCGCGGTGTTGATCATGCGTACAACGCGGATAAAAGGCCAATGTCAGCATCCTAACAGCTTCTCGCCTCTCTTAACCCTTCTCAAGTGCGGTCGTGTTTTCAGTGGCTAAGCAAACATCGGCCGCGATGTACGCAGTGATTGCGTCCGTCCACAAACACTTGGCAACGGAACATTGAAACATCCGACCGAAAAAGGTGAGTTTCACTCTCAGAAATTTAGAAGCCCCGATTGTAAATAATTAAACCAGAAAAGAATACCCGTGAAACGCTAATTCATTAACAGTAAAGTTAGCTTTTTAGTGTAATCGGAATCGTGTGCTGAGAGAACTGGACCGGACAGATTCCTTTCTGGTCCTTTTCGAGTCTGAATTCGAATACAAGTTGACTACTTATTGACTTCCATTGTTTGTCCGCCGGCTTGGGGAAAAAGATTCCTGTGTATCTATCCTCGGCTTTCTGCTCCTGTTTTCCTGTGAATTAGGTGGAGGGGGGATGAGTAAAGAGAGTTCTGTATCAGTGGATGTGTGGTTTGGTTCCGTGGCCGTGAATATTTGATTCTGGAAAGCGATCCACTTTTCGAGTCTCTTTTATCGCCAAGGAAAACTGTGCGAAGATTGAGGGCTTAGGGTGCTTGATTTTTTAGTGTCCTGCCGGAATGGGCCTTGCAGTTTTACGAGTGTGAAGCGTCATAGTGCAAGCTGGTGAATGTTTAATGCAAACAACCATGAAACTTGGAGTTAAGCTCGTGTAATTAGTGGTGCTGTTTGTGTAGATGATTGCCGGAAGGAGGGAAAAATGGGCGGACACCAATCGCGATCCCATGTTTCTGATGAAGATCCAGGTATAATTGTTACCATGTTTTTCGCTTAGTAGCATATAGTGCACTGTAAGAGAAGTCCCCATCTTTCTTGGAAAAAAAAACAGCAGGAGCCAGGTTGGTGGTTTTTAATACCAGAAAAAAATCTGGGCTTCCGTGCTAAAAGTGGTACAAGCAACCTTCAGAAATCGGTATTTACGAAACAACAAAATCGGTAGCACTTAATACCAGAACAAGGGCTATCAGCACCATTAGCCAGTATTTATAATTCTTTATTTTCAAAGACTAAATTACGGAACGTATGTCTTTTAAATACCAAGTTTCGAAATATAAACCCATTTTTTTTACAAAAGTATTTCCCCTAAAATTATATTTACTATTGAGTACTACATTTGGAGCAAATTTTTACATTTGTATTCATTAAGAAACCTGATCAAGTTAAAAGCAAAATACAATTCAACTGAAACTCTACACAAGTCAAAATACAATGCAATGCGAAATACAGTCAATGCACAAGTCAATACATAAGAAAAGACAAATCAGTCGAAGTAAAAACATTACAGAACGCGAGTTAAAAATAAATAAACGCTACGTACGAAATTACTCACGAGTCACTGCATCCATGTCGTCCACGTACACTGAACATAACGGACAAACACAAACATAAAACACATCGATAAACATGCAGTGAACATAATAGACAATACAAGCACAAAATATATCCAAATACACAACACACGTACATAAAAATCGACATTTAACACAATTAGGCTCGATTTTTTCTTTTACTATCCAAATGGCACACCATTTTTATGTATCCTGTTTTTTCAAAGCGTAACCTTGCACGCCAAGTCACCTCTCTTGACGAAAGATTGGGATAAGTTCAAGGCTTTTGGCCTACGTCATGTTGTCAACACAGTAAGTATCCGTAAAGTATCAGCTTCTGCTTTAGTTTTAACAAACAGTCCCCTGACTATTTGCACACGCCTGTCTAGTCTGTGCATTATTTACGCACACAGTATTTTAAATTATAAACTGTAATAAGCTAAGCAGTACTCATAACTCGCCTTGCTAATAACAACGAAACCCTATCATGTCCTAACCTTGGTTGTCTCCACCTGACGGAACCCACACGTACTATTAGCATTGCATGTAAACACTAGTTCTTAACAATTTGAACTACCTATCCTTGCGATAGTCTACTGTTGTTTTTGCGAAAGGTACTAATAACAGAGGTGAGATCGTCGTCTTTGTGCCTAAGCTACAAGTTATGAGCGCCGGTTGCATATTACTGAGAGGAGCAAACCATCTTTTTGAGACAGCGTTCAATTTTCAGGGGGAAATATCAATTTCTGGAATTTTGTAAAAAAAAAAATCTTTCTGGAGACTTACGACTTCGAAATATCTCATACATTACTGTAGGCTATAGTATTGGGTCTCTAAGCCTTTCTTTTTCTGTGAGTATGCTATTAGTCTGGACCACAAAAGATGTTTAAACTCACGTTGAAGAATGACTTTTGTGAATACAGTTAGGCCTGCGACAAGCAAGATGGCTAAATCACAATTCAGAAAGGTTGACAACATTTCGAGGCAGATCAGACATCTCGGGGCAGTGGAAAATCATAGACACAGCAAATATCGAGACCAATCCGTTAAAAAGCTTCATGTGGAAAGAACAAACATTCAATAAGAAATTAATTAAAGTCTTGTTTTACAGTCCGTGGTAGAAAATATTGGTTCTACTCTTTTCCTTGTCATGTCTATTTTAAGTGTCAATAAATTTAATAGAGAAGTGTTTTTAAGTTATATAGAAAACGTGAAAAAAAATGAAAGATCACGGGCTGATTCTTCGAAATAAATTTACACTAAGTATTGAAAGTCAGAATGTTGCTGCAATGCAATTGTAATAGAAGTGTGTTTTGAAAAGGACAGTCTGAAAAAGAATGATTATTTCAGAAAAGATAAATAAACGATTCAATTCTGTAGAACTTCAAAGCGTTTTCCTTTAAGTCCCTGTCGGGAACTACATTTGGCACGAGGTGACATTTTACCACGAAAAGCACGGGTTAAGTGTCAAGCTATTCTATTATTTTTTTACAGCGATAACTACACTCTGTAAGCCTTTCAGACTTAATGTATAATCAGAGTTACAGAGGCTTATAATGACTTGGCTTGTAGGCCCCGAAGGGGAACGCAAATGCTTTAAAAATTAATTCGATTTATTGACAATCATCTTCAAAACCTTTTACTTCAGTTCGAAATTTTCTATTTTAAGTGTTTCAGAGAATTATATGCCTTTAGACAAGGGAGTCCTGTTCTTTGTATAGGAGAGTATCAGACGATGAGGCCGTGACTGAAAACCTGCGACGTTTTGCGTGAATTGTCACGTTTTGCCAGTATGTAATAATTGAGCCCTGTAATTCCCTGCATGTAAATTAATACTGTAAGTTCTAATTACCACACGTGTAGTCTGTCCCATAAAAAAAATTAGTTCAGTTGTTCAGCAATTTGCCTGCCGCTCCAGTTTCCTTCTTTCTTACTTATAGCTTTACATGACTTCTTCCATTGACTTCGTAAGAAAAGTAGGATCATTTAAAGAACAATGACGTCTAAAACCTAATTTTCAAGCGATTCTTTTCCCCTTATAAAATCCTATAAGTTGACAAAGCGAGTCTTTGGAAGTTGGCAGTCCGGATGAACTTCCTCTATCCATCTTTGAAGCCGACGGAGATCCCAACATCGATGTCTCGCGTTAAGTCTTGTCACCTTATCTTTTTGCCTTTCTTCCGGGGTTCGCGTGCTGTCAATAGTCATTACTGTCATTACGCTGGGTCGTATAAGCGCTCCGCCTCCTGTCCACGCCCATGTTTCCGCAAGTCTCTTGTCTTCCGCTGTTACAGCGTGCGAGAGAGGAGATTCGTATCGACCAAAAAGATCGCCCTCGTTTTCTCTCTCTCTTTTTTTAAGCGTCCTCCCTCGTTTTCTCTCGCTAGAGATTCATCCTTGTTCGTGTGCTCAAGTCACTCCTCGGCGAATTCTCTTCAGTGCCCACAGATAAAGAGTGAAACCCTAAAAGGGAGAAGAGACCTTCCGAAGCAGGGGATTTGAGCCGTAAAATAGGTACTGTCTTATGTATGGTGAGTTGCCATGCCCCTTGATTTTTCTTTCAGAGAATTACTTTTCCTGGCGCTAGTGCGAACAAGGCTGGCTCGTCTCAGTATTTTTCTCTGTGAGAAATATGCCCTGGTAAATAACGAATAAGCCGGTGAGGACACAATAAGTGTTCAAAAAGTATAAATAAGAAATGGGAAAAAGTTCAGTGACACCTATCCCGCAAACTTTGGCAACGGCAACTCTCCGACAGTTCCGTCGACCATAACTTCTTCTAATGCACAGTTATAGCGCCAGGTCGCGGAAGTGTCAGCTTTAAGGCCAGATACAAACTTGCACATTTAAGACGATATAGATATGAGTGCAAGGGTCTATCAAAAGAACATTGGCTTTGAAAGTAGGCGACTTTATTTTGCCAGTCATTATGTAAACGAATACAATATAACATGTAATAACTTCGTGAAGAGAAACTGAAGTTGGCATGTTCACCTGCAAAGATTTTGAAGAACGACATAGTTTACACCGGAATGTGTTTTGTGCTTTCTCCAACTAATTTCTGATCAGGTCCACCACTATCAAAGGAGAAGTATTTAGCTGTCCAAAGGCAGGCCTCCAGAGTGCAGTTTCCCACAAAATAGGTTATTAGTTATGCCACACGTCGTGTGCAAAGTGCATTGTGAATGTTAACGGACGTACTACAAACAATGGTGAGGGAATAGGGGAGACGCCTACAAATTATCTCCCTTTTCAAATGTTTAATTCTTCTATTTTTCCTTTCATTTTCAGTTTATTGATTGCATTAAAGTATTTCTCTAGCAGCAATATGGAAAAAGGGGTACACGTTTTTGCTAATTAATATGCTGCAACTAACCAAGCGTCACTGAAAATTGTGTCAAACTATACCCAAGTCCTGTTAAAGTTCGGAGTTGACCGTTTGCTTGGAGAAGACCGCCGGTCCTGTGAAAGGCTAAGCAGAGGAAGTGTGAAAAAATGGCAGGGATTGCGAGTCTCCTTTGCACTTAGTTCAAACACAGTTGACATCATTTACATCTTACTTAATGGTTATGTTGAAAGCGGGTCAGAAAGAAATTAACACCCGCGGCATCATAGTGAGTAGAAAAATGAGTAGGTGGTAAAATGCACAGCGAAACTACCCCAGCATGACCTTTCATATTATTCTCAAAGAGAAATACACTAAAACAGACGAGTAGCGTAATAAGGATTGCAGGTCTTTGCAAAAAAAAAAAAAAAAAAATAAAAATAAAGGTGTCTAAATAATGTACGATGATATTGCTCAGCAACTTATGACCATGAAAACTTATTGATATATTTGCTCCTAAAGGAAACTTACCTTGCTTTTCCCTAGGCCTCCTATTTCGTTAATAGAATATTTGAGATAGAGTACACTAGTCACACATTTCGTTTCTTGCGAATAAATCTCAAATTTGGTTTCCTTTTAATAAATGTCTGACGCAATAACTTTTGAGATGAGAGAATTCCCTGGAAATAAAGTTCACCTTTACAAAAAATCTTTCTGTCTTTTGTTAGCACATTTCCTGGAAGATTAGAATACTCATCAACTATCTAAAACAGGTTTTTCGCTTTTTTATTAATAGTCTCACGTGTCTGCTGTACAAATAATTCTGCTATGTTCAGAACCAATTATAACAGTATTATCAGCTATTGTATCCCAGTTGCTGCATTAGCAAGGTAATTTCTTCCCTTTGGCAAATCTTGTCAAGCTAAAACCGGAAGCATAGTAAGCCTTTGAACGAATGACGCCAAAACGTGTCACAGTAGAACATAAAGAGTTGTGCTTCCTAGCCCTTAATAATATCAAAATTTGCCTCTATTTCTTGCATTTCTGCGTTTTTTCATTTCTTTTCTCAGCTGTTTGTACGAAATTTGCTAACAATCCAATAACAACATTGTAACGGTCTGAAAAACTTCAGGAGTGGAATACTGGAGTCATCAGGGGAAATGTACGGGTAGTGCAAGAGGTGCCAGGGCTGCGGAAGTACGCAGCTTTGCCTAAGGGGCAAAATGGTCTCGGGGGCCATGCAGCCCGTACTTTGCTGACATCATTAGCCCGTAAACTTGATTTGACTCCACGCGAGCTTGTTAGGAAGAACGTCAGAAGATCATTTATGGCTTTTGTTAAACGAAGTACCGGAGGGTTGTTTTTCGTCCTTGTATTTCTGATTGCCTTCTTAGTCGTGCAAAACTTGTATGCCTCTTCGACATGTGCCTTTACAAGAATTATATAAATGATCTTTTCTTCTTCTGTTTGCAGTCAGCTTCGACCATTTTCAGGTCCTACGTGCCATAGGGAAAGGCAGCTTCGGAAAGGTAAGTCATGCACATTTTAGACGCCGTTTTGTCTTAAACTTATTGTTTTTTCAAATTGAAAGATCAGTTTTAACAATCGAGGTCTGGTGCGTGATTTCAGCGAGAAGGACGTGTACGGTATTGATTTATTACGTTTTCTAATACAATAAAGTCTCGCTATAACTTACATCGGTTATAACGAGCAGTCGGCTACTGTGTACAAGACCACATATCCCGGCAAAAATAGTAAATTCTAATGGCTATTACTGGCTAATAGCCAAGACCGGACTTGGGAAACCCAAGACCGCGAGCCGTGGGACCAACACTATAGTTAATATAGGGACCAGCGGTCTTGGTATGGTCTCAACAGTGAAAACTTCTATCTGGTATCGGTCTCCAGCAGTGCACTCTTTACACAACCCTGCTTACTATTAGAATAGATTTCAATGAATTTCTTTCAAGATGACGTTCGTTTTTTACGTTACAAGTTTTTTTTAGATAATTGGAATACGAAAGAGAATATCTTCCACCAACAGCGAGTCAGAGCACATAATTGTTTCGCGAAGTCAGATTACGGAACGATTAGCTAGCAAACGCAAACATACTTCGTACTAAACCTTTCATTTGTTGAACGTAATATATAGAAAAATACTATTCTCACAAAAATCACGAGTGTTGCTTTGTAGAGTAAACATGCAAAGATTTGAGTGGAAAATACGTATTCACTCCTTTTGGCAAAGTCATAGCAGATCTCTCGCTCGGTTCGTGCAAGCGTGTAAGAAAATCGCCATGGCCACGTTTCTAGACCAACAGGTCGAACTCGTGAACCTGTAAATTTGAACTGACACTGAATGCTTATAGTCAAAAACTTTTTAATTACTTCTTCTGTTGTTAATTTACGGTAAAAGTCACGATGGCGACTCGTGAAAGCTCGTTTTGTTTGGAAGCCCAGAACTTCGTGTTTTAAATTGATTTTCGTGTAATAAGTCCAAGTAGTAGCATATCGTATGCATATTTTATGCTTCTGAGAGAAACGAGGAATTGCGCACATTGCACAAAAAATGTGTGGTACAGCCCTTCTTTTGAATGGAGCATAGTTTAGGAAGTTTTACTACCGGTATGAAGTTCTATGTGAAACGAAAGGTGCATTCTTACGAGCAGCATAGTGTGTGCAATAACTGCATAGTATCTCTGTATTTTCCATTTTCTCTCTTCCTGTTCTTTCATTGTTCCGCTGTCAAACAAACAACTGTTAGTGTTTTATTTTTATTTTCAAAATGGGTGTGTTTTTTGCGTTCATGGTGCGTTTCACATCAAATCGTTTCTTTATTCGTTATTCCCTAAGCTCGTGTTTAATTAAAAACGGAACTAAGGCTGGAAGATCGTTGCCGAGTTTCATTAAACTGTATACGTGGTATTACGGGCGGAACACGCAACCCAAGTTTTCTATTCTGCAAGCTACTTTAGAACCCTGATTTCAGAGCAGATTACCTAAACAACCCTTATGGTATTTGCGGTGTAGTAATACGTACGGAGTTATGTTGACGTGGGCAGAGCAAGGGGGATAATAATTCGAAGCAAATTGTATACTTTAATGCTCCCTCTTTCCTTTGTGCAGGTTTGCATCGTTCAGAAGAAGGACAAATTATACGCCATGAAATACATGAACAAGCTCCAGTGCCTTCAAAAAGACGCAATGAAGAACGTTCTACGGGAGATTGAGATTCTCATGGACCTCGAGCATCCATTCCTAGTCAATTTATGGTTCTCTTTCCAAGGTAACAGAACGTCTTTTACACCGTTCTCCATCTCCTCTCCCTTTGCCAACTTGCCAGCCATTACTTCATTTGTCACAGAAATGGGACACTTATTACTCTCACCGCATTCAAAACGTCTCTCTTTTCCTCGTCCTTTCGAGCTCGTTGTAGGAACTCCCCACAAAACTATTTGAAAATTGAGACTAAAGTGAGTTAAGAAAATTGCTTTTCTTCAAAGACTTAGTTGTCCAATTTCCTTACCAAGGATTAAGCAAGATTTTCTTTTGAGGGGAAGAATAGGGCAACGGCTTTTATTGGACTCCATCCTTGGAAACGATCAATTTCTTCGCATGTGCCGTATTCAAAAAGAAAGTTCGAGTCTTAATATGGCAAATGTTCCCTATTTGATTACATGCAGACGAAGAGGACATGTTCATGGTTGTCGATCTACTTTTGGGAGGCGATCTTCGCTATCATATTCAGCAGGATGTCATCTTTACGGCCGAATCCGTACGACTTTTTATGCTGGAACTGGGATCGGCGTTGGATTACTTGAAATCTCAAAACATTGTCCACCGGTAAAAGACAAAGCAATACCACGTCAACTACCGCTCTGCTTAAAATCTGGTTACGTTTTTGCACTTTTTCATGTTCTTTTCTTTGCAATACGAAGGGATATCAAGCCAGAAAATGTCTTGCTGGACGAGGAAGGACACGCCCACCTGACAGACTTTAATATTGCCACTGTGCTCAAACCTGGTCAAGGAGCAACGTCGGTGTCGGGAACGAAACCATACATGGGTAAACTCACTGCTCTCTAATAAGAATGCGTCACTTGATGTTGGTTTCGTGGGGAATGAACTTGAACACTCCGTTTTTCCCATCCCAGAGGCCATGACTCACCTAGGAAACCAATCGTAAACCATGCATGAAAACAAAAAGAATTTTCCGTTTCCAATTACGGTTACTGCGCACTTCTTTCGTTGTTGCTTGGACACTGTTCTGATCATGTGTGTAAAGTAACCCAGAGACACCCAAGTAAATCTCGACATTTTTTTAATCCTAGCACCGGAGGTTTATGAATGTGCCATCCGGTCGGGTGCCCATTACGGATTTGAAGTGGACTGGTGGTCTTTAGGCGTGTGTATGTTTGAGCTAAGTACTGGCAACCGACCATTCGATATCCACTCTGTCACCAGTGCAGAGGACTGCCTTAAATTGTTTGCGAAAGGCTATTATATCCCGTCGTTCATCTGCCCGGAATTGCAGCATCTTCTGCGGCGAGTAAGAATGTGTTTCTGGAATTGTTTACCAAGCTATAGCCGCCTGGGCTCTTTCTCTTTTAGATGTTGACAGTAAATGTCGACAATCGACTGGCATCGTTGGAGGAAGCTTTGAATACGCCTTTTCTGCGAGGTGTGCCTTTGAACGCTGTGCTGCAGAAACAAGTCACTCCAGCCTTCACGCCGCCGAAAGATCACCTCAATTGCGATCCGACGCTGGAACTCGAAGAAATGATTATGGAGGCCAAACCTTTGCACAAAAAGAAAAAGCGGTTGCTCAAGCAGCGTTCACGCGTCGACAATGGTTGGAAAGGCAGCTCAATAATTCGGGAAACTATGGTAACCTATTTCCATAACGCTTCTGCTGAGTTATTAAAATTCTCCTATAATTTTACAACCCGTGATTCCCGAAACTGTAGGGGCCACTAGGGGCGAAAGTGAACGTGGAAGAAGCCCCCTTTATTACCTTTAATCGAGAGCACTTAATTGTGAGACAAGCAAAGGAGACCAAAGAGAAAGAATGGGAGCAAGAACTATTAAACGCCATGGAAAAGTCAAACCCATTACAAAATGCGGCACTAAAAGACAGTGACTGTGGGTCAGTGCTGTGCGACACGAAGCGTGCGCTGTGCCGGCGTGCGAGCCCTGAGGGTACAAGTCCACGGAAAATCGCCTTGAACTTTGCACTATCGCCTTTGACCAAAGACAAGATGAGCACATGGGGAGATGGGACCAATAGCCGTTTTTCTCCGCAGCTCCTTCACAAAGGCCCAGGAAATCACAGTCCGTACTCAGGGTCACCTCGCAGTTTGCCCAACGTTACTTATAAAAACGTCAAAGCCCGGATTGCCGGGTCACATCGGTCAGCTATCAAAGAACGGAGGGAATGTCAACAGTTATCCACCGAAACGTTGTCAGCGTAGCTACAAAAATTAATAGTTCTTACTATAACAATTGACATCATTCCTCCTAAAGCTCGGAAGTAGTTCTTATGCGTATTCCATGTTTGGTTCTTTCTTCACCGCTTCGAGCGCCACCGGTGGAGTTTTCTTAGCTAAGCTAGAGGAGGTCAATATATCAGCTACTATATTTATTTTGTATTCGAGAAGAATGGTGTCAAAAGCGAGACAAAGTAATAAAAATTCCTCGTAAAACTCAAGGATGTTAACAACCATTATCTGCTTAAAAGTCGCTTTGACAGTCATCACAAATCTTATTTATTGAAATTTTCCCGAAATTCTTCAAAATCGGTACTTTGATAATGTGGTCAAAATATCAGCTATCTGGAATTAAAATTAGTAAGACATTCCACAGCGCAATTAAAAAGTGAAACATAAGTTAAGAGTATTTGTACATGTACTGCTTTGGTTTAGATACTCATGTATTTTATCGTTTTAACTCAGAAGCGGAAAATTGAAGCCAAAGGCAGTCAAAAACACCCGAGTGAAGTACTTAGCTGGTATTCAATGAATCAGGACCTTTTGAAGTTTGGTCTTTTCTCCTAGGTACTCTTAATGTTTGGTATTATGTGAACATGTAAGAGAAACCTAATACTTAACTATGCATATAACTGTAGATTGCAGTGTAACTTACGCATTCTCTTGGGGAAAAAAGGCTAAGTATACATGCCTCTTGAAAAGTGTTTGACAGGTATGTTTAAAATTATTAAATAGCTCAACAACCACAAAGCAGAATGAACACCAACTTACCACAAACTGTTAAAACAGCGAGGAGAGCGAATTCCAATACCGGCAATACATAGCAGCGCGTATTACGGCGTATTCCATATGCTTTATACCGTTTTGGAGCGCCGCCAGCGTAGCTTTCTAAGCTACGCTACTATTTATTTACATCTGAGCATGACATACGTGTCAAGTATTTATCAAAGAATATTTGAAATATCGACATGTGGAGTAAGAAAGGACAGAAAAGAACAACAAAAGAATGAGCAAAAGTGGAGTGAACAGAGCATAGACTTCCGAAGGACACAACGATTTTGAAAATTTGCAGCATTTTTGTAGCACTTTTCACGCACGCAAATTCGGCACTTGACAGTGTATTCGCTTCAAACACCGGTAACTTATTGTTCTGTAAGAAAGACGGAGCTTCTACAGAAATGTCCTTTCATAAGTGCAAATGGGAAAAATAGTCTTGAAAATGTGTTTTTCGGATATTGGTGGTACACAGGATAAAGAACTTTTCCATTTCAAGATTTTGGATATTTTCAAACCAACTGAAGAAGAATAAAACCGCAATCAGGCGCACTTGATAATAAAGTAGGACAACACTACACGTGACCACGCTTAAATATAAATAAACAGTAGCCTAGTTTAGAAAGTTACGACAATGGCGCTTCAAGCGGTAAAAGCGTATGGAATACGCCCTATGAAGCTGATAAAAGTTAGTGCTGGAATTTGGACCAGTGGTAGAGATTGAACTTTCTCCTCTGCTGTTTATTTACATCCAAGCGTACTCTGCAAATGCTCATCATGTATTTTTCAAATAACATCTGAAACGCCAATTGCTTATTGCGGAATTTTAACAGTGAACAAGTACAAAAGAGTGACAAAGTAACTTCTGAAGGAGTGTTTCTGAAAGAATTTGTCATCTGGAGTGAGTAAGAAACTGGAAAATATTTCCAGGTATAAGGTCTTTTTTATCAAATTAACCTACAGAAAATTCAAACCTTCAATGTTTGCAGGTTTCAAAGAACGTTGATCATTTGCACTGCTCCTGTCACAGAGCGAAGATTTTGGAAAGCTTAAGAGAGGTGCGAGATACCTGGAAAAGTACACTTTGACAAACACTGAAGAATACACTCTTGAAGAAGAATAATCGCTTGATTAGCAAGTACGGACCACTTAATTGTAAATAGACAGCAGCCAAGATTACCCACCCACTAACCCACCGAGCGGTAAAAGCAAAAACCTTAATATGGAATACGCCCTATAAGTTTATTACACGACTTCGTCTTTTTCCTGTTTCCTCCCACGATTCCTTTTTAGCTTGGAGTTAGATTACAGATACTGCAATAAGACGAGTCCTAGGCACCTCAGATCTTACGGAACGATTATGGATCGTTTCCCAATCTTGCCTATAGTAGTAATCTATTTCCGTAGTTAAAACAGCTCTCTGCACTTCGAGTGCAGTACAAGTGGTGCCGATTGTTTTTTGTGCGTATACTACTACAAGTCTAGAAAAGGAATTAGCGGGAAGAACCCCGAAACAGTGCCTAGTGTGTAACAAAGAGTGTTGTCGGCTCCCAATTTCGCCGTGCCAAATCCTATTTTCCCCCGATGTCTCTTCTGTATTATTCATTCTTGTGAGAAGTCTGTGAATAACAAGACATTAAAAGCTGTTGTCGTGCATGAGCACTGCTAAATTAGCGGATTCGGTTCCATAGATCGAGACAACATGTAATATGGATTTATCTTTCACCTATCTGCTGCAGCTTTGAAAAATGAAAGCGATTGTAATAACAATGGTCACGTAGTTTTCCCGTCAAATAGAGAAACAAGTAACATCTCGTTAAAACGAACCTCGTCAGCAGGGCCGTACCTAGGATTTTGGTTCATAGGGTGTTATGAAGTTTCCGGGAATGTTTTCCGTGTGTTATACTTTATTTGACACTTGGTAATCGCCTTTGCTCACCAGTATAAAATTAACATTTGGGGGAGGGGGAACCTCTCCATGGGTACGGGGGTGCTCACGAGGGAGAGAAAGACCTTTAGTCCTCCTGATACTCTTATAAGCGGCTGGTATCTCGCAAATTTTAATCATCGGATAAAATTCAAGACTGTTAACCTGCTTTACTTTGGACAAAGAAGCACTGATTGTTCGTTTTTCTTGTATATCTCAGCTAATCCTTAATTTAAAAAATGGTTCTATGGAATGAGGCGAGCCTTAACTTTGTAGCTTTGACTTCATTGTAAAACTGTATAAATATTGTATTTTAAAAGTTGATGCTCGAACTTACCCTGCGACCAGGACTATTTCGAAAGCTAACTAGAAATGTATTGGAAAAATCCGCAATAAAGTGTTTGCAGAAAATTTTTTCTTGGCGTTGATAACGTTGATTAGCTGAACGCTTGATCGGCAGAAAAGGGGATACTTAAGCCTTGAAGAGTTCCTTTTCATATAAGTATTTTGTTGCACTTCTTACGATTTCAACTACTGTCTTAATCTTAAATCGTAATCTTGTAAAGTAAAACTTCGCCATAACGGAGACTGTACCAGTTATTATGACAGATAGCTGTCTATTGCGTTCATAATTCACGTTCCCCCGAGAGACAAAGGGCATTCAAGCCAATATTGAATATTGCGGACAATAGGCTACAATTCTATTTCCTCTTGAAATACGGTGTTAGGAGATTTTACTGGAAACATTTTTGTGGCAAAATTCTAGTTATATTTTAAACTGAAAAACCTTTTCAGGTATTTTTAACGGGGCAATTATGCGTAGACTACTTCGTTAGATTTATCTCAATTAGACCTGTTATGGCAGATACTCCAGTAGTGACCCTGGTGACAGCATCATAAACAGTGGCGTCGTGCACTTCAAAAATTTTGGGGGCGGGGCGATTTTGCATTTCTCTTAATAAAAGAGTTAATGAGTTATAAATGAGTTTTAAATTATACCTTTTTTTCAGGATGGCAAAAATTTTGCCCCCCCCCC
>JAGQDJ010000078.1:283959-331921 GCA_022885665.1 Triops longicaudatus
CCCCCCCCCCCCCCCCGGTCCCATATGGCACGACGCCCCTGATCATAAAGCATTGATGTAGTTGCGAAACGTGTTACAAAAGAGACCGTTATGTTGCTCGCAGATCGCTTCTTCTTTGCTGCCGCGCACAGATCGCTAACTAGGATGACTCCCACTGAGGACAAGGAATTTGTTTATATTTAAAATTCAAGGACAAAACACTTGGTTCATTTTCCGGTATTTCGTAGCGCGCTAGCAGCAAGTGTAACAGTGTTCATCCACGTCGAAGTAAGATGATTTGAACCAGTCTCTAAGTAAGGAAAAGTTTCATACCATTTGATTTAATCGAAATAATTGAGGTTCAGGGCAGGCATGAATGAGTCACTATAAGCCGAATAATGTCTCACACTCTTGTAATTCTGCTTTTCTCGCCTAATTAACATTGCCAAAGCTAACCCGTTTCTCTTTCTCTCAATTCTCAAGCAAGTTACGGCACCGAAGAAGTTCTCTATTCCCACTTGGCACTGGACAACTTTGCTTCTACTTTGCATCCAAAAAAATCTGGCTTGTAGTATCTTGGGATCAAATTAAACTGACCATGGCACTCTTAGATATCGTATTTTTTATGGGACTATTCGCTGTTACCCTACCTTCCATGTTGCTTATACTTGTCGTCGTTGTACTGACTTATTGCGGCTGGTCTTTGGGAGTCAGAAAGAAATATGTGGAACTTCTTTTGAAGATTTTCGAGGTAAAGTACATAAATTAATGCTAGAACTATGTTCTGCGCTTAAACAATGGCTAATTTGAATGGTATAGTTTGGAAAAGGGAAGATTGAAATTGCTGAAAGACAACGGAACGAACAAGATGAAAACACGATTCCGGAAAGTCCCATGCCAACAGTTTCCAACGGATATCCTGGCTTGCATGGAAATGGAACGGCAATACTTAAAACATCAGCCTTGGTGGCACCTGACAAGCCAATTTCACCTTCCAGTGCTGACCGAGAGCTCAAAGAACCTGAGGAAATGCCAGTAATTTTTTTTTTTTTTTACTATAAGATTTATTTGTTCTTTTGTTCCGTTGTGTAGTAATTTATTATACTTTATAACTTATGTTCCATTGGATGCAGACAACTCCATTGCCCAGGAACAGGTCATTTAACACGCTCAACCGGGATTTTCACCTCTCGGATATTTTTGAGTATGTAACAGCTGGTATGGAAGCTATAATAGAAGACGAAGTCACGCAGCGGTTCATAGCTCAAGAGCTACCTGTAAAATAACATAGATTATGAAGCGTGGTTCAGCGTAAATAACTTTGTCATCATCTTGCTTTTAGTCCTGGAACTTGCTGACTCGGACTAACCGCCAGTACGAGTTCATCAGCATGCGGTTGACTATCATTTGGGTTTTGGGTTTCTTGGTCCGTTATTTGGTGCTTCTTCCGTCACGAGTCTTCATTTGCTTTGTTGGGGTAAGTTTATTACCTGCAGTTGGCCAATGAAAGGAAACTATCGGTTTCGTTGTTTTCTTCTTTTAAGATAATCATTATCTCAGGTCGCCTGATAAGTGTAAAGTGTTAACAGTTCTGGCGTACATAGTCCAAAGATACCAGAATCCATGATATTGTTTATTTGTAGATGCTGTGGCTCACACTAAGCACTGCCATGGTTGGCTGTTTCCCCGAGTCACATTATAAGCGCCGCGTGTATAAGTTTGTGACCTATATTGCCTTCAGAATTCTTATGCTAGCTTTTACGGGCATTGCCACTTATCACCAGCATCAGTATAGACCGACTAATGAAGGCATTTGCGTGGCCAATCACACATCGCCTATTGATGTAGTCATCCTAGCCTGCGACCAGTGTTATGCCCTGGTACAGACAGCTCTTTTACCTGGGGTTTTGTTTTTCTGTAGAAAAGAACTTGCCATCCATAAAAGCCACGTTTCGTGTTTGTTGCTAAGCCTAAACACGGGAGAACATGTTTGAGTTCGTTTCTTGTCAAGTTGTACTATTTGTTTGTTGTTTCCTTTTTTCTCTTTTATCAGGTCATCTGGCTAACGTTGTGTATGGCGATTATCGGTTACCTTCCTGAGGGGCCATTCAAACGTTGGGTGTACCTGAAAACGTCTATCTTGTGCTTCAATTTTTTGTCGTGTGCACTGTCCTCTGTCATAACTTATCATAATGCAGAAAACAAGCCTAAGCAAGGGATTTGCGTGGCGAATCACACGTCGCCTATCGATGTTCTTGTCTTAGCCTGTGACAATGCTTACGCTTTGGTATGTTAAAAACCAAGGGCTTTCTACACTTTTTCGTCCTTTTCCGGAATATATTAATTTATATTGGTATGGTCGGCTAGATCGGCCAAAGACACGGAGGATTCCTTGGCATTATCCAACGAGCTTTGGCACGGGCGTCGTCGCACATATGGTTTGAACGATCAGAAGCCAAAGATCGAGAAGCTGTCACGCGAAGGTAAGGTCACTGAAAGCTTAAACACATTTCTTTTTTACTCATGAAAATGGGAGTACTATTTTAGGCTGAGAGCTCATGTGGAAGATCCTGATAAACTGCCCATTTTGATCTTTCCGGAAGGAACCTGTATTAATAACACGTCTGTCATGCAATTTAAGAAAGGAAGCTTTGAAGTAGGAGGCTTGGTTTACCCCGTAGCTATTAAAGTAAGTATCTTCTGAAAAGTGTACAAATATAATAACGTGGGACTTCTCTATTGATTACTTAACTTTCACGTCCTTTTTTATTGAAATGTAATCATGGTACTTATATTTCATATCGAGGTTTCCATTGGCAAAATTTTGAAGTACATTATTTTTTTACTTACTATATTTTTATCCATTTTATTTCTAGTATGATCCCCGGTTTGGAGATGCGTTTTGGAACAGTAGTCGATATTCAATGATTCAGTACTTGTACATGATGATGACGTCATGGGCCATTGTTTGCGACGTCTGGTATTTGCCGCCGATGTCCAGAAGAGACGGAGAAAGCGCGATAGATTTTGCGAATAGAGTAAAAGCCGAGATTGCGAAGCAAGGTGGCTTGGTTGACTTGCAGTGGTAAGTCGTGTGTCTGTCACATCTGTTTCTGTCCCCATTTTCATTTCAGTTTTTCTTCTAGGGATGGTCAGTTGAAGCGTATGAAACCCAAAGAGGATTGGAAGAAAATCCAACAAGAAAAGTTTAGCGAGCGATTTAAAAGCGAATGAAAGAAAAGCTGGTGCCAGGGAAAAATAATAATAAAAATAACCAAACCTGCTTGCAATGCATTAGTTAGTGTGTGTGATGTTACTGAGAAAAAATGAAATGTTTCTTCCCAGTAATGGGTCCGTGTGTCTCGAATGCGATATTGAATGCATCAGCTTACATGGTGGGGCTTTAACTGTTTTCAACGTGCTCGTTGGTGTTTTGTGTTCTTATGAAGGGTCGTTACGGCAAGTAGTTGCATAAGCACGAGTAAGTTTCGAAGCAATGCAGACAGATAAATGCAGCTCAGGAAAGGGTTTTTGTGATCCTTGTCAAACTCTTGCCTTAATGTACTCTATTTTTTTCAGGAGAGTTGATGTTTATATCGAAATAATTTGTATCGAATGCACAAAATTGCATGGGAAGGACAATGATAAATAGAAACCAATTTATCCCGAAGCCCCGCTGCTTTTACCGCCATATAATTCATATTTCAGCTTGAGAGGCGCTAGTCTCGAGGGAGACAACTTTGTTGCCATGTTACGTTCATCCAAGAGCTGTTTGTATTTGCTGAGCAAAATCCGAAATTCTCCAATTTCGTCGAAGTTCAGTAAGTTTTCCCCCTTGACAACTGTACTAATTTACACTTACAATTATCATAGAGTTGCCTAATCGAAACATTAATGTCCTGCATTTGAAAGTTACGTAAGGAGAAGATGCGAGATGATTTTTAATTGGAGAACAAAAAATGAATTTTCGCGTGGCTATATTCAGTAGTTCAGGTGTATTTCGTGTATTTCGTAGATAGTATTAATTTTGTGCCATGCGCCAAGTGTAAATGAACTACTCTTAAAAGGCTTAGACCTGCCATTTATATTTTTATGATTGTAGGTGTAAATAAAATGTGGCTTGAAACCTTGAGCTATTCCGTTACTATAAAGCACTGCCTTTACAGTCCCAACCTGTATAATTCGCTTTTCATTACGTTTCAAAGGATTTGTTGGTACCTAATAACCCCGTGACCTTTTTTTCAGCCCCCAAAAGCTTTTTGAGTGAAACTTTTTGCATGAACTTGCTTCCCAAGTAGCACAGGCACTTTGAAAAACTTCTATTTTTCTTTTCTAAATGACGGCTCCAAGTGACGCTTCTGAGACCTTTCTTCTTACAACCAATATTCCGTTACTGACTAAATCTACGGGGGACGGTTAGGCAACTTGTAGAAGACACGGTGTAAATATCTCCATTTGAGACGGTCTAATAACGTCGTGTAACAGATTTAACGGCGTTTACTTCTTCCAACTAACGACGGTTACACGTGACAGACTTAAGACAAGAGAATATGACATTTTAGCTTCATTTAAAGATACAGTACACTTTGTTTTATGTTACGTACACTTTATTTAGAGAAATACTCCTTTAGAAAAATGAGCGTGTACTTCATAAAACAAACTTTATATTGCACGTTAAACAAAGGTAAGGTCGTCTGCATCCGACATCTTCTTTTAAGTTGCCTTCAGACGTCTCTCCTGGTAAATATACATAACAAAATTCATTTAGAAAAATGGACCGAGGAAGGATGATAACGGGGTTAACCTTTCAAATCTCCAAACATTGCAGGACCATCTAGAGACTAGTTCCTCGTATACAGCATTTAACGCTGTGTGCCTTACTTTTGCGTAAAATGCTGAGTGTCCAACCAACAGGAAAGAAAGAAAAGTGCCTCTGGTTATTTTGCAGCGCGACAATTTATTGACGTAGAGTACTTACTGCTACGGTTTACTGTGCCTTTGGCTCAGGAGCCTTCACAAAGTCGCTGAGGAGAAACCTTATACATTTATATGCTTATATCCTATTTATTTTTTCCAACTCGTACGCAGTTCTTTTTCAACCTCATTGCTGTAAAAGTAACAGCCTTGTGGATATTATTTAGAGAACTAAAAAAATGGCGCATTCGAGAAAAAAAAATCACAGATATAATGCAGTAGAGATAAGATACATATCTCTTTGGAAACCATGGTATGCCAATATTCGGCCTACAGTTAGTGACAGATAACCTCTCAGGATTTGACCGAGGAGGTCGGCTATTTGACTCGAACCTGGCGACGAAAAGAAGACGACACTTCTAGCACACAAATTTTACCGTGTTACAACCTCATTCTTTCGTCCGCCGATCTCGACCTTGGGAGAACCAAGAAAGATCAACTAAAACGGCGGACATTATACAAATGGAACCTTTCTTCGTTGTTAAAAAGACGACAAACTTGAGCGGATAAAGTGCACAGCCCCACAACGCAATGGTGTTAGCCAATATTCTATCTCATTTGACGTAGCAATATCTTATTCCATTTCTATGTCACTGACCGTCATTCTACCATTTTTTTTACTTACGAGAAGGTGAGTTGTGATTAATAAGATTTTCGCCAAAATCACGACAACTTTTCCAAAAAGCTTGAAATACGTCGCAGTTTTTCATTTCCATTACAATGTTTCCAACCGTTCCACACGTTCTTCGCAGAGCGCCGTTAAAATTTTCACTGTCGCATCGTTCGCTAAACCGTGAAAGTTTCATACAGTTCCAAAGCTTAGAGATGCGCCTAATTGAATAATGCTTAATGACCGTAGGGACACGGTTCGTTTACACAGAAGCCCTAATTTCCAACAATAAATCGATTTCTTTTTATACATAAAAAAAAAGTTTAACTAATAAGTGCGTTTATGGATCTGCTTGTTTGGTAGGAATCTGAACGAAATATCATGTCAGAAAACAAGCTAAACACGTCAAAGTGTACTTGCAATTGCACTAACTAATGGAAAATTAAAGGTAAAAAACTAAATCTAATTAGGTTATATCAGTGGTAAATAATAAACAGGCAAATAGCTCTGCATAGTCCAGTACTCCTCCATACTCGTTTTTTCTGTCTGTCAATCGGCAGCATGGTTCTACGAATTGAAACATGTCTGAACAGAAAATGTGTTACCTTAAGTATCTATGGAATGGTAGACTTAATGTAAAGAAATTAACCCTTCCCTCCGCCTTTTGACAAAAGTTGCAATATTTTGACCGGTCGCTACAATTCATTGAGTTAGCATAGAGATGACTTGTCTTTATACAGGCATGTCTCAGAAAAATAGATGTTAAAGGAAGTCCTCAAATGCCAGACTTTTTGCTGATTGAATCGTGGAAGTAGAATCAACACTGATTGGCTGTAAGGTGGCCATGGGTGGATAGGAGATACCATGGTTACCATAAAGATAGTATATAGGCTACTCTGTGCTTCTTCTTGAAGATCCCCCTTGTAGGAAGGCTTCTTTAAGAGGGGCGAGTCTGGAAGCAAAAGAGCCTGGGACACCTGGTCCATAAAAGAAAGTATACTCTGTGCTACAAATTTACTAGCAGCGCCTCTAACGTGAAAACCTTATACAATTTCACCCAATCTAGCTTGTTTTAACCTTGTCTAACTGAATCTCTAACGGTTAGATACAGTTAGATTTAGATTAAGCTAGGTTAGATGCTAACTTAATGCAACCTAACCTAACTGAACCTATCTAAACCTAACATGCGACTGGGTGTATAACACAGCAATACCGATTTTTTCCCAAAAATTCTAATTTAGCAAATTCTACACAAGCTGGTCTACAAACTCGTCTTAGGCAAAATAACCTAACTTAGACTTCTCGAACCGAACCGAGCTAGTCCTGGTTATGTTAAGCACCCGAATGATCTTGTCCTTCTTTTTTTTTTTTTTAAAAAAAAAAAAAAAAAAAAAAAAAGTTGCATGGTTGTAAAGTTCCGTGCAATCCTGTAGTCGGAAAACTATAGGGTCCATAAACGGGCAATGGAAAGACTGCAGAAAGTTGTTTTGAATTTCTTGTTGTACAATTTTTCGCTCCGAGAAAAAAAAATTCGATCAAGTCCAGATTCGTTGGAAATTATAAAGTGAATTGCACATCGAAGTCCTAGCCACGGTTTTCGCGTGAGAAAAAAAGTCCAGCTGCAAGTCCCCCTTTACTTTCTCTCACACAAGTTCAGATATCGAAATCCTGGCAAGTGATTTGAACAAGTCCACAATTCCGTTAGTTCCTTAAAAAAAAATAATCAACAAAAACACTGTTACACGTTTTGTGGCGAGATTTTTTCTACAAATTAGAATCAATTTTCTGAAATCATACTGAAAAATAAATTTTCCTGGCTATCTATAAATTCTTTCTGATATTCGTTAACACTGATCTTTTCTACTTTGTTGTGCATGTCGAAACTTTGCTACGCAACACTTGCTTGTATTGGGCAAGCTAGTCATATCCTTTTTCTTTTGTTGTAAAATCAGTCTTTCTTCGTTCAATACAAGTTGTGTTATCTTTCCTTTAAAGGCTGTTGCCTAAACTTTAACACACATCTTGAAAGAAAACACAAGTAAAATAAAACTCCGATTTTGCCAATCCCGATCAGATTGAGGTACATCACATTGTTGTCACGTAAAGATTTACATTTACAGACATTTACATACCTGACTGACGTCATTTTTCTTTACACCTGAAAATGTTTTCCCGATTTACAATTCTTGTAAAACATAATGTAGCGAAATTTCGTCCATAATCAAACTGGTGCTTCAAGTAACCCAACATTATATTACTGCCGCAGCAGTTTCTTTGACCGTTTTAATCAGTTTTCCCATATGATGTCTGAAAATTTCCCATGTTATTGTCCCAGAATGGTTTGTGTATACTGGGGCCTTAGTATGCTCCCGTCTATTTTAATGAGACACCATTTAACAAGCATGGCTGATATGACATCGTTAGTTTCATTTGCAAAATGCTTAATCCGTGCTGGTATGCTCGACAACTGTAAAATTTGCGATTTTATCGCCAAAGTTGAAATTTGACTGTTGATGCGTACACATGTTAAAACAGAATTATACCACTTTTTTGCACAGTCAAACATAAATTCACTTCAATTCCTTTTGTTAATTTACTGAAAAATGCTCCTGGTTAGGGTTTTTGCGTAATCACCCAAAAATTTAACCTTATATTTCCTACGTTTGCTCTACGTTTTGTCCAAAAAAAGAGCAGGCTCCTAAAACTTTTCTAGGCTTAAGATTCCTGCAACTGAAATGTGCTTTTGCCTACATAAAGACAAATAAATTAAATTACAATGTACAGGTCAATACATACGTCTTATTAAACGTAAATGGCACAAACGTTAATTGCTCTTTGTAAATTAATTATAAATCACTCAAGGACATAAATCGTAATAGAACTGTAACTTTCGCAAAGTACTTAGTATTAAATAAAGGTGTAAAAAGGAGCGAATGTAATCACAGTGTAATGAGTATTGTTGTGGGGACTAATTGTACAACACTGTAGTGTAATTAGCTGAAAATCTTTCATATGAAAAGAAAAAGAAATATGTGATTATTTTGTCCTCTCATTATGGGCACGACCATCATGAGTTGCGGAGCTGGCGGCTGCGGTTCTTTGACAGACGAGCAATTGCGTAAGTTGCTGTCTCCTGAACAATATAGAATAGCGAGAGAACGTGGCACCGAGCGGGCTTTTACTGGAAAATACTACGATCATCATGAAAGAGGCACTTACATCTGCGTTTGCTGCAAAACTGAGCTTTTCAGGTTACATATCTTCACTTCTCTTTCGTACATTCTGTCAAGAGTCCTTTTTTTCGTGAAACATACAGTTCTTCGACAAAGTACGATTCCGGATCGGGGTGGCCCTCGTTTTATGCTGCAATGCATAACGAAGCCAACGTAGGGCGAAAACTGGATACATCTCATGGCATGCAGCGAGTGGAAGTTGTTTGCAAGAAGGTTTGGTTTGTTATCTAGATTTCACTTGCTCAAGTTACAGGCGACTAAAGGTCTCTCTCTTAACCCCTGCTAGTGCGATGCCCACTTGGGACACGTATTCGACGATGGACCGGCACCAACTGGCGAGCGTTTTTGTATAAACAGCGCCAGCTTGGACTTCTTGCCTGCGAATAAAAAATCCTAGGCTCTCAGTACATGTGTGTGTATAAAGGTAGCCCGCAAAATATCTCTGTCTTGTATACGTTTCCGTGGCGCTAAAACTTTTGGAATACAGTTCGTGTTCATGTTCCCCAAATCCGTTCACGCATTGGTTTTTCCAGCTCCGCCTTCCTATCCCGTTATTTGCCTGTGCGTGTATTCTCTTGCCGTGTCAGAATAACGGAGACTGGCGTCATTGTAACTACAGGTGAGAGCCCTCCACAATCGGCAAGCTAACAGGATCGTGGCACAAGTGTTCCGTTCCCATCTTGTGACATTTTTACCTACGAGATTGTGCCTTTCGCGGCGCTGCTGAAACAGACGCCTATCATTCGGCTTACACACTCCCTCACAGACGTGAGCGCAATTTTCTGATCGGCTCTTTCAGCGAAAAAGCTTTTTTCATTCGAAGATGTCTGAGGTGAATGGAACTGAAAATACTCTGCCCGTGGGGATTGTGAGCACTCTCCTCAACTCAAAACTGGTTTTCCTCATTGCCCTGTGCATTCCTTTAGGTATCCTCGGTAAGTTTGCCTTCTTCATTTTCATTTTCAGTTCATTTTCAAGTTTGACGTTTAACATTGTTTTCAACTCGATTTTAGGATTTTTCGCCAGTCGACTTCTCAAACAAGAAGCTCAACGTCAAAACAAGAAATCCAAAAAGGCAAGCAAAGGTGACAAGAAACGGAAATGAAAAGACGGCAATTGGTGTCGTACGGGAATACATTGTCAAGAGGGTTTTATACGGAAATAAAGAAGTTTATCGCTGATATGGACGAGTTCTGATTTTTGGCGGTTTTAAATTTAGTCACACTTAATCTAATTACAGTGTTTATTACGGTACGGGAAAAAAGCTTGACGTGTCAAGCTCTCAGTCGTCCGTTCGAGGCCGGCGTTATCAGGCGTGACGTCATTTAAAAGATAAACTTTTGGTTTTCAGATAAATTTGTTTCAAGCCCCTGACTACAATGAAGTATGACAAACTACGGGATTTATTTCACCACGAAGTTAAACAATGTCTAAACCGGATTGTGTTGACTGTTTACGTGCTGTTTTTCTCTTGTTCGTGTTGTTACAGTCAGTTTTTACCCAGGATGTCGTTTTGGACGGAGACTTTCATTGCCAAAGCGAATCGTGTTCCAAAGTAACTTGTAAAACTACGGAGTGCAATGACGGTATCTGGATGAAAGATCCAACCAATCCCTGCAATTGCTGCCCGTTTTGCCTCACTTATCTCGGTTAGTATTCATTCCCGAGCTCATCTCATTTATGTCCTTTCATAGCCAAAAAGAAGCTTTACATCTCACCGAGAAAATCATGAGACAGCTAATTCAAAAAATATGTTGAGAAACCTTCCACAGTTCAAGTGTTTACTACATCTCTGAGGAATGTTCAAAAGTTCGGTTATCTTTACATGTACGACACGACGCCAAATACATGGGAAAGAACGAGCCTCAAAATGTGCTTTTATAACGCACATTGTGACCATGATATCAATCGTGACTACAGTAAAATCTCGCCACAACGTACGTCGGCTATAACAATCGGCTATAGCGTACAAGGTTCACAGGGCCAGGCGAAACGCCTATATATATATGTATAGAGAAAGCTTCTCCCATAAGAAATTCGCCTGTAATATATTTTCGCTTATAGCATACAAAAACTGCCGTTACTGTGCCAATTAACACATGCTTTTGCCTTCGGCTTTGAGTTTCGAGTGTCGCGATACTCGAGCTAGTGTTCCAAGTTTTTAGTAGGGGGCCTCGAACAGTCCCCTTTCGTGCTGCCACCCTCAGATCACTCCCATTGGCCATTTGTGATATAACTGTGATTTAATTTTTTGTTTGAAGAAAAGGCAGGAAAAGCTGCTCGTGCGAAGCAGCATTCGTTAACATTGGACATGAGGAACGTGAAGTAATAAAAATGACAAGAAGCACGAGTAAAACTATATTTTCTTAGGCATTTCGGGCCAGTATCGGCTATTACGTATAATCGGCTAGAACGTACATAATTTCCACCCCGCTGCGTGTACGTTATAGCGAGATTTTACTGTAATAAGAAACGTTCAGAAATTACGTCATCTTTAGGACTAAAAACGTTCTTTGCTCATACGAACATACAGTAGAGCGATCTAGTGCAAGGGTGTCCAACCCTACCTTCAGTTCGCCAACGTTGTCGACTATTTTGGAAATTTAAAAACTAATTTCCAAACTTTACGTTCCTTACCTTTTGGTGGTCCCAAACTTTGTGTTTATGAACGCTTTCGTTATTCTCGGATGCAATGCAAATAGACTCTTTCGCGACCATATCTCTTTAATCGCGGCAGAAACAAGTGACTGTGCGCAGGCCGATCAAGTTGAAAAACACAAGCGTTTTCTATTCCACATAAAGTGATTTGGTGAATATTAAATCTTTGTTAAACTAATTTTAGTTTAGATTTTAGTGAACGAGATGTTGAAACTAGTTTCCGACAGCAGCAGAAACAGCAGAAGAATTTTTTTAGTATTTTTACAAAGTACCGAGAAACTAAAATTAGTTTTGTGGGTTTTTTTGTTAAATTTATTCACAATGAGAAAGACAACCATACTTCTTTTTAAGTACGTAAAAAATAACTTTCTTATTTTTATTTATTTTTGATAAATTTATTTATTTATTTTATTATTTTTATATTTTTTTAAATAAAACGTTGGCGAATGTTAAGAGTTTTTCAAGTGTTGGTGGATTGTTGGTGCAATTCGCCAACACGTTGGCGAGCCTTGAAAATTGTTGAACACCCCTGATCTAGTGATTACCGTCGAGCTTGGCGATTTTAGACGAAAATGGGCATTTTGTTCCTTTTTTGTGTACATTTTGGTTAATTATTTTAGTAAAGACAAAAAAAAAATCTGCAAGAAAAGACACAAGTTATTCTACAAAATGAAAGGAGCCCTTGACTTCCAACTTCACTGTACAATTCCGGGATTATTGCATTTTTAAATTTGGTGTGCAATGTTATCCCCGCCATGAGTACATGTTTGAACGGGGACAAGTAATTGCTTGACAAAAATTCATAACTAGACTTTTGGCATAAAACTTATCCAGTGGCGTCGTGCACTTCAAAGATTTGGGGGTGCCCGATTTTGCATTTCTTGTAAAAAGGTGTTACTTTTTTTCAGGTTTACAAATTTTGAAAAAGGGTGATACCTTTTTTTTCAGGATGGCAAAAATTTTGGGGGTGCCCGGGNTTTTGCATTTCTTGTAAAAAGGTGTTACTTTTTTTCAGGTTTACAAATTTTGAAAAAGGGTGATACCTTTTTTTTCAGGATGGCAAAAATTTTGGGGGTGCCCGGGCTCCCCCTGCCCCTTATGGCACGACGCCACTGAACTTATCCTTGGCATTGTTAACTTAGAACATCAGCTGAATAAGCTTGACCATTCTCCTCAAAGGAAATGAGCAGAGGTGTTTGGGAAAATGTTAACGAAAAGAGATCTGCAGTAAAGAGGAATTTGCGCCTTAAAACGTACATTTTCTTTTCACATTCGCACGTAATTGCACTTCCTTTAGTTTCATTTAGTGCTTTTAGCTTGACTAGCTACAGTCCTTTGAGTCTTCCGGAGAGGGGGGGGGGGGGTGTTGAGCTGAGTTTTCATGCGTTTTCTTTTCCCCAAGTCTTCTCCTCCCTGACCCCTTCTCGCTCCTCTTGCTGCCCGTCGTGCTCGCTGGACTCTGAAAAGCCGTAACACAGGGAAAGGGTCGAAGTTCACTGGATAACATTTAAAATCTAGTTTGCTTGGAGGCATAGGTTACTATTGCATTTTGACTTAGGTTACACAGAGGCTGGTCGAAAATAAGAAGACCGATATTCTAACTGTCCTAGTTGACTTTCGTTAAGAAAAATTCAAAGAAACTAGAATTATGCCTAAAAAAGGTCTCAATTTTCAACGTCTTGTTGAAAGGAAACTCTAAAAAACATAAACTTGACTGTGGTATCCTAAGAGACGTATTCATCGCTGAATCGGGTGACACCTTCATTGTTGTGTTGCGTAGATGAGGAGCAGTCGAGGGCCTGCAGTTTCCTATACAATGTTCAATGTAACCCTGCGTGTTCGCAATTACCCCTCTTGACGGTATTGTCTATTACCCTATCAATGATTATTTAAATTCATATTTAATGTGAGTACCGACGTTCATCGTTTCAGCTAAAGGTAAAATTTGATTGGGAAAATATTATTTTCTCGTTTTAAAACTGTAAAATTTCTAATCAGTTTATAAATAAGTTTTTAAATCAAACTAAGGTCTTTCAAATTAATTTTTTGAACTTCCTTCTCTTAGTCTCAAAACCTGGCTCCCTTCGAATTAAATAGAGAATCTATTGTAGGGTAACTAAAAACTGCGCCATATCTCTGGTAGATATTTTCCTGTTTATCGCTGCATGAAATATTACGTTGCCGTGCAACAGTAGCGAATCATAATGCTGTGTGGAACTTGTTGCGACTAATGTCACATATTCTTCACGTTCCGAGTCGTCTCCTCTGTCTCACAGAATGAACAGACGACGAAGTCAGCTCAGAAGTATTGAATTAGAGCTCGTTTTGGTTCTACACACGCAAGAGCTGCTTCTCTTTTTTTTTCATAGTATTTTAAAACCTTCAAACTCTCGGTAACGAGCCCGACTCGGGCGGCCATTAAGAATGGGGGGAGTTTAAACCAGTAAAGCGCTGCACGTACGGGACAGCAGTCAAGACAGTTTATTCGTGACATGCCTTGCTTTATCTTTTGGTACGGTTTTTGCGCACAACCTCAAGAAATGTCAGAACGAAACAAGATGAGCCATGTGCTTCGTATCTGGACGTTTCTGGACAGACTATCGAGAAAATTGTTATTCGAATGTGTTCTTTATTTCCGTTACAGTAAGACAGAATGTGTCCAAAGTCCTAAATAAGTAAGACTAGAACGTGTCAAAATGTATCACGAGTGGAATTTTATTGGACTGTTAAAGTTAAGCTACTGTTTAGCCCTGTAACAACACAATATTGTCGAATCGTGTGTTTTCAGAAAAAGGTGCCCCGTGCAGCAAATTTACTACGAACATGGAATGTGGGCCAGGCTTGGGGTGTTACAGCGCCACTGACGGAAGCAGTGGGCGTACGTGTCAACCAAGTAATGCCTATTGAAAAATGCGTGACGAAATGAATGGTAGTAATACGTGGTCACGTCCTCGTAGTTCAGACACCTTGCACAGCTGAGCAAATTGCTTACGATGCAGCAAAAGAAAATGGCACCGTGGGCATCTTTGTTCCCCGACCGTCCTGTGATTCATATGGTGCCTACGCCGCGAAAATTTGTCAACCCGAATCGACGTAAAACTGCGAATACTGATTTGTTATAACATGCTTTCACGGAGCTTTTTTGAACAGTTGCATGTGCCGTAATGAAGATGGAAAACTTATTTTCGGGGAAATCAATCCTTCAGATCCATCCGCTCTCCGAATGAATTGCAGTTGAGTGTGAATAAAAACAGCCCTAACGCTGGGGTTTTCATAATCTTTCTTTTTTTGTCACTTTTATTGTAAGGGTGCTCTAGAGATCATGAGAAAGCCTTGAAAATTGTCAGCGGCATTCGACCAGCGCGCTGCGCTCCCAACGGAAATTACGATTTATTGCAGTGTGTAAATTTGGCGTGCTTCTGTGTCAATTATGAAGGGGTTTTTGTGGAAGGACCAAAGCCTATAACAGATATTGAATCCTTGTCGTGCTGTAAGTTTTTTCTTAATGTGTTTTCCTTTTTTTTCCCCCTTAGATCGCAAGCTTTTGCGACCGCTTTCCTTTCATATTTTACTATTCTGGCTTGCGCTCTTTCTATTGATTTACTTGACTTTTAGATGATCCAACGGTACACGTGTCAAGCTATTATCGTCCTTGCGAACAAGAAATAATAGACAAACGAAGATTCTTCAACTACTATCACAAGCAAGGCATGCCATACGTCGGATTGGAAATGCCGCAGTGCACACCGGATGGCAATTATCACCGTATCCAACGCAATGATAAACAGTTAAGCTCCTTGTTTCTATTTTTCAAGCTGCCATTTTTTCGTAACCTCCTTAGTAAAGGTCTCCATAAAAATAGGTTCTACTGCGCTAGCCCGGACGGGAAGCCGATCGAAAACTTCGCCGTGGATGTGGCAGAGAAAGCTTGGGCAGAGACTATGAATTGCAGTAAGGCAAATGGAAAGAGTTGTAATAATTCGCCTACCTTTGAAATTATGCTGTCTCCACTTTTTGTTCAGACTGTGCTTTCCAACGCCATTTGCTGGAAAACGACCACGTCGTTAAACCGAGTTGCTGTCCGAATGGAAATTTCCGTCCCTGGCAATGCCGCTTGGGCTATTGCTACTGCGTGGATGAATTCGGCTTCCAGATCACCAATTCCAGCTTCGCAGCCGAAGTGGCACAAAACAAAGTGGAAACCTTGTTTTGCTACAACGCGACACTGGCGTGCAGTGATGCGTCCGCTTAAAAGTGTCGTTATGCGGGTGACGTGCGAAACGAATGCAACATTCCTAGCCCGATTTCTACTTTCTGTCCTTTACTTTTTTATTGTTTGTTTCTTGTTCATTTAAAGCCTGATTATTATGTTATGCTTCTCGTGTTACGCTGCCTTTGTGTAAAACCTTCAAGGTGAAACAAGAGCAATGTTGTAATCAAAACCAAGGCATGGACAACTTGGACTTGTCCGTATATCTTTTTGATCGGTGGGATCGATGATTCCAGTGACGTCACGTGACTTTCCCACGTTTCCAGGCGCCTTAGTGGAAACTCGGAGGGCAAAGGAGAGAGCACTTGCCATTGGCGGCAGTTGGTGAAAAGCAGACCGACAAGCATAAGCCTCACTGTTTTGCTGCACATATTGGTAAAAAGAAATAAAAAATATTCTATAACAGTTTCTTCGTCCAATTGTAACAGTTCGTTTTTCAGTTTGCCGTTAGGCTACTTAATTTTACTTGGGCTGAAATTCCAGTGCTTGTGTTTGGTTTCCTATATATCGGGTAAAATGTTTGAATTGTAGTCCTGCGGTTACCACAGATATCACGTATGTCTGTGAACCGTTTCTTTGGCAGTCTGAGAAAGGTAATATGCGTCGGAATCTAATGATTGTCGTTCCGGAAGTGGTTTTCCTTGTTATCAGTGGGATATGTTACAGTGCTGTAAACCTTGAGCAAAGGAGCAGTATTGAAGCATTCCGTGTGTCGGTGGAAGATTGTGTCTTTTCGTGCCGCCGTGAAACAACCGTCAACACTCTGCTGACTTGCGGTTTTGGATTTTCGCTCCCTAGTTTTACTAGCCATGAGAGAGCCATGAGAGCTTTAAATTCTTCGCTGCAGTTTATCTCATGTAATGGTTCTTGGAGCTGTTCTCTCAAATCGAGTTCTCGCGATCTGTTCTTCCTTATGTGTATATATCAGTGGAATGGTGCTTTGCTTCGAGAGTGGCAGGTCTATACACAAGTTACTCAAAGCACCCATTTCCTTCCTTGATCCCCCCTTCTTTTTGCAACAAGAGCAAAGAAGGAACCAGTAGCTGTGCTCAGCTACCGCCACAAAGCAGGCAGTCCGGGGATCATGAATTTTCTGCACAAGGGTGCACGCGACCGTATTAAAGGGCAACATGGAACACTTTATGTTGACAACAAAAGCCGCTGGTTGTAGGTTGTTAATACATTCACCTTATCGGGAAGGATGGAAGTTTCCAGAGAGAGAAAAAGAAAATGATAATAAAAAAACTCCACGCCTCAACAGTGTCTTCCACCGACTAGTTATTTCAGCTTTAAACCTTTTCTCTCGGAGAGTCACTGAAGCCTAAACATTAACAAGCTCAGGCTAGAGTGTGGGTGTCACGCTTCAGAGTGGGGTACCGTAACCGCTAGATTGATGGTTCCCGTACCACATGAATGCGTGATAGTTTTTTATGGTGATCTAGACGGATAGTAAGTCTTCTGTGCTCTTCCGTCGGCTTTTCCTGCCGGCAAGTGACAAGGTTCGATTTGCACTTTCCGTTGGCCATAAAAGTGTCTGTTTTTCCTTTCGCGTTTCCGAGCAAGTGAAAACAGATCGAAAAAAGCAACCCTTTAATCTGAGTGTTCTCAAAGGAGTTACAAGGGCGTAGGTGCGTCGTTGTTGAAGTAGGGAATGCTCGAGATATATAACGAGTTTCTTTGAGCTGGGTAATCATTTTTCTTTTTTCTTTCTACCTCGTTTCCATTACAAAAGGACGCTTTTAGATAGTTCAGTAAACAAAATCAGGAAAATAAGTAGATTCATTAGGCGATTCATTAGTATATATTCATACCTACGCATACCCTTAGCACTCGTAAAGATAAACTACCTAAGCAATCTACCCTAGGCTAACTACACGAAAATTGCGTGAACGATGTTCCAAGTTATCTTTCGCGAACATGCCGTAAATACGTAGCGTGGTCTCGCAAAGGGAATTTCCATTTAGCATCTTGCTTTTTACATGTATTTTATTTTTTCGCTTTGTTCGAAGAGAACGGTATGCATTCAAGATAATACTTTTCTGTTTTTTAAGGTGATCTTATTGCTTTCCTTGTTTTCTTTTCATAACGTGTTGACATTCTTATTTGGAGCCAGTTTTGAGAGAGAACTCTTTTCTCCTGGGCCGTTTTCAAGTCCTTTAGCCTTGCCTGTCCTTGTTATTCTTGTCGGATAACTGGGGCGTAGGCGGGGTCTTAAAGGATTTAAAGAGTGTAAGAGTGTCTGTCGAATGTGTGTATGAGAAAAGAGTAAGGTGGTGCTGGAGGTGGGGTGGGGTGAACGAATCGGTTGGGGTCCGGTCCAGGAACCAAGGCAGCTAAAATCAATAGTCCAAGAGGTGGAAGAAAGAAGCAGAAGAAGGCTACAAAGAAAACGCTCCAAAGCAGTGCGTCATAAATAGAGACACAATAGGTTTCATAGCACATATGTTCATTCTTACTCATCCCTTTTTCAATAACCCATGTAACAGTGTCGATAGTCTCCACAGTAATTACGTCTACGGATAATTGCTTTTTGTTCTTTGTGTGTCCTTTTTGCGGCTAGAAGCTGAGTCGTGCAGATCCGTTTAAGTATGGCCGAAGGAGCCACGCCTACTCCCTCGATTAACGTCCAGAGTTGCACCTCAGCATCGGGTTCCCGGATAGTCCGATCGCCCAGCCGGGAGTCCATAGCAACTGAACTGTCGCTATTTTCTCTGAGTAGCCTCACTTCAGCGTCCGAATTTCTCAAAGCGCCCGGCATTCGTGTCAGTTTTCGTTCCGGAGATCAATCACCCATTCCGCGAGGGCCCAGTCCCAACCCAGGTCACCGAAGCCGCTTATTGCGCGTACCAGGAGCTTGCCACGCCTCTTCGCAACCCATTCAGGAAGCCTGGTTTGAAGAAGAGAGTGAAGTGATTAAAAGCTGTGGTGCTTTATCGTCTGCCCTAGGACTGCAAAAAAGTTTCAGTACGTCGGATATTACTGCGTTGGCTGGCAACGCAGTAGCTCTCCGGCAGGCCGTGTCGGATTTGGCACTGGGTTGCATACCACTCGGGCTCAATAAGGCGTTGGACGTGGCTTCACGGTCTTGCTCGACTTGGGTCGCCGTGGGTGATATTGCGACAACCTCGCAACTACCGTCGCCCCAGGGCCGCCCCTACGCCCTCACGGAAGAAACTCCGTTGTTCACAGCCGCCGACCTCATCCGCTCTGTCAATAAACGTGTCCGGCAGAATTACATTCGCAAACGCTTACTGACGACCTACCGAGCTCTGGAACGGTTGTCGTTGTCGCAGTTTGACCTTGATAGTTTGGGAGCAGCTGCTGCCGCCAGTAATTACCAAACTTCAGTGCGGTCCACACTGCAAGCAGCTAACTTGAGCCCCATCGAAACTAGTAAAAGTTCGCTCACGGAGAAGGACGTGGAGCGAGAACGAGGGAAGCCTCTGTCCAAGTATGACCGGAATATGATGATTTTCAATTGGCTCCATACACTAGACGACAATGACGAACCAGAACTTATGCTACAATGACCTGAACCTCAGAAAAGGGGTTTGAGACAGTAAAGAATGAGGCATTTTGAATGGCATCGCACCAAGTTATCTTCCACAACATTTCTTTCTCGCTTGAATACAAATTTTTAGTCCGTTGCTATGTGCCCGACTGATGTATTGTATTGTACATAGTTACTGTAATGTTAAGAATTATAAAGGCCATTTTAAAAGCATTTTCGGTAGACTCAATTGGTGAGGCATCCAAATCGATCGAACTTTCTTCGATTTCCACCGGGGAGGAGCATATTTTTGTACAGGGGATGAACTTGAGGGTCTTCAGTGTCTACTCTGAACAAAAGTAGCCCTTGTCGACACTTTGCTCATAGATCTTTCACGCAGCTTCAAAAACAGAATTGTGTACTCGCAGCTTCCCTTGTTTTAACGCATAGCAAAATTTTCAGAGCTAGGTACTGTTGAACGCCGAATATAATTCCGGTATATTAACAGGCAAGCAAAAATGCTTTAGGACAAGAAAGACGATATGTCGTTTGATTAAATGCTGAAATAGAATGACGAAGCTTTCTCCATATAAAGCGGATATTGTTGCACTGACTAAACGCCAGACTAAAACAAAAATCGTTATGGTGTGTCGAGAAAAGTTCTGACTCTTTGAAAAATAAAACTGTGTAAGGCGTGAATACCACCCGTCTTTTCAAGTGTTAGGGTCAGGATTTTACTAGAAGATTAAAGTGAATAGAATGCCTCTCTATGTATAACTTTCTTTCAACGTTAGCTTATTTACAAAATCTGGGATAAGGAATATGCAGAAGCATGGTTTTCGCGTTATATTGCCCATTAGGATGTTATGTAACCCAGCAGTCCCCAAAATATGGGCCGCGGCCCACTGGTGGGCCGCCCCCTGTTAGGAATTGTGTCACGTAACAGTCCGGCATGGCAAGCTAGTGCGTATTTAAAATTGCGTTGTACGAGAAACATAACCTCTTTAACTTGTCTAAGATTAGTATAGAAAGTTTTTTTTTTTTTCATTTCAACCGAACACACGGTGGGCCGCAGAAAAAAAAATCGTGTCTGCAAGTGGTTCTTACCTTCGAAATATTTGGGGACCACTGATGTAATCCATTATGAAAAGTATAACAAATCATACAAATTTCATGAATTACATTTTAACTTCCTATATCGCTTTTATAGTGCCTTTACTTCCTGCTCCATTAAAAAAAATTCTTACCGGCGGATCGTTTTCGGTAATATTGCCGCAAGTTCTTTGAAAATGCTCTACGAGGTTTCCATTTGCCCATGATGTTAATCAGTTTTAGGAAGACATGCGCTTTCACACACACTAAAAAAGACAGGCTATTTCGAGAAGCGTGCTTGCCGCCCACGACTCATGGCATGTGCGAGAAAAAGCCGTGAAAACATCACTTTCATTTTTTTTCTAATATATTGTGCAAGGCCATTATATTTTACTGTAGATGAAGCTGACTTAAAGCTGAGGGAAAATGTCATTTCATTACGTGGATTTTCAGGCGAGAAAGGTCGGTTCGGAATAAAAAAAAATTAAAAAAAGGAAGAAGAATGGGCAACTTCGGAAACTGTGAGGTATGTTTGTATCAAGTATACTGTAGAAAAGTCATGAAATGTACTGCACAGTGTAATATGCTGAACACACGACACTTGCGTGAGTGAGGCCAGTGCTACATAAGTTTCGCTGATAGTTTAGATACCACATATCGCGCAAATTATAGGCACGAATTTTCTTTTTTCTTACTTATAATTACTGTGGATTCGTGTATTCTTGTAAAGTAATAGATTTACGATTTTTACTTATTACACGTCAACTTTTTGGGATATTCCTTAAATTAGTTAGGCTATGTTTATGTTTTCTAAAGCTGAAGCCTGTCTGAGAAAACTAATCTTCAAGAAATTGAAGGTGAATATAAAAAACCTCTGCCCGATAGTTCAACTCCCTGTTAAGGCTGAGCATATTTATCAACGTAATTAGAAAGACATTAAGTAAAGTCCGTAAACCTTACAAAAATAAAACTCCCGAATCTTCAGAGAGTTTCGAAATCTTCAGAGATCTGACCATTTACGTAAACGTGAAAAACTTGTCTACGAGGCAGAAAGAAAGACAAATAATGGTTTCGAAATCTTTCAGGTACCACTTTTCACTATGTTTGAAAACTGGAACTTAGTTATTTTTAAAACATTTGTTACTTTTAATCGTAAGTGGGACTTCCCGATAACTAAGAGGGATACAAATTTTATTAAATACAAATGTGGTAAGTTAACGAGAGTTGTCAGTGCTAATTCACGAAAAACACTAAAATAATTGGCTCATTAGCAAATTAATCGAACCGGTCTTCGAAAAAATTTCAACCTCACCGTATCCACAAACTTCAGAAGTTCTTACTGTCGCAAAAGTTTTTAAGCTATTTTGCTATGCTTGTGAAATCATGCCAGACAAATAATCCTCCTGTGTTTCTCCCATCCACCTATGCGGCCAATATCTTTCTAAATGAAATCCTAAATATTTTAAAATAAGTATGCTTCACCTGATTCAACTGATTCAGTCTGCTTTCGTAATTACCCAACGTTTCCTACCGCATCAACCCCACAAAAATAATATAATAAATTCTTTATGACAAAATGTGTCCCGTTTTCTGCCCAATGAAATTTGGTCACCCTGCTTTTCAACACATCGTCCTAGCCTCAGGAATATCAGTGACAGAAGGCTGGTACAATGGTGTCTACTTAAGTCGAGCTCGGATAAGGTGAAAACCCGCTTTGCCCGACCAAAAACTTACCAGACCCGTATTAATCCCATTTAAGCCAATGCAAACGAAGTTTAGACCAATTCGTCTAACTCGAATATTCGTTTTAGTCGAAGAAACCTTATAGCCCCAACGGGTACCGTGCAGTGACTAATGGCTCCGGATAAGTTGTAGCCCCGGACGGACAAAGGTTCGTGAAAGTGAGAGCTGAAAACTTCCGAAAAAAAAAATCTGCTCTTGTTCTGATCTGACGGGCTTTCATGACCTCTTTCACCTTTTTGTTTTCACCTTTCAAGTTTGCAAATTATTTATTACAGCACCCTTAACGGTGAAGGAACAAAATTTCTGTCTAAAACCTTAAATGAAGACAGCCTGGTCCGTTTCGGATGTACAGACTAAAGGGGTAAATCCTTCTTTTTTAATTTATCACGAGTTTAACTTAAACTAGCTGTTGTATTAGGTGCGAAACAACATACTTGGGAAACAATCAAATTTGGGTTCAGTGGTAGAATTTTTACGACTAATTTGGCCAAAGGTTGAAACCGGAAAGCACAATTAAAAGGAAGTTAACAGTAAGGGCGAGGCAAAAGGAATTGACCGCTGCAATAATGAATTATTTCTTACACTACGACGTATAGGAAAGGTCGTACAGGGACCAACGGTATTACGTTTTTGTCTTCAATGGTTTTTCCGTTTCGGATTGATCCGAAACACAACCGAATAAGACAATATATCGCAAGTGCGATGTTGGTCATATTTTAAATCAACTAACCGATGGCGAAGGAAAGATGAGTGAAAGCTACTCGTCGTTATGTAAAGGCAAGTCCTGATAAACGAAAGCTCATCATAGCACGCATTTATCTGTCCTGACCCGAGCTCTTCGACGCCGAGAGCAGTGTTATGCAAAATAGCTATTGGACACGCCACCTGGTCCGAAGACACACCAGGAAGGCGTGAAAAGGCGGAGCTTAACCCACGTGTAGCGTTCGCTTCTGCAGTGTTCAAATTGCGTGTTTAATTCAAGAAATACAGAAAGTTTGCCTGTGAAATATTGTGTAAAATGGTTGTTGTTATGGAGGAACCTAGCTTTCCTCGCGGAGGAAACACTCCTCAGAGCTCACTGGGCCGGGAAAATCGTAAAACAAACAATGATGTTCTCTTTAAGGTAAACACATACATGTTGCAATAATACCCACAGAAATCTTACATTTCACGGATACATTAATGTTTTTTTTTCTAGGACCCTTACTTAAACAAGAAAAAGAAGAAAAAGTTCCAAAAGAACGAAGCTCGTGACGATGATTCGGATGACGACTTTGAAGACCAGAAACCAAACAAACGAGCCAAGGAAGGAGAAGAACTGGAAGAAGATGCCGATTCACCTTTGAAAGTGAAAGCCGCCGAGCATTTAGGTTTCCAGCATCTACGTGATGGAATGGTGGTGTTGGGCCGTGTTCAAGAAATTAGAGATATGGAGTTGCTGATCAGTTTACCTGGCAGATTGCAGGCTTATGTACCCATTACCAATATTTCTGAGCCATACACCGCAGCTTTAAAAGAAATTTCAGCCAGTGACCAGGCGGAATCTGACGTGAGTGTCTTATTGACTGATTCTCGTGACAATTAACCATACTTTGGGGTTGTTGTATCTTTAATAGGAAGTTAAAAGCCTGAAAGAGATGTTCGTCTATGGTCAGATCGTACCGTGTAGCATCGTGGAAGTTGCACTTGATGGAAGCAGACGTATTTTGGCGACGTTGAGCCCAGCTGAAGTGAACAAAGACCTGTCAATCAGTTCTTTATGCAAAGATATGGTACGTTATGATTTGAAGAGACAATTTTCTTTTATTCACACTTAACATCTATTTCCAGGTCCTAACAGGGGCAGTTCGGAGTATAGAAGACCATGGTTATGTCATGGATGTTGGAGTAAAGAATGTTCGCGCTTTCCTTCGTAAAGAGGAAGTGTCGAATCTAACTCTTGGTGCGTGTTGGAGTCCTATTTCACATTAAAAAAAAATAAAAAAAAAAGTTCTTCTAGCTAACCAAATTTTTCGTATGGTAGGGGTTGGTCAGTTAATCCGCATGTCTGTAAAGAAAGTGTCGCGTGACGGCCCTGCGTGCACATTGCAGTTGAGCACCCAGACGACCAAGTTGAATATCAAGGATGATTTTTCTATGAATAGTCTCGTTTCTGGCACGATTCTTCACGTTACCGTTGACAAAGTATACTTCAAGTTATCTTTGTCCATCTCTGTCGTTTTCCTTACTTTTTTCCTTTGAAGGTAATTCCAAATGGGATTCAAGTCATGTTCGGGCGGTTTAAGGGCATTGTACACGAACAACACACAACGACGGCCAGTGTCACAGCGAACATGTACACTCAAGGCGACAAGCTAATAGCCACAGCTCTCTATACAATGCCTTTGATCAACGTTCCTTATCTGAGCCTAAAGCCGGAGTTACAGACTCTCCAAAACAATGAACATCAACCCAGACACAAAATAGCACTGGGGCAGATCGTTGACAGTGCTCGTGTCGTATCTTCCTCATCAGCTGGTAAGCACCTTGTCATTTGCACTCATTGACAACCGTTATTTAGTGATTTTCTTTTCTTTTATTTTAAACTTGGTTTCGTGTCTTTGTTCCTTTTGTTTTCACAAAAATTTTCCACGTGATTTACGTATAATGCGTAACTAGGATCGTTTGTCAGCCTGACGAAAGGATGTCAGGGCTTTGTACCATTAAGGCACATACAAGATGTTACAGCTGGTGTGGATTTGCCCGAATCAATACTTCCCGTGAATGTCCGAAAACGCGTGCGGATCCTGCAGTATGCTCTTATGGATGAAGTCTACATTTGCACCATGAAAAAGTAACATAGGCTGTTCGTATCTTTTTCTTTGTAAACAAATAAGTGGTTAGGTCCTTGTTGAAGCAAGCAGCGTTACGGTACGAAGATTTTCGTGTTGGACAAACCATTGAAGGCACCGTAATTGGGCTCCAAGATGTTCGCAGCGGCACTTTGAAAGGCAAAGGTGTTAAAGTCAGCCTTGGGCGCAATCTGGAAGGGTTTATTATGCCGATGCACATCGCCGATGATCCGAGACTTAAGAGACCCGAATTGAAATTCATACCGGGGGAGACTATCACCTGCAGGGTACAACTTTTCGCACTTCTCTCTGGTTAGCAAATAATCAAGTGACTTGTTGTCTTCCAGGTGCTTAATGTAGAGCCAGAGAGGAAGAAGGTCTTTTTGACGCATAAAAGAACGCTAATGGAAAGTGGTGAACCACTCATCGCATCGCCGGAGGATGCCAAACCTGGGCAGGTTGTACACGGTACCGTTGTGATGATCAGTAACAAAGGATTGTTGGTATCCTTCTACGGAGAGGCTAAAGTAATAACGCATTTTTACTTCGTAGAATATGAATAAAGAACAAAAAATAAGAAAGATAGCGGTCACCGTGAACCCAGCTCGCGGTGGTCAAGAATAAATATTAATAATAGTAATAATAAGTAAGTGAAATAAAAAATTTAGTAAAGACATGGTCGTATTAAGTAAAATAAAATTACAGGATGAAAACTCATACGTCTACCTCTTAATGAACAGGGATGGGTGCCAGTAGCGAAACTGTCGGTAGATTATGTAGAAAACCCAGCAGCGGTGTTTCGGGTCGGTCAGTTAGTTAAGTGTAAAGTCGAACATGTGAATATGGATAAGAAACGGATCCATTTGACACTGAATATCGGCATCCACAAAGCCAAATCTGAAGGAGTTGCAAAAAGCAGCGAAGCTGCCCCGGAAGCAAAACCTTCCGAGTCGAACTTGCCTTTGTTTGCGTTGGTGAAGTGTGTGGTAGACGCTGTGGAGAAGTCCGAGCCAGGAGTCCGCGTGAAACTAACTGATTCGGATACTTCCGCATTCATTCCTCAAAACCATCTTTCAGACGACCCTAGCTTAACCCCGTTATTGCTGCCCACTTACAAAAGCGGTCAGGAGCTCCAAGACTGTGTTGTTTATCTGCGTCACCCTGCCTTAGTACTATCACTGAAGCCGAGCTTAGTAAAGCTTGCTAAAGATCAGAAAGTCCCCCAATCTCGAGCTAATGTCACGCCCGATTTGGTGCTTCCAGTGGTGGTAGTGGCGAACACGAAACACCTTGTCAAAGTCCATGTGCCCTGCGTAACAGACAAAGTCACGGGTGTGATTGTCAAAAAAGTAAAAAAATATTATCGAGTTAAACTTGTTCCTTAATTTTCATCTGTTTATTTATGTAGACACTCCCACTCGGCCTAGAACTCAAAACTGGTCAGTCGTTACACGCCAAAGTGGTCGATGATAAAACGAAGAAAGAAGATGTCACTTTGACTGCTGTTATGAAACCCCAGGAACAACAAGAGGTATACTCTCAAATACGAATATTTCAGTTTTTTCAAGATGTGTCTGTTTTATTTTCTATTCCGGATTTATATTTTTTATTGCTAGTTTCGCTTCTAATCTTTGTCACTGTATTTTTCTACTTAAGTTTCGTTTCTGTATTAATTTAGTCGCTCACTTAATTGAAAGTAATGTCCTTATTTTCCCAAAATATACGATCTTGGTTCTTACTTGTGTTACTTGGTTCCCCGACCACTTCTCAGATTTTCTGTCCTCATTTTTCCATGGAAAACTGTATTAAACGTGTTATTGTAACTTACGAGACAAAGTAACACATTGTAAGGAATTCAACAACTGTAAAACAGGAACCAAAAAGAGTGATCGTAATAATTTACGCGCCCACGTGAGGGTCAGTAAACACCGTTACAACAGTTCGGTCAAATAGAATAAGTTAAGCTAGGTTAGGTAAAGTTTGTTTGCCTCAATTCAGATCAAGTTAAGCTTGCTTACATAAATCCCCGCTGCGAAGCGGGAGGAGAAGCAAAACAGAAAAAGCATTCGGAAGTACGACGGAAAATGATAGCGATTTTTTACTTTAATTATTTTACTTGTTTTACTCGTTGATCTTCCATCTCTTTTTTTTTAATCTAATTCAATGTTTGTGAAATAAGTGGTCAAATTTTGTGCAAATTTTGTTTTGGTGCTTATTCTTTATTAACTTATGCATTATGTTTCCTTACTTTTGGTACGCAGGCCGAGTTGATTCAATACCTGGAAGCTACCGAAAGGATCAAAACATGCTCCACAGATTTGGAAGGAAACATATGTCATTTGGCTAGATTTAAACAAGGCCAAAGTGTAGTGGGCAAAGTTTCGTCCGTGACTAATGGTGACGTGGAAGTTGAGCTGGAAAATGATGTAAAAGGAATAGTTACACTGTATCATACTTCAGGTACTAGACAAAGTCTTGTTTTATGTATGATTTTAACTTTCGCGTGATCTTAATTTACAGAGTCGGAATTGAAAGCTGGTGATCTGGTAGCCGGTGTAGTAATGGACGTTTGCTTGGCCGACGGCCTAGTCTATATAACTCCAAAAAAGAAGCTCGTACAAGAGCTAAGCAAACGACCAGAAAGTAAACGCAAATCTGTATACTTTTCGGGATTAAATTTATTCATTTTTTTTTTTTTTCTCGTTTCAATGGAACAGAAGCGATATTCACTGTCAAACCTAACGAGAGCTATCCGGGACTTGTACTTATAGCCGATTCTCATTATACTTTGGTACAATTGAATACTCCCGGTAGACCTTTGGCTTACGTACCCGGCAAGCCCCTGATTAGCCCCATTGGGCATTCGGACAAAGGAAAAGCAGGAGACCGCGTCGTCATCACCATTAAGGAGTAAAACTATTTACGACTTCTCGAAGGAGCTGTAAAAACTCTTCTTTTTCTGTTTCTTTCTTCAACGCAGATCGAAGGCTGGAACTATGGTGGGTGTGTTAGCGAGAGGAAAGAAGGCGCAGAAACGAAATCGAACAGCTTCCGAGTCCTCCATTTCGGATGTAGGGTCCTCATCTAAGAAATCCAAGGAGGAACAGCAATCACTTCAACACCAAAGCCAAACAATGAAGGTGCTTGATCAGGATCCTGCAGAAAAGCAGAAGACGTCCAAAAAAGACGCCAAGAAAAAGCCAACTGATCAGAAAAAAACTCAGTCTATTCAAATCGAGGAAGTCAAAGCATCCCAGCCAGAAACAACTGAACCCGAAAGTTCCAAAAAGAAGAAAAAGAAAAACAAGAAAAAATCCCAAAGTAAGAGTGAAGACAAAAGCAAAGAAGTCAAAGTACCGGAAGCTCAAGCTCAATCTCAGTCATCGAAGACAGACGAAATACCTCGATTGAACGTCAGCCAAGGGTTCTCCTTTGATGAAAACGACTGGAGTGTCTTACCGTCTGCGAACCAACAAACGACAGCAGAAGACTCTGATTCCGAGGTACGTAACAATGATGCCGACGAGATTTGGGGACGAGTGTAGAATTCTCTTATTTAATTGGGTTTATACATTTCATTGTCGATTTGTTTAGTTTTTTACACTCGTTTATCGCTTTGTTGCATTCAATGTATTTATTTTAATTTTTATTAAAAGTCGTAGGCTTCTATGAGTCGCGTCACCAGACATGTATTCTATTTAGTTCAACTTTCGAAAAGTTTTTAAAAGTATTTGCAACTATTTTCCTGTCTTTGTCAAAAAGAAAACATTTATTCCGTTATTTTTGTGTAACTATTTGATTTACGAAATTTGTTTTGAAAGGATGAAGAAGAATCAACTCCAGCTGCGCGTCAGCGTCGTAGTCGTTTAGAAGAAGAGAAGAGAGTTGCGCTAATGGAAAAAGCGTTGGCGGATCCGAATCGCCAAGCTGAGACGGCGGACGACCACGAACGTTTGGTTTTAGCCCATCCCAACTCTTCTCTTCACTGGCTGCAGTACATGGCCTTCTATTTGCAGGTAAATTTGGAATGTTTGCTCTTTTTTGTGGCATAGGGAGATTTCTCTTGTCACCCGACCACACCCGTGGTTGCATAATGAACGATGTAAGGTGACCACACAATCTTTAGGAGATCTCATAAAGATGCATTTTTAGGGTGGTTAGATTGTGACAATAAACGTCGAGTTGTTGAAATATGACACGTAGCGTGGTATGCTTGGCGCTCATACTAATGGGAAATGGTTCGTTTTGTAGGCTACCGAAGTGGAGAAAGCACGTGGAGTGGCGCGACGCGCTTTGCGCACGATTGACTACCGAGAAGAAGGCGAGAAATTCAACATTTGGACCGCTCTGTTAAATCTGGAAAATTTGTACGGTTCGGTAGAGAGTGTGGAAGCTGTTGTGCAAGAAGCTGTCACTTTCAACGAACCGGTTAAGGTTTACTTGCAGCTGGCCAAAATTTATACAGAAAATGGGAAAACCGACGTGAGTTAACTTCTTTATTGTGCCTCTTTGTTCATTTGACGCTATGCCTCGTTGCCGTGCGAAGATTAACAGCTTTTCTGTTTTCATTTCTTTAGCTGGCAGAGGAGACATATAATCTCCTCTTGAAGAAATTTAAGAATAATAAGGAGGCATGGGTAACGGCTTTCGTTTTCAATTTCAAACGTCAAAAGCCCGACGTCGCCCGCAATCAACTGCAGCGCGCTATCCAATCCCTTGAGAAACGAGAACGTAAGATTTTTTTTTCTTTTTATATTTTTCATTATTCCCGTACAAAATGCTTCGCAACACTTATTTCTCTTTTTCGTTTCCGGTGAAAACAGATGTAGACCTTTTAAGTAGGTTTGCCCAGCTTGAGTGTAAACTAGGGGAGATAGAGCGAGCCAAAACCATGTTCGACACCTTACTAGCATCCTATCCGAAGCGCGTTGATCTTTGGATGGTTTACATAGATGCCTTGGTGAGAGCTGGAGATGCCCAAGCAGCAAGGTACTTCCATTTCTGATTTTTTTTTTCTGTAAAACTCCTAAAACAACGGAATTTTCCTTTTCCCTTTAAATATTCCCTTTTTGTTAATTTGTTCGTATATTTATCAGTTTATTAATTTATTTTATTTCTTTTAAGTGTATTAATACAACTCTCTTGAAGGTTGTTATTGGATTTCGTCATATTTTTTTGTAGTTTTATTTTGTTCTCGCAAAGCTCTTTTCTTGAGTCATGGGACAAATCCATTTGAACTTGAGTCGTAGTGTTAGGTTCGGTACTGTGCAATATTTTGGCGTCTGGTGTACTCGAAATTTGAAGGTCAGGGAATTGTTTAGGTACGTGGTGGTGTGGTTTTTAGCAAATTATGACTGGTTAAGCTTGCACGTAATTAGTCGAGCATTCTTGCCTAATCCTGTCTAATTACGTAAGGGAAACAGCATTTCAAGGTGACCCTTTTTTCTCGCGTTGGATACCATTTCCTGTAAGGAGTCTGTCTGGAAGGCCTCGTTGCCGGGAGTTTAAAAGAAATGCACCGTCATACGTGCGATCTTGTTTTATTCTTATCTGATTGGGGGTAACGCTTATTAGAACTGAAATGGGGATAATTAATCTGCATGACGTGACAAAGCTAAAGGAGCCCAACGTACCAGGACATGTAAGAAGAATAATGCGGACAGCTTCTCGCCCGCAGCGTGAATCTTTTACGACGCCGAGCCATTTTCGCTCATCATTTCGCCATACTCTCTACTGGAGAAGACATAAGATGCGATACAGGGCAAAATTAGCTTTCGCGGTCAGGATTACGCTGTCGCTATTGAGGTTAAAAATGTTACACGTATCATGTTTCGTACCTTATCTGAGTTATCTGAATAGGTGCTGGGAAAAAAACGCAAGCATTAAAATTAACAATGGAGAATTCGCAAATCTTCGCAAGGAACATTGTTTGTCTAGAAAGGGACTCGTCACAGTGCGTGTATTTTACTTGATTGAAACGATAATAACCTACTAACGCATAAGTGAGTTCGGCGTTACGTCTTATACGTTTTCATGGTAGTTGAGTGCGTACGGTTTCATTTTTTTTATTAAAGAAACTATTCCAAGAATAATTTCCCAAAATTTCCTTTTCACAGCGTCTGTGTCAAGCGAAAAAATGAAAAATCAGTGGACCATGCTTTATAGGTGTGTTATAGAGTGAAATGTAGGTTGAATAACTTATGTCGTTATTTTAACGCTCAGAGGAGAGGAAAAAAGATATAAGGAACGAATTCGTACTGGCCCTGGTCTTGGTGACAGTAGGGAAGTGACAGGTTGCTTTTGTAATCTTTATGTTATCGAAATCGAGGGTAAAACTAGATCCTTAACTCTCCCAGGATCGCCAATCCTGACTTGGTGCGTTGGGTCAGTGGGTCAGTGTTCCTCTTCTACCCATAGGGTCTTCTTGGATGGCTTGGATCTTTCGTTGGCTCCTTCGCCTTACATTCCTTAACAACTCCTCTAACTGGCCATTTGCATAAGAGGGATATTTCCTATTAAGGAACGTGAAATTTCGGGTGAAAAGAGAAACGGTTAGGAAATAATTAAGATAAAATGTTAAAGAGTACAGGTGCGGGGATCAAAGGTTCGATTGAGTCATAGAATTGTATTCAAGCAGACCACTGCTCTTTATTTTTTTACGGATCTGGTACTTATTATTTTTCAAACGCTGTAGATGATTCGTACTAGAGTCATAATATTACTAATGATTATTGGAATTGTTCCTTATGTAGTAATTTTTCTAACAATTGCTGGAGTTGTTCCCGGATTTTCTAGTATAATACGTTGTGTCTAGTTATTGGTGGAGTAAAAATTAATTCTGAAAACTTTCGTCGTAGGCAAGTTTTGGAACGTGCCATTTCGTTGCAACTGCCCGCCAAGAAAATGAAAAGCTTGTTCCAGAAATTCTTGGCGTTTGAGCAAGCACACGGAGACGGAGACCGGCAGGAATATGTCAAACGCAAAGCTCTTGAGTTCGTGAACTCGAAAATGGGTAACGAAGAAGCCTGAAGTGGTGCAGGTGCCGAATGCTAGGAATGAATGAAAAATGCTTGTTTTATGTACCAGCGATAAGAAAAAAATAAAGGTCTCTGTCAGAAAAGGCACGGTGGCCCAACGTTTCACTTTACTTTTACTTTAAGCGTATGCAAATTGGACTAGGTACAGGTGTTGCGTTCCACTGACACTATCACCAAAAGGTGGATGACCGCCTAAACCTTTAACCGAGTCGGAGATGGGTAATGATTTCCGACACGGAATCCTGCAAACGCCCAATGAGTTTACGTAGTTCCTGACAAATGATTCAATCCTGTAAATTACACGGCTAACAAGTTGTGTGTGTGAGAGCAAAACGCAGATGTAACAACGTGTGCCTGGGCTTTTGGTTCCGGCTACGGCATGTCAGACTTCACAAGAAAAGGTATGGTGCTTGCAGTTCAGTGCAGCATGGAATTGCAATTGGACATGTCGTGTTTGGCTTTATGATCCCCCACGTTGTTAGGTGCCCAGACCTACATGCGTATGTTAATGAGAAGGAAGCTAGACCAAAGGATCCATGATCTTTTCCTCTCCCCTTTCCTTAACCTCAATTGCATCCAGAATAAAAATCTTTCCATAAAAACTATCCCTCACTAGAGTGTATTCCCGTGAAGATACCTGGGCAAAGCAAGTAAGCAGAGAGTTCTAGGTCAGCTGACCTAGAAACACCTCTATACTTTGCTAAATATTTCAACGTGCGTTGCCCACTGCGGACTTCCATCCAACAACATAACTAGCCATTTTGGTCTTTCTCTCGGGATCTCACACTAGTGAGGGCAAAAACCGGCTCGGTTTTGGAAGACGGACCCTTCAGCGAAATGCAAAAAAGGAGACAAAGGGGTTAAAGAACTACGAAAACTTTGAACTTCCCAGCTCGAATCCAAATTTGCGTAGTGCTAACTATCAACTGTGTAAACACTACGAGCTCTCACAATATCGAACCATGTAGACTTGTTTAGTTGAGGAAACATGTCACTGTTTGGTCGTTGGACAAATTGAAAGGATGAACTAAGTGTGTTTAAGAACTAAAAAAATCCACGCCTTGTAAAACATTAAAATCGTTCGCAAATGCAGCATCGTAAAAAGAGTGAACTTCATTAACATAATTATGTTTTTCCGCTTTCTTTCTGCGAAAGGGGCTCTCTTTGTTTTCTTTGTTGCGATTCTTGCACTAAAATTTTTCACCAAACGTTTCTAAGGAAATCGCACACTGAAGAATAATACGTCAAAACTTTAGTTTTAGTTAACAATTTCTTCCGGTAGAAACATAAATAAAAAACGTTGTGAATTACTTCTACTTCTAGCAATTGGGCTACATGTGCTTTGTAAAGAGAACTATTCCTTTTGCGCAGTTGACAGTACTTCTTATTTCTTAATGCTGCGCTTCTGTGTGGGATCTCTCATGTGGGTAATTTCTTTTGCGAAACGAAATAAATATTTCAATTACCAGAATGAAAGAACGCCATTAAAATTGCATAGGTAATTACAATTCAGCAAGCTAAAAGTGATTCAGATAGATGATGAAACCAAAACAATCTGTAATGAAAACTCAATTGGCTACTCTCTCTATATGGAACTTGTCTGGTTGCTTTGCAAACTGGACAAGGAGTGTCTATTTTTAGTTAAAGTTCACGTTCGTTTTTTTCAGTGCTTACTTCGCCGTTTATTTCATAAGAACGAATTTTTAATACTATGAGACTAACTTCAAACTCCATTTTAACTTGTATTTAAAAATAAAACAACGAAAAATTTTTGGTCGATTTTTCCCGTGTCTCTTCTATATAAAAAAAACATAGCCATTGGCAAATTCTTATAGAAATATTAGCTGAAAATGCAGCAGCTTTTGTGATACCGACAATTGGGTAATCTCTTTAAGTTATTTTGACACTAAAATCTATGAGCGTATTTCTGGTATACCAAATAGTACACAAATCAAGAAACCATGCTCAAGTTACCAAAATGTTCAGTATGCAGCAATAATCACGGGAACTTGACGGTCACGTGGGGGCTAAAGGGCATGATGGCTTTTTAATCACAAGCTAATGTTGCTATCCGATTTTGAAAGTACCATGTCAAGGATTCTGCAGCAGGTAGTTAAATATTGGGCATGTTTGTTTCTCTGTGGTCCCATAAAAGAAGTATTTCATAATCTATCATTATGACGCGAAAGTAAGGCGGGTTGATTGAATTTCCACCTGAAAGAGAAACTTCTTAACTCATCGAACGCTTTTGGCCAACGTAAATGGGAAAATGAGGCTGGAGTGGAGCACCACCCCAAAAGGTGAACGCCTTCGGCTTTGACTTCACTACAACTTATTTCAAATCGGCTCACCAAACCTTTGGCATGTAAAAAGTTGTCCCTCGATGTGTGTTGAGGTGCATGGTATGGGGAAAAGCGCGCTGCTCCTTCAAAGCTCACGAGTAGGCATCCCGAGACTTCCAGTTGCGTGTGGGCACCTGACAGGTGAAGTGCTACTTTTAAGAGACCGTGCAGGAATGAATTTAAAGCTGAAATACCACCTTAAAGGCTAACGGTGTTTTGTTCTATTGCAAGAAAAGGAAGAAACAATGGCTCTTACCCATCGTATGGAAAAATATCACGAAATGTTACCACCGCCACCACCACCGCTGCCTTTGAAGGCTAAACACCTGAAATCGGCCATGAAAGGTCAACCCATGTACGTTTTGTTGCCTCCCAATGTGGTTTTGCCCCCGGATTTTAACGGGTCTGTCATTTACCCTACTTCGCTAGACGGGACATGGGCTCCTCCTGGGCCTAAATTTCAGTCCGGTAACGTTAGCAGCATTTCCTCGGACGCAGGACGATTCCGGCCAGAAAGAACCATCCTTTCTCGGCCTGTCCAAAAATCAGCTTGGAAAAATCCTGGCTTCCAGTATCGCAAATGGTCCGCGGCCCCATCAGTGACAACAATGAATAGCGGAGGGAATAATTCCGAAGATTCAGCTCGTCACAAAAATGAAACCCGCATAACGTCCATGACCATTAGCGATGTAAGTCCTCGTTTGGCTTTAAAGAAGGTGTTGTCGTTGTATGAAAATCGGCAATTTCGCGACACGGCCAATTTCGTGAATCGCCTAAGTCATGGAACGTTCAAAGTCATTCTGCACGATCTGCCCGTAGATGCTTTCATCGAAGCCATGCCGCAAAGCTTATGCATTCTGGAAGCGCTCTACGCAAAGGTCTTCTTATCTGATGGATTAAACTCGTCCCTCAAATTCCTTAAGCCTGACGCTGTCGTCATGCAAGTTGTCAAGTTTTTCGCGCTGCAAGACGACTTCTCCGTCTCCCAGGCTAACAATGGAAACAACGGCACGCGCTGGGAGTTTTGTGGTCCGTTCATATGCAGTTGCAAAAAATTGCTCAAAGTCATCGTTCTTTCTGACCCTACGATTAAGAAATCTTTGCAGCAGCGTCGGAAAACGCTTGAAAAAGCCATTGAAGGCTTGGGTCAACACGGAATGGTTGGTACTTCGGATCAGTCTTTAGTGAATTTGCACGATGCGCTCCGTTTGGAATTCGATCGCGTTGTTCAGTCGTACAAAATCGCTTTGCAAAAGCTCGAAGAGCTCGAGCTGACACCGAAAGCGAACCAAAAGACCAAAACAGGCGCACCCATTCAATCGTCTCACCAGCGTCAATTATCGTTCCATCAGGAGGAAATCCAAGAACGGCTGATTAAAAATAAAACTCTGCTCAATGTCGTCGAACCCACCTTGACGAACCATTCGCTAGACCTGTTTCTCGGCATTCTTCAGCGACGTATCGAATATGATAAGGACGCCCTTTTCCAGTTCACCCAACTTCGGAAAGAAATGAAAAACGTCGAACCCAATGCTGTGGTCGCTCCGGTTCTGATGCGCTTCTCTCACGGTTGTCAACAGGTAACATTTTTGCTCAAACAGAGCCATCGCTTTTGAGAAACACGATATACCTAAGGTAATCTGATCTCGTCAGTGATAAATGGTGCTTAAGTACTTCTTTTGAGCAATGAAGAAACAAAACTAAATGGCTTAAGGCGACGATATTAAGTTTTCTTGCTTGTGACTTATAGCCTGAATTCACCCCGAATTGACCGAATTTTTTTCAATGAAAAAACTAACATCCTTCACGACAAGGTGATTTTTAACACTGAATAAGTTAATAATTGATCCATACTATTTGCTATTAAATATTTTCTTATTCTTTTCGTTCAATCACATTTTTGCATTTCCTGCCTTGATAAGTTGTTGTGCAAAAACAACGTTAAAGGTCTGAATTTTCCTAACAAATTGCTTCACGACAAAGAATAAAAAGATGAGGAAATGGATCTGTTTTCCTGACGTCGTATTTGGCTAGTCAGCAGTTTAATAGTGCTAAAGATGTTGTTATTTTCAATAATCCAGCTCTTCAATATTTAGTATCAAAAGTTATTAAAAAATTATCTGTTTCGCATACCTTTTTAAGAGCGCTTCAAGTTCAAGGCTCCTCTTGCGAAATGTCTCCCTGAGCAAAAAATTGCCATGTTTGGTGATGCATTGTATCACCTTAAGCTACTTTCATTGTGTTTCGCTGAGATCAGTGCAGCTCTTCCTAACTTGCAGAACCTGTTATGCAGCACGAAGAGCGTGTTGCTTCACAACAGAGAAAATAAACGGGCTTATTTTTTTCGACACTTTCGCTCTTCTAGGTACTGGATCTAATGAAAGAAGTATCCGAAGATGGTATGGATGCCGAAGACGATTCGAGTGACGTTTCAGGCTATCATTCCGATTCAGATTCGACCGTAATGATGTCCGGTAATTCGCCGTTCGTGTCGAAAAGTGCACGCTACAACTTCTTGACAAGATCGGGTAAGAATGCAATTCACGCTGAGTGTAAAACAAAAGAAAGGATCAGGGCAAACCCGTGAAACCCACAGGTGTTGATTTGAGCTTGACACAGGAGCCACTCAGGGAGGTTAAAGTCGTGAAAAGTTTTCAGGCTATGGGAAACCTCCAAACCTCATAAAATGCATACTTGGGATCTCTTAAAGCGTTGGACGTACAGTGATCCCCAGCTTACGCAGTAGATGGGCTCCACGAAAATATGCGTAAACTGAGCCACGTTTTAACACGTGTAAGATAGGGATGCGTTCTACGCTCTCAGAAAGTGTATTCTTATTGAGTCACAGAAAATTTTCGCGAAAAAATATAATTCTAATTGTACGTATCTATAAGGGGTTACCGATAATACATGAGTAATTTTTAAAATGCTGTCGTTATTGGAATCTTTTAAAGAATATTGTAAATCACAAACGTTAAATGCTGTCTATTCGACATGAATCGCTGCATCAGATTTCTACTCCAGCCAATCTGCATTACTGTTTTGAATTGTCGCATTTTAGACCTAATATATTTATCCTTAAGTTGAGAGAAAGCAAGAGTATGTAAGTTTGTGCTATTGCGCCGTGTTTCATGCAACTTTAATAATAATGTACCAAATTTCCGACCGCGTAGTAATGAAGCCACGTAAAACGAGACCGCGTAAATGGAGGGGTAAACTGTACAGCTACTCCCGCCTTATTACGAACCAACAGCAAGACATACGATCAACGCATCAAGGCAGCTTATGTGTTTTTCACCGGAAACCGGCTTTATTCGTATGACTTGGTCATTACGTGCGTATAAATCTGGCGTTTTACATTAATAGTGCGACGTAAAGTTGTAAAAAATAGCGCCTTGGAGCAGGGAAAGTCGTAACGGGTAGAAATCGTAACTAGGCACAGTTCAGTTCACCGGAATGCGTAATGTGATCGTTGTGGTTCAAGCGGGCGATGTGTTGAGAGAAACGCCCCAATTATTTCAGTAGTAAAACGGCAGTTTAGAGATCACCTAGGGCATTAGAGCAATGGGTTCTACCTCACAGAAACGTTGGTCCTGGAACAAAATTCTCGAATTCTTAAATCACTCTTTAGTGGATATTACTGCATTAGATGAAGAAATGAAAAGTACTGTGTTTATTTTACCTTGCAATTTTTTTTAAAGAAAATGTGACCCCAGTTCTGAAGACTAAAGTGCATTTGTTATTTAGTGCGAGCTGGAAATCGGGCGAGAACTTCAGTCTTAGTATCGTCATTAAGCTTGGATACTTCAAATCCGAAGCCGAAATCAAAAGAAGCTCTCAAGCAGACAATCAGTGAGAGCCCTAGCGAGGAACAACCAAAAATATCATCCGCTTCGTCTTCGAGTGGATCAGGTAAGAAGACATGTTGAGGAGACACGTAATAATTTTGATAGCAACTCTTGATTGATATTTTAAATTTAATGAATAAATGAAGATTTATATACTTCTTTGCACTACAGTTGTCCTCGTAGTCTTGTCCCCGTACGGAAAACTTTCAGTTAAATTTTAATTTAAATAAAAATCAAAAAACAATTTTCAGAATTCCGAATCGTTCAATATTGAATATTTGTATAACATATTAAAAATCTATATAACTTACGGTAGAGGCGATGTTCGTTCCCCATTCTTTCGTATCTAGTTTGCTTCTTCATGTAGAATCTCAATTGGTTCAGCGCATGTTCGCAGCTTATTCGGCCATTTTTTATTTTTGTCCAACTGTCCATGCTTAATTACATTGCAAAATAAAAGGGAATAGAGTAGTCCTTAAGGATGGTTTGTCTCCATATAGATTCTGACACAAGTCCACGAGTCTTACCACCTTGCCAGCGTTGTCACTCGCAGCCCATGTCATCTACTCCTCCACCTCCACCTCCACCGCTACCATCCATGTCCCACACGCACGACAGGCACGTTGCGGCATTGCAGGCTGAAATCGACACGTTGAAAACCGAATTGGGTCAAACTCGCGTGTCCCTGGCGGCAGCTCAAGAAAGGGAGATGAAAAGCAAAGAAAGGCAACGCAAACCACCACTCAGAAAGCCTGTAACATGCTAATTGCTCTTTCCGGTTCTGTACAGGTTAGCCATTCAAGCTCAACACATGGCAGAACGTGGCGTGTGCGGCGCGAAGTTCGAAGCTAGCAACCAGGGTGATAAACGGCCAACTGCCTTAATCCGTCGATACGCTCACCTTTACTCCCAAAGCCGCGTAGATGCGTTGGACGCTTTGGACAGTCTACCACAATTGAAAGAAGCCGACGAGCTCAAATCAAAACTCTTGTTTTCGGTTATTGTGGTGGGTATTTAAAGTTGAAAATATAATGGCCGCATTACTTATTGTTCGTCCCATGTCTTACTTTAAAAGCTTGCATTCCGGTCAGCCCAGAATTCCAGTGCACAGATACGGGACCACGTGAAAAGGATACTGCAAATCTCCCCTTCACCTCTAGGTTCTAAAGGCGAGTTGGAAAAAGCAGCTAAACAAGTTGAGCAAAGTATAACTTCATACTTGAAGCTTACCATTGCTAACTTTGATTTGACCAAGAACGTTGAAGTAATTTTTTAATTGTCTTGTATATGTGGGAATAAATTTTAACTACTTTGATGATTAGGATGTCTGTTCTCAAATTTGGGCCACGTTGTATGACTACCCTTGCTTGATGGACTGTGAAGCACTGACGAAGTACGTAAAGGAATGCGTGAGGCTAGCATGGGGCTTGGTGAATCAGGTAAACATGGTTTGTTCAATTTGATAGCAATGGAATAATCCGTTATTCGAACACAGTCCCCTGCGTTTGTTCTGGAATACGAAAACCGCTCATTTCAACCCGACATGCATGTACGGTTTCATACTTCGCAACAAAATAGCGACACCATCAAGACGTACTTCTGGCCAGCACTTATGGAAGGACGTGGAGGTCCATGTGTTCACAAAGGTGTTGTTTTAACGTAGTACACCCTTAATGAAGAAGTCATATTTTTTCATTTACCAGTGAATCCATAACAAGTTCTTATTGTTTTTGTATTTATCGGCAATGTAAAGTTTCCTTGCTCTGCATTTAGATGTGGGAAGAATTCACTGAAAATCTATTATTCGGCGAAGCCTATATTTGTATGCTGGTTATATATATATATATACAATATATCTAGTAATTAACGCGTTTGTGCTAGTCTGCTCTGTTGCTAACAAATAGTAGAAGCGAGAGCAATATCGTGAGGTACAGTGTTATTTGCCATCAACAAACATTTCGACAAAATAAGTTTGAAGAGATTGACAATGAAGACGGCGAAACACTAGCGTAATTGCCTCAGTCTCGCTGATGTTTTCGTTCTTTCGACGGTAAAAGCTTTAATTATTAAAATAAAAAGCGTATCTAGAAAAATAAAAATGTAGGTATATTTTCTAAGTTTGACTCTAGGAAGTAAAAGCGAAGTAGTTTTCCGAAAAACACATTCTAGATTTTCAGATTATCAACGACCATATCGTGAAATTACTCGTTTCACTTTTCTGCATAATACGTGCGGAAGTCTTATTTAGAGCACTATTTCGCCAAATTATCATATTTAACTTTTTTTCAAAAAAAAGGGGGCTGAATTGAACTCAAGGTTGCCAATTAATTTAAGATTTTTTCAGGAAATGTTTCAAGACATAGCTGTGTCAACGGTAAACATAATATTATTTTCAAAAAGTAAACGAAAATATCATAGTTGTCTTCCAAAATATTCCCACGTTATTCGACTGTTCTATTAGTGCATATCGGGGCCTAACGTTAGACAATCGAACGTTCGAAGAACGAAACTCGTGTAGCAATATAGCTCGCTAGGCTAGAGGATATAGGCAAGGTAGATATAGAATCTTTTGAAACTAGGACTCTCATCAAACACGTGGCTGGCAGAGCACAAACCGACAAGCTCTGAGCAGACTTCGAATGTCAGTCAAAGCGAGTGGTATAGTTAACAAAATAAACACCACTTAGGGGAGCAATACACGCGCTTGTCCAGGGATTTCCCTCCAACTTTCTTTGAATCGCATATCCAGGAGTCTTTTGGGGTTTATTCCCAAAATGTGGCTTTATGATGAGAAGCTTTGCAAGCACAACTTAAATTTAAAAGTGTTTTCGATATAGTTGGACACAAATTGCAGTTGAAGCTTTTTGCGTCCAGGCAAACTCTTTGTTAAAAGTTAACAAGTAAACTTCGACCCTTTTCCAATCTAATGGCTTACGGCTTTTCCAAGGCTAGCGAGCGTAAGCTTGCTAGGGGAGCGAAGCGAAGAAGAAATGAATGAAAACTCGACTCAAAATCTAAAACCCGCTTCAAAGTTGAAAAGGCTGTAAACAGATAATATTAAAGCAGTATTTGAAACCAAAAGAAATGCAACCAAGAGTGAATGTGTGAAAGAAGAAGAAAGTTTATGGAGCAAGTACCTCATTTTCTGCCAATCTCTTTTTATGTGTACTTTCTCCTGAAATAACTGAAGTCACATTCTTTGATGGAAATGGTCACGCGTGTTTAGCTAATCCGTCTTAATAACTCCAAGAAGAATTTTTCTGCCGAAACGTTATTTCTAAATTTCTTGTCTAGCAATTTGTTGTCCCGTTCAAAATTTTAACTCATCTCGGGATAGCTTCAAACATCTCTTTGAAAACACAGCACTCCCAGGATTGTACAGTGAAGTTAAAAGTCAAGTACGCCTCTCAGTGCTATCACTTCAAAATTTATATCGATTAATCGATTGGTATGAATTTATATCTTTTATTAAACAACAGTTAAATCCGATAAGCTCAAGACGTTCATGTAAATATTTTTTTCTGAAGAAATATTTTTTATAAATGGGAAGTTTTTAAGCGTTGAAATAAAGAAAAACCACGACTGTTTTGCCTGGTACTCAAGTTTTGCAGTATTTTTTGAATTGTTGGTAGGGCGTAGAGTTACTAAATCTGTTCCACCTCGTGGTAAAAATGACTCAGTTCAAAGCGTACCAAATTATCACTTTGGATTTCTTAAGTCTTGTACAAAATCGACAGAGAGAGTTTTTAGAGAACTTTTGGGAGTTTTTTTTCTAACTTATTCTCTACACAATAAGTATTTTTACTTAATTTATCGTTACACATGTTGAACGGTCCAATTGAATTAACAGGACCCATTTCTGACAAAAAGTGCTACAAATTCAGATTTTATTGAATTTTGCAGTCTGCAGTGTTCTTAGATGAACCTATCCCGATTCTTACTTCGTTGTACTGATTAAGTGTCTTGTTTTTTTCCATTTCTGAAACGTTTGTAGTCATTAGTTATGATTTTTGAATAGTTTGTCCGACGTGTCAACTCTCCCATCCCTCCTCTACTTCTCCTGAGGACAGCCAGTAATCTCCATCAGCCTTAGCTGAACAGGAAAATTGCTCAAGGATACTTTCTGTACTTTCTGCTAAGTTGCTGCTAATTAAAATTTTAAAAATGTTCAAGGATTTAAAAATGTTCAAGAGTTCCACTCGCAACTTAATCTTCATGGTCACTTGAACTAAATTTATCTGACTGCGTGAGTCAGTAACTTGCAAGCCGTGGTCTAAATGAAGTTGCCTAAATTGCCGACAATTTCAGTCTCTAACTGTCGGCAATTTAGGTAACTTCATTAAGGCTTGAAACTATGAAAGCCAGCGTGATTTGATATGATTTTGGATATGTGAATTTTGGATGGTGAAGCCCAAGGTCATGTGTTGCTTGTGCATGTAGTTAATACGGTAGTTAAAAACGGGACAACATTACTTAGCGATCTTCTATCATAGATTGTAGAAAGCAAGCAGAGCATAGATAATACGGACAAGACATAGGTATACAGACGGTGTTTTGCGAAGCAAAATGGCTGAACTGGGAAGAAGGGTTGAAGTGGTAGAAATCGACAAGATACTAGAATACGGGAAGGTCGAATAAAAGTGTAGTAATTATGTCCAAAAACTTTTAGAGTTATACACCGTTGAAAAGAGGAGGAGCGAGTGATGAGACAAATTAAACAAGAGAATAATCACGAAAAGCGAGCAGAAAACGCTGGTGAAACGAAGAATGAAATAAAGAAAAAAATAAAGCTTAGGCGCAATGTAGAAAATCTAGGAGCAGGCTTCAAAGGAAAAATCCTAAAATTAATGCCAAATTTACTCACAGATAGAACAATGGAGGTGAGATTCGGAGCAACCACATCGAGAAAGATCTACCTAAAGAGAGGTATACTATAGGAATCAGTCTTAAGACCATGACTGTTGAATATGACGATGAGAGTTTTCCCGGCAGACATTCAGAGAATAAAGACAAGGAGCTTACCTTCAAGAAACTCGTCGGAAACTAAAAGAAGTGGGATTAAAGGCAACCGGAATTTTACAAAAAATGGGAGAAACAAGTTGGAGTGCTAATCGAAAGACGATGTTAACGCTCAAAGGCCTAGTAAGATTAAAATTAGAATATGCAGCAATAGTCTTTAAGGAAACCAACAAATCCATGCTTAAACGACTCGAACACGTACAAAACAGAGCCACGAGAATAATTCTGGGGCAATTAAAAAAAAAAAAAAAAAAAAAACATCCCAGTACTTCTGTGCTCCACAGTGCTAACCCTTTAACGGAGAGATGGGAAGAGTTAATAGTAAGATGCAGGAGCAGAATGGCAGAATTTTTCCACGAGGTACGAAGTTGTAATTAGGGTATTAAACCACAGAGGAAAGAATTATGACATGGCACGAAGCATATAAATTATCTAAAGTGGAACCGGGAAATATAAAAAAATGCACCTTAGGATTTTGAGACTGGTAAAGTTACAAATTCTATACCAAGACTTGCCAGCGAAGGGGGGGCCCGGCCCCCCCCCCCCCTTCTCTACGCCCCTGACTGGCGTTATTTTGACATTGTCCCTTTGACATTCCCTGCAATTTTTACGGACATTCAAAATCACCAAAACTTCCAAAAACCACATGAAATAAGGACATAGGATTTCAAGCAGAACGCTATTAAAGCTGAAAGTAAAAATTAAAAAAGTAAACACACATCTGAGGGCGTACACACGGAATTCGTATAGACTAAAAACGCAAATCAAATTCTGCAGGATGCAGAGTCCTGAATATTAAAGTGGTTCATCCTGTCTGGCTTGATGATACGTTTACTGGTCTGAGGTTTCCGACAGAATTGAACAGAACTTCTAGACATCGTGGTACAATACCGCCGTCCGATGTTTCACCCGTCATGGTGTGTGTCTTGCCAGAACCGGTGACGCCGTAGGCAAAAAGGAGACCATTTTTTCCCTGGATTAAGTCTTCCACTAAGGGATACGCCACAGCATCGAAAACTTTTTTGAGTAGACTAAGGAAGGAAATACCAATACGATAAGAAAGTATAGACGGCTAATGTCAAAAGTGAAGCTAACTTACCTTTTCATTAAAAACTTTGGTGAAAGTATATTAGGTAGCTTTTATATTATTGCTGCTGCTACGAAAAGCTTTTGAACCTTCAGGTGCGACAATTTGGACCGTGACATTGTTGGGAACGGTGAGGCAGACATCATCATTGGGATTTTCCAATGGTCGAACCCGGCAGTAAACTTCAACGGGATCTTTCACAGTTAGCTGCGGACCTCCACTTAAAATGAAACAAGGACAGAAACTGAGTTATTAAACTCTATATAAAGAGAAAAAAAAATTGTATCACGTTACCTAGATTCCATGACAATAATACAGAGGCCAATAGGTTACACTCAGTCACTGGTAGTGATTTATTTTTAACTTAGTTTTACAGCAATCAAATTGTGTGCTGAAGAAATAGGTCTGGCCCAAAGGAGGTCAAAAGGGGACTGACTGTTACAGGCTGGGTGCAGGGGATTTCATTCTTACCAATAATGAATCTTAGGCTCACGGTGGGCGGCTACGAAATTTAACTGTTGGGTAACAATGAAATTGAACATAGTGGATATTTTGTCCATCGTATTGTTTGTATCCACGACAAAAAAGGCACATTAAATGTACACAAAAACCTTTCGTGCTTTAGCACGGAACAGTAAGTTTTTACCTGTTTCTACCAGTCCTACTGGAAGATCCGTTTCTGTAGAGACTCCACTTCGAAAACTCCAGGGAAGGAACTTTTGGTTGTTCAGTTGCAAGCAGAACATTTTCTAATCAAAAGGGTTTTGCCATTATTCATTGATCAGCTATTGATTAAATTAGTTTTCTAAGCTCAGGCTTCACAACAAGAAATGTTCTCCCGTAAAGGCTCAAACGTTCCTTTACGCCATTACCCTCTAATGGGGTAATTCTGAAAAGAGAAAGGGAGCTGAAAGAATCCAACGAAGAACTGGCTCGCCAGGTAAAAACCTTGTCGGAAGAAATTAAGTCCCTCAGGCAAGAACTTCAAGGCAAATCCCAACCAGTGGAAGGATTGTCTTATGCCCAAGCACTTCGATGCCGCGCCGCATCGTCAAGCAAGATCCAGACACCCTCAATCGCGGCACAACCAAAGGCGACTGCTAGTGGAAGGTCGGAGACTTTATTTATCCAACAGCAAGATGTGGAGAAAAGAAGAACATCAATCCCCAAGAAGGAGCTCCTTCAGGCAGTTGACAAGGACCTCAACAAAGTGTGCCCGAAGGCACCAAAACCAGTGCTCGCTTGGAAAGCAAGAAATGGCGACCTGGCACTTACGTATAAAAGCAAAGAAGAAAGAGAAAAGGCTGAAACTTTCCTGAAGTCTGCGGTCTTGGAAAATTTGGGTCCGATAAAGACGGTTACGCACCAACCAAGCTGTAAAGTTGTCATTCACCAGCTTCCAAGAGACCAAACCTACGAAGAGATTTGTCAACACCTCACGGAAAGAAACTCAGACTTGGGAATTCAATTCGACAAAGATCAAGCATCATGGCTGAATCCCAACAGTGGTAAAGCATTTGGCTCACTCATGCTCACCTGCCGATCTTCTGAAGAGAAATCCACGTTACTGGGAGTAGGTTCGCTCTTCGCCTTTAATCGTCTGGCACAAGTTGAAGACAAAAGATTCCCTTCAGTTATGCAGTGCTACAACTGCCAAGCCTATGGTCATGTGGCTGCTACGTGCCGTTCAAAAACACCGACTTGCGCGAAGTGTGCTGAAAGCCACGATTCAAGATCCTGTCAAAGCAACACGAAGAAGTGCGCAAACTGCAAAGGTGACCACTACGCTTACGACAATGTCTGCTCAATTCGGAAAGAAGAAATGAAGAAGGCGGAAAGAAGCAGGGTCCCAGCTGCGAAGAAATGAGTTTCAGACAACGGCTGCTAATCCATAACGTCAGGAAAAGTTATAAACAACTTCTGGAAACGGCAAGAGAAGCGGATTCACTACAAGTCGATGCCATAGCTATTTTAGAACCTCCTCAAAAGCTCCAAGTTACGAAGATTCAGGGATTCAACGTATCAAGACCATTCCATGATTACGAAGGCATAATACTTCTACACAAAGTAAACAGCAAAATAGAAATTATGGAAATCTCTGAACTCTTTGCGATTTTGAAACTTGCTCCTCCGGGCGGCTCTTTGATCTCAATTGCAGTAATCTACAGACGTCACACTGAAAACATGACATCACTACTAGACGAAGTCCTGAATAAAAGTCAGCGGGTGGGTTCTAGCTGCATTCTGACGGGAGACTTTAATGCCCATCACTGGTTATGGGAAGCAAAAGTTCCAGATTCTGCAGGTTGTCAACTATATGACTGCATCACCAACCATAACCTGAAGCTGCTAAATGAATGGAATCTCCCCACTTTCAGCAATGAACGGGGTCATTCATCTACCATAGACCTCACATGGGTTTCAACCCAGCTGGTACCTCAAGTGCAATGGAGTCTCCTTGAGGAAAAAACTTTTTACAACGAATCAGATCATAGAGCCACCTTGCTGACTTTTACACGAATCAACTCCGGCACTCCTGGGTTAAAGTGGTGTTATAGCAAAGCCAATTGGGACAAACTTTGCAAAGACATCGCAACAGAACTCTCGAAGGCTCACCACATGCTCTCAAACCTTTCGAGCGCTGAGGCCATCGATGTCGCCACAGAGAAGTTGACGTCAGTGATTCATCTGGCAATGGAAACCCACATACCAAGAAGCTCCGCAAAGACGAAAAGTAATCCGTGGTGGAACAGAGAGCTGAACGACCTTCGAAGAAAAGCTGCCAAAGCTTTACGAGCATACCGCCAGTTTGGAAGCAGGAGCCTTGAAGAAGCTTGGAAGTTAGCTCGGAACCTTTATCGAGCTGAAACTAGACGACACCGAGACAACTACTGGATGAACAAGATCAACAAGCCCGACAACAGGATAATCTGGAGTCTGGACCGCTCGTTAAGACAACAATCCAGCAATAACCGTCTAGAAACCCTTCGGCAAGAAGACGGTGAAGTTTTTCCGGATCTTCGCTCCAAACTGAATTATGTTGCAGAAAACTTGCTGGAAGGCAAGTCAACCGTGGGTGCACATGCTTCAGCTACCAAAAAGTCCTACAGCCGTCCTCGGGTCCAAGCAAACACACGGAATGCTCCCAAGACAGAATTCTCTCTAGAAGAAGTCACTACGTTACTGCGAGATTTGCGTCCAAATAAAGCTGCTGGGGTAGATGACATTCAGTCAATTGTACTGAAAGCAATTTGGAGAACGATTGGCAAGTTTGTCCTGAACATCTTCAATGCTTCCTTCTCCCTCGGATACTTTCCTAGGCCATGGAAAACAGCAAAAGTTCTTCCACTTCCAAAGCCCGGCAAAACTGACTACTCCACATGGAAGAGCTTCCGCCCAATTGCGCTGCTGCCCATCCTCGGCAAATTACTGGAGAAAGCGATCGCCAGAAGATTGCAAGTTTTCCTTGAAGAGAACCACATCCTGTCAGATTCGCAGTGGGGCTTCAGACCAGGGAGATCCACGACCGATGCCTTAACGTCCCTCAGCAACGCAGTACTTGAAAGTTTCGACAAGCAAAAAGTGCATACCGCTCTGCTTCTGGACATCAAAGGTGCTTTCGATAACGTGGACCATGGCAAATTGATAGACGAACTACGTAAACTAAAAATCCCAACCAATATAATCAATTGGACCAGGAGTTTCCTGCAAGACAGACAAGCTTTTGTGGCACATGGGCATGAAAGGAG
>JAGQDJ010000052.1:0-327357 GCA_022885665.1 Triops longicaudatus
TATATATATATATATATATTTTACTTCAGTTGACTTTAACTTGAGAAAATCCCGAAATGAACTGACTTTAGCGAATTCACTTTGACTTTTAACAATGAACGAAACTGTCTTTAAATACATAAAACCGAAAAACGACTTGAACTGAAATCCGGAAAATCTTGACTTTATTTTCATTTTCCATTACTTTGCCCACACCCGCTACCGATACACTACTCCTTCATTCCACAATAAACTCTTCCATAATAAAGTTAAGCATACAACTAACCGGTCGCAATTTCTCCTCATGGATTTTCCCTTACATAACGGTTCTAATTGTCACATACGCTTTTGATGATACTCCTAATTCGATACATTGTGATACTGTCCACAGAACTTGACGCGTGTATCAAGCACGTGGGTCAAAACTCTCTGGATAACCCAAAGCATAAACTTTGGGCCATATCATGGCACTCCTTACGGAGAAATCGTAAATATCCCGACCCTAGTAAACAAATTCCCGCACTGGGTATAATCAAAAAGGTTTCCCTTGCAAAGCAAAGCTCGGCAAGCTATCATCAACAGGAAACCGTTAATAATGTAGCTGTGCAATTTAAAAACCATTTCCCATGTGTCTTATTTCCCAATATACTCCAAAACGCGTGTTTTCTCAGTACCATACACTCGTCGCGCAGGGTTTTATGATGATTGTTTTTACTGAGCATGCCAAATGTCCCCAAATTGGAACTCCAACGAGGGAGCCAAAGAATTACCTGTTCTGTGGGCGTGTATGCCGTCTGCTTCACTATGTGCACTCGGTCGAGGAAACTGCAAAAAGAACACAAAATGAGCAACATTAACAACACAAACGACATATGATGAAGACAACACCATCAATTACACAAATTTACCCATACAACCTTCTAAATTAACCGCAAACGACAAAAGTTTTCCACATTAAATTTCTTAGAACTGGACATTTTCGCCCCACAACCCTTGTCCAAACCGCTTTTCCGCGTAAATTATGCGTTTCTATCTAGTCACTGGGACAAGTTCATGGAATCTAGGATCACCGAATATGCAAGTTTCCATTTTTAACCCCTTTTGGCGTTTCCAATCGATTTCGGAATAGGAAGCAAACGGGATAAAGAAAAGGAGGTGGGGGTTAGGGGGTGGTTGGGCGGAGATTGCGGCAAGAAAAGGTGGGTTACACCCCGCGTTCTACTGCAGACTGCAGCAAAAGCAAAGATAAATCGGTTGCCATGACGATTTCCCTCGACGTGAATGCCAGCGAGTAGTACGTGTGGGCGTTGAGCACAAAAGAGGGAGGTTACACGTGTACAGGGCGACTTTATGACCACCTGAAGATCCTTTACACCGTATAGTAAAAAAAGGGGTACACGAATATAAGAAAAAGAGAGAAAGTACCGGGAAATTGGGGAACGGGAAGGATGAAAAGAAAATTGGATCGGCTATTTTTAGTTTGTCGTTACTAAAATTTCCCTCCCCTTTTTACAATTTTCTCATTTTGCTCCTTTAATTTTTTTCTTCTACTTGGTTTCATTCTTTGTCAAGTTACAACCTTGGACCATGGATTTTTCGAAGTCGAAACCGAATTTCTTTGCCGTAGGCAGCACAAGCTTCCACTGATAAGACGGACTACCTATTGTGGAGATGAGGTGATCTTACGACAAAAGATTACTTCTTTGAAAGCTCGAGAAAGCCATTTTGCGTAGTGAAAAAAAAGGACCGTTTCCTTGGTTCCTTAGATCTTCCGCAAGGGTACGGCGGAAGTTAAGTTGCTAAGGGACTACCTGCGCTTTCTCATACAGAGCCAAAGAGGTACTAAAAGCTAATTAGTGTGACACTTAATGAAAATATGCGTTTTAATGCTCTGGATAGTAGCGATTCTAGCTTTTAGCCTCATGGAATACCCCTTTGCACAACGAGTTATGCTAAGGCGTTTACAGGGTAAGATTTAAAAAAAAAAAACCTTATGGGCGATTTTCATGCGATAATCTCAGCGCAAATTTAACCAAAAGCGTCCGATATTTTCAAAAAACTTCCTGACAGTAAAGTTATGCTTGATAACGAAAAGAGAGCGGTATCGAGATATTTTTGAAAAAGTACTTTGTAAATCTTTCCCGCTGTAGCGCTGTACGGGCCTATGCCAAACGTAAGGTTCTTACTTTCACCGCACGGCGCGCCAGTTGCGGGCTTCCTATACTGGGCTCTAAAACAAACAAACCCCCTCAATACTCAAAACAGAAATCAACATTTATTTACAAAAATAATAATTAAACTTAAAAATGCGTTGCCAAACAAGTAACGCCTTTAGAAGGAAAGAAAAAAGGTCTCAGTTGGGGCCATTTACTGAAATCCTTTTCTGTGCACGAACATTTTTCCCAAAGCTTTCTTCAAACCTGCCCAAAAAGGAGTTCAACCCTATTACGAAACCTTCCTTTTACCCTCTGGCACCAATTTGTTCTATGTTATGTCTCGTGTCCGTAGCATGACCTGCTAACACGTCAGCGCGTACACCCTTAGCGAGTTGCCAAAGCACAGTTAATATTAAAAGAAAACGAAGACAACTTACATAAGACTTACATACCCTTATGATGGTAACAAGAGTCAAATAAAAAACATGTTGGAACACATAACGCCCTTACTTCTCAATATTATTGGTTGAAAAGGAAAATTAAAAAAAAAATAATATTTAATCAAAACGACTAAAATGGACTCGAAGATAAAATGCTGAATTCACAAATAAAATACATTTAGCAAATCTCGAAGAACAGAGTTTTCGGACGTGTCGTTTTTTTATAACCGCCCGTAGGAGCAATAAAAGCTTTCTTAAGGGGTACAACTAATAGTGCCTACCGTACGACAATTTGCCTTTCTACGGAAACGTTCTTCAAGAAACATTGAATAAAACAATTTAAGCAGACATTCCAGAACTGCGTAACGTTTCTTTGTCTTTCTTAATAGACTTAGGATGCAAAAGGGCTTGAGTTCAATTACGTAAACTTACGTAAAAAATGGTTGTGGAAAACACCCGTACAAATTACACATAATTTCAATGCACTGACGAGCACAGTCATAAAATAAAAAAAAAATAATAAAGAAATTGCACATACTATTTGGCGCAGTCTATCAACTGATACTCGTTCGACCGCTCGAAACATGCTTGGACGCCTCGGTCTTTCCACAGCACTTCTGTGTGTTCATAGAACTCCTGGAAAAAAGAAAGAAAGAAAAAAATGAACGGTATTAATGAAATTGCAAAAATAATAATTAAGGCAAAAATAGACTATATGACACAGTAATCGGAAACGCGCAATAAAACCCTTTTTTTACGCATTGATTGACGACAGATGATTAAGAAGCCGGTAATAACTCGGTCCAAAATACCAACAGAAGAGCTCGGATTTCATATTAATAGCTTCGGCGCAAGTTGCCAAGCCAACACCTTCACAGATTTTGTGTTCTTTCAAACACTATGCCAGCTACCCATCACAAACACACACCATAGCCACCGTCAATGCGTGACGTCACCAAGCAAGTCCTTTGTGACTTGTCAATTTCTTTTACACAACAATTAACAGAATATTAAAAATTTAGCTCATGTAAAAAAATCTCTTATAAATTCCTTATTTATAATTTTTCTGGAGCTTACTACACTAAACGCTGATTTAAAAAAAAAATCTTTCCGGTGTTTTATACCTGGGCGAATTCGAATACACACGCTTAATTTAATAGACAAATATTTACTGTAACGAAAAAAAAACAATTTTCAGTGAAGAATTTCGTCATCGTTGGTTTCGCCTGTCGGGGTTCAAAGGGTGCGCAGACAAAATGTCTAGTAAGGTACTTACAGGTGGGTAATCAAAGTCAGGCTGAGAGGCAACATCCTGTATGTAATCGACTCGAAACTGATTGGCAGGATTCTCCAGGCTCACTGGCGGTGTCAAAGTGCTCATCGCTCCCGTGATCGTCTACACAGCAAACAAAACCTCATTAACGCCACGTGTGCAAAGTCAAAAGGTTGCTCCTCCAGTGAGCACTGCGAAGAACTAACTCTCTTTCGACGAGAAAAAGACAAGACACGACAATTCGACTCACCAAAATTGCGTCCCGTATATTCTTCTTTATGTCTTCAATTTTTTGCTTCTTTTCCCTGAAACAGAACAAATCAAACCATGTCTTTAGAATAAAATTTTTCGCCAAAATCCCTACTATTTTTCATTCCAAGATATGACTAAAATACCACACTCACTGTAATGTCTACATATTGCTATTTCCCCATTATATCTCTTGTTTTTCAAATATTGCTTATCAAGAACTTTTTTTACCGAAACTTTAATAATATTAATATAATAATAATAATAATAATAATAATAATAATAATAATAATAATAATAATAATAATAATAATAATAATAATAGTAATAACAGTAATAGTAATAATAATAATAATAACTTTACCTAACAAGATTTTACTCGTTCCCGATTTGAGGAAATATACCCAGGTTTGAAGAGCACTGCTATAAACTGATTGCTTTCCTGCTTCCGGTATAAAATCTCGCTATAATGAACCTTTCGCGAAACTGAGGAAACTGTTCGGCATGTCCGAGTTTCCTTATATCGGACACATTTTTTCGCATTAACATTAATCCGACATCGAAATTCGTCCTATTAAGAAATAGTCTTAGCAAATTCACTAGTGCCATCTAGCGAAGCTACGGAAACAACAATTCCGTCATTAGACGCTAATTTCTATAGAATAAACAATGACAGAAACACGATTTTGCCGAAACTGCTTATTTTTACTGAATTTAAATTTCTTATAGATTTTTCTAGGTATTAAACAAAACCGAGCTGTTGTGTTCCTTCCTGCACGGAATAGTGTCTTTGATTGCCTCTTTGTGTATTCTCGCCAAAGTTTTAGGAATGAACAAAAAAACAAGGCAAACACATAAACTTAATCTTGAACTTTTGCCGCAAGCCTCTTTTAATGCACAAAGCTCATTGTTTCAATAACTGGGGTATGGTTTGACAATATTATGTTTCTGTTTTTGTTTGTTTACCTTCCAGACGTTAACGCCTAATGGCGGATTTCGCACGTTCTAGCCTCCAGGGGCGTAATGTTCTAAAGACACCATACTGAGCTTCCGCGAGCTTTCCTAATGCACAAAATTTACGTTTTTGATTTTGCCACTACGGGCACAACTGGCTGGCAAAATCGAAGTTTCACTTTTTTTAATAAAATCTTTAAAATAAATCTACAAATATCAAACAAATATAAAATCGGCTATAGTAAAATCTCGGTATAACGAACCTCTAAGGGATGAGGAAACTCTTTGTTACTTCCAAAGTTCGTTGTATCAGACGATTTTTTCCGCACAATTAGTTTAAGAACAGAACTTCTGACCATTATACCTCATACTTCCACTATAGCCAGGGTTCGTTACACCGAGCTTCTTCAGCGATTTTATATCTACCTCTTTTTTCGTTCTGAACGGTACGTACGTACACAAAACTGTGTACAATCAAAGAAAAAGGAATAAGTGCAGTAAAATCTTGCTAAAATGAACATTCAAGACGGGGAATGTGTTCACTATAGCCGAAGTTTGTCATATCCAATTTTAGCCTAAATCGAAGATATTTCATCCATACCCATACACATTGTCGCCAATAATAACTCATTGTTTATAACTAGTGTTCAATATACAGTAAATCTCGTTATAGTGAACTTCCCGGGACCATACTTCTGTATTTGTGAACTTTTTTTTACAAAAAAACGCATTATCTGCAAACTTTTATAACCTGGGTGTACAAACGGTCTACTAAACGTTCAATTCTTTAGAAATGGGTTCGTTATAACGAGATTTTACCACATTATTCCTCTTCACCATAACTAGCATCCGTTACGTAAATAACGCATAAAGAAAGTTATGTAAAAAATAAAGTCTAATACACTTAGCGATATATTTTTCGGAAATTGCGACTGAATGCTCGCAATTCATTCGTGTCGTTTTATTCAAGTTCCATTCATCCTTCCCGCCTTGGCTCTCCTCCCTTCCTCCGACCCCTGTGCGTCTCTTGGCACCCTCCCCCTTCTGGAACATAGATCCAACCCCTCCCTCCTGCAGGACGCCTTTGGATCGATGAACAAAACCAAGGCGCGAGGCTTGGAATAGAGTACTAAAAGGCCAAGCAAAACAAGGCATAGAGCGAAAGCTATAAAAACCAACCGTAAATCTGACGAAATAGAAGGGCGGTTACGTTGAAACAATGATTAAAATAACCTTAACAATTCAAAACAATATTCACTTTCCCTGAATTTATTTATGCTCAAAACTAATCCAATACTTTCTAGAATCATTACAGCTATCCAAGATCGGTTGAAATTCGCTGCTGTGTGTTTATGGGGTTGCCTAAGTAATGGTTGCAATACCAAACATCCATGTTTCATTAACGCTGCTGTGTCTCGGCTGTGTGTGGGCACAATTTCGCCCACATTAAACAGCACTTTTTAATTTCTAAAGCAATGTTCACCGTTTAACCTATATTCGCGTTTTCTGGGAACAGAAAAGGTTTGCGTAACACAAAACAAATACTACCAAACCCACATTATGAAGTCGTTTTTCCTTACGGTGCACTAATTCGATTTTTGCATTCCTTCGCGTAACTTACAAGAAACACAAATTTATATTCAAATAAAATTGAAAGAGAATTTGAGAAAATCGTTGGATTAAAAAAGTAAATAAAAATAACGCAACAAAATACAACAGAAACATTGAATACAGTGTTCATATATCCAGGAAGGAATGCCAGAACTTACTCTTCGCTAAATCCATCCACGTGCAGAATTCGCATCTGCTTGACTATAGTACTTTTGCCCGATTCTCCCGCACCTATGGCAAGAAACAAGAAAAGAAGCCACAATGTTAGTTAAGAATGCCCGAAACAGCGGGGGAGGGAAAGTTTCGTGAATACGGAAAGACGGGAAACTTTGCCGATAAATAAGGAACGCAGTAACTTATGCGTGACACTGGGAGCAGGTGCATTAACTGAATGGAAAGCGCTATTGGCAGATTTGTATTTTTTTCAGTGGGTTGGGGAAGGTTTATCTTTTTTTAGCAAAGACATACGGCACTCAAGGTCACTTTCGGGAAATTAGAAAACAGCTGTAGAACGGACCATGCGAACTGGGCCAGGAAATAGGCAAAGACAAGAATATATGAGAGAAGTGGGTGAAATACCAAAACAGAAATACCCGACACAATTGAAACATACGTAATGTGATTACGTAACATAACTGTACCTGTGATTACATAAAATAATGAAAACGCACTAACAATAATAGTAAAGTTATGGTAAATAATACTAATATTTTAAAGGTCCTCAAAAACTGAAACAAATATTCCACTATGTATACAAAAGTACTAAAAAAGTGACATCCATACCCGTAAATAATTACGGAAAAAATGCAATAAACTAAAATAACGCTACACGAAAATACGCAATATGAACAATAAATGCAGAATCGTAGTAACGTCAAGTGAGTAAACACAGAACAGTAAAAAAAAACATGAGCAAATTATTCGTGAAATAACAAAATAAATTAAATATACGAATTTAAATAGTTGCAGAAAAGTGGCCTGTCATTTTCGAATTTCTTTTGTTAGGTCTTTCAATCTATCCCAGTTCGCTTTGTTACAGTTATATATTCAGGCTGTGTGTTTGTGAATGGAGACGTTGATATCTAGCAGAATAGACTCGTAGTCTGATTTGTAGAAAAATTCTGTGGTTTTTCCTACTTGAAGAGAAAGATAATGAGTTTGTCTTGTTGCAAATATCAGGTTTATTGTAGTGCTAAATAAACTATCTAAAACTTACTTATATAAAATTACTACAAAATAATTTTAAATCGCTGCAACAAAGATATATTACATAAAACGATCATAAAGCACCGAAACGAAATAAACAGCCTAGTTATATAATCTCTAATTACAGAACGAGAGTAATAACAGCTAACTCTTTTACGAAACAAAGTAAAACACAATTCGTCCCAAATTTCCCGTTTCTGCCCGCAAATTATCAAAACTAAAAATACATTTAATGAAAAACACAAAAACTTTTTTCGCGGACCATGCAAATGCGTTGTTCGTTGCAGTTTTTTCATCCAAAGATTAAAAATCGCGATTAATTGTAACAAACATTCCATACATAGCTTCATTTTTCTGCACCAAAAAATTCTAAAAAATTCAGGATTGATTTTCAGAAGCTTACAGAACTGTGCAACAACAAAACTGAAGAGAATTAACGAAATTTTAGTGAAAATTTAGTTTTAAAGATCCAAAAGACGTTACCTAGGAGAAGAAGTCGGTGTGTGGCTCTGTAGACTTGCTTATCTCTTTGAATTTGTTGATTAATCTTCTTGTTAGCTTCTTTGCGACGTTTGCTTTCTTCGGCCTCCGATTTGGAGCCGGCTCTTCCAAAACAACCCATGACATCGGGCCAGGTCCACCGTCGACCAGGCTGGGCCCCGTCCACAATACTCCCTATTTTCAAATCCAGGTTTGCTTCACCAAGTTTTGGCTTTTTCTCGTTTTTTGTAATAACCACAGATTTACAAAGCAAAGAGGTATAAAAAGGCCAGGAGAAGGGCTTTCTTCTTTTTTTTTCTTTTTTTTAGGGGATGAGCCGAATCCCGAAGCCGACCATTAGCTCTTGGACTTCTGGGAAAAACTATGCCTAAAAGTTGTGGGAGTCGAGTAGGTGCAATCTAAAACTGGTTGTGTATGTATCCGTAAAAGCAATTATTAACCTAATAAGTTAGGTGTCACTGAAAGAAGCGCCGTAGCCCCAGGCCCCGTCTCGTCCTTTGACACGGACACGGCACGCATTATAATAAAATAACAATGGCGGCATTATTCCGTGTCTGCAACATAATTCACCACTTGTGCGTACTAGGGTTTATACTTTGCACAGGTCCCATTATCCAAAGGAGCAAGATTCAGGCGAGGAAAACGGAGCCAGACAGCCAAATACACGGGCGTAGTAAGGGGTGGCCGTAAGCCGCCATGGAACACAGACCCAACCCAAAATTTGGCAGGCCTTCCCGACACAGGACGTAACAAGAGAACCAACTCCTGCGCTTCGCTGACTGGGAGCCCGCGAGGTAGCAGCACGCGCTGAACTCGGGGATTTAATTTTGAAGGGCAAATATAAAAATACATACTTCTAAGGGTGCCTTTCGTAAACGAAGACCCGGTATGGCTTTGATGCAAGGAAACTAGATGGCAGCAGGAGTATTTTTTAATTAGCATTCAAATTTGTCCAACTTGACGTTTCGTTTTCAATTTAAATATGTCAGCAATAGCGTTTTTCAAAAAAAGGCTATATAAATTTTTTAAATCGGCTCGAAATTACAAGTTTATTTGCTGACTAAAAATATCAAACTTTTTGTTATTACTGCACTCGATAATAAAGAGACCTATTTGTCGTGCCAGCAGGTAAAAAATTGGATAAGCTTTTGCCAACTTTTGTATGGTTCTTCTGGTAACGGACAGTTATTGGCAAAAGAAAAGAAGAAACATTTGTCTACGGGGTAGTCTGTAACCCAACGCTAAACTCAAGTTCGTTGCTACTGGAGCCACCTTTTGGGCACTTTTGTATTTACCAACTTGGACAAGCTCCAGTTAGGTGCCGAGAGTAGTTTTTCCGCCAAAAAGTCCATGGATCGTAGAAGCTGCAGTCCTGCAAATAAAAGCCAAGGTCAGTTTTTTATTCCCAAGTGCAACTGCACTTCTCCGTTACAACCATTTCAATTGTTTTACTTCGTAGACTAAATAAAATGGCAAGTCCTGCCTTCGTGACTGAAGACATCATAATAGACATTTCTCCTGAACCAAAACTTCGACCACTGGATAACTCAATTGATAATGATACATTATGGAACCGTCGTTTGTCATCTGCTTCGTCAACGTCTGGGCCAAAAGCGCAAAATTCGCTGAGAAAACAAGTTAAACGTACAAAGTTTGGAACCATTTGTCAAACGAGGAAGAATCTTTGTTTGGGCCAACCGAAAATAGAACGGGTGGAATGTTTGGACAAACTTGTTCCGGTCAGTCAAGTCACGCCAAAGAGTCCAGTTTTCCAGAAGAAACCGCTTTTGTCTTCAAGCTTGTATAATCGGTCACCTGTGTTGAAATCACGGCGCAAACCATGTGCAGCGGTAACCTCAAGTCCACTGACGCCAATTAGACAAGTTACTCCTAAAGCGAAAAGATCTCTAAACCTGAACTTAATCAAAGATGAACCTGCGTCAAGCTACCTTTTGAGTGCTAATGACATCGAAAGTTTTAGCAGCCAAGAACTAGAAGAAATTGGTATTAGACCTATACCTATTTCGGACTCCAGTTCGCAAAGTTCCTCAACAGGAGCTGAAGACATTGAAGATGAAATTACTGTAATATAAAACAAAAGACTTCTTTCAAGAATATAGAGTACGTTCTTTTCGTAGGTTGCTACCCAAATGCCACGCTCTAGAAGCAATTTGGAAAATTTAAATTCCAGCATGTCCAACATGCTGCATATCAAAACCCCGCCAAAAAGCTCAAAATGCAAAAAGGAGGCTGAACTGCCCATATCAGCTAGAAAGAAACAACATTTTATAAGGTTCAACTAGTAGCTTTTATAGTAGCCAATTGTTCATTATAAAATGGTTCGTTTGAACGAGATTTCACTGCATTCTGCAACCTATAATTTCCTTTATACTACGCATGAATTTGTTTAGCGTTTCTGTCTAGAAGTTCTTGTCTCAGATTTTATCGCTCTGTTAATACCGCTTAATATTAGCGTTTTTTGTGTATAGTTCAAAACTATTTGGTTACATTATCGGGGTTCTAGTAATTGTTTGTTACGTCTTACTGCATTTAGTTCACCTCTGTTATTAAATATAAGGCTGATTTTTTGTTTTTATTTTTAATTTGAATTTTTGAAATTTTAAAAATTGAATTTTGGGTTATTTATTGTAATATTTTTTTTATTTTGTTTATTCATCTTCGTTTTACTCTTTTCCAGGGGTGGTCTGGCTGAGAGGCTCAGCAGACTTGTGGAAATTCGTCAAACCGAAAGACGGATGTGGCGGCACGAATGTAAAGAAACCTCTTCCGCCGAAGCCATTTCGCTAGTCATTGCTAGCGTTAGGTGGCGGTACCATCTCGTTTCCTATACTTGTCACCCGTTGCGGGAGAAAGAACCTTTATGTCCCGACACCTATGAACTTATCTTGCACGAAAAGGACTGGGAAGCTGCAAAGTTGCAAGAGTACGATATTGTACGCGTTTTCCCTCCCTGGTACAACTTCTTCGCAAATTAAAGAAAAAAAGAATGTTCTCACGTTTATTGCTATTATAGGCGAAGTGTTCAAGTCAATGGACGTTTAGTCATTCTCTGTCCGGACTCGCTCCTAGTAATGAAGTCCACTGATAAGAAACCCGCTCGGAGTGAGGACTCGATTAAGAGCCAAGTTTCTCAGATGCCCAGACCTTTGTATTCGTGGAACTGTCTTTGCTGTCACCAAAGTAACTCTTTTCATCCAGAAAATTACGGAGTGCTAACAATTTTGCATTGCTTCATCCTTCCATTGCAGATTTGGACCCGTCCCAGTGCCCGGCTCGTTTAAAATCAGTTGGGCTCATCACCGAGGTTGACTTTGTTGGCTGACGTATTCTTTCGTCGCATCGTTGGGGACGTTGCGGAAGTTGTTTGCCGTTGTAGTGGTGACTTCCAAGGGAAAGTAGGCTTTTTGAGCAAGGAAGACAAGCAGGATCTCTTCCAACGAACAGATGGCTGCGATCTGGGTGCTGGGGGGAGAAAGTTGTGCCTGTCAGTGGTTTTTCAAACTATGTTGATGAACATGGAAAGTGATATAGATTCAGGGCTGCCTTTCTGTGGCATTATTTTACAGAAAGCGAAATGTTCCATTGCGATAAATGCGTATGTGTTGCAAGTAAAAGTTTCATGACTTAGACCTTTGAATACATTTGTGATAAAATGTGTCCCGCTTTCCTTGGCTTGACAACAGCAACTTACAGAATATACTGTAGAATCGTTCACAGCGCCGAGTCCGGCACGTTTCCCTCATACAATTCTCTTGTTGCACATAAGCACTTGCGTTGGGTTTATCAGTCACCGGACAGCAAAAATGAAACTGCGTTGTACTTTGCTATATGATGAGTGTGTACACAATAACCCCGCTACCTTTCGGCCCCTAACGTTTGTTGATGGTCCGTAAGAAAAGTTCATAAAGGTTTTATTACTATAACAAGCTTATGAACCTCTAACTACTGCAAGTAGTTCATGTGCTTGGCAAAGTAATATTTGCTTTCGTTTTTTGGTTCCTTCGGTTAAGTGTTCGATAAGGTTTAGCCATGGTAGCGTGGTATGTTCGAAACAGGCCATCTTTTTTGCCCGTGTGAAATGCAACTATTAGAGAGCTGTATGGAAAAACACCTTGGCAGTGTTGGGATTTTCAATACGGTAAACGCCTTTAAGGCTCTTTTAAAAGCATCGTCTTGGAATAAGAATACGTGTACTTACACTTACGTCTTAAAACGGCACATTTTATTTCTGTGTGAGAAGCAACGCCGTTCATTTATGTGTGTGCAATTTACTTGCAAACTCTTGGTGCACATTGCAAAGCACGTTCAGCGTTTTTAGTGTGTGGCTTTATAAGGGTTCAAGCTAGAAGTGATGGAAAGTCTGGGTGCAGCGGACCTTTTGCCTTCTTTTTTTCCCCGCTTTCTTTTGCTAGGGCATCGTTACACGTGGAGCCCTTATTTGCATGAGCAAAGTCCCTGGCCATGTCTTTTTAAGATTCTTGTACAAGTCTTTTTTTCATTTTTCGTCTTCTCCGCTGCGTTAAAGCTGCTTAGCGGTGCAAGGCATGAAGCGAAGCTTTGGGGAAGCTTGAGAATTAGAGGGCCAAAATATCTCCCATGACAACAGTGTTTCATCTTACAGCCCCCTTCAATGCCAGGCTCTTGATCATCGACGTCTTTATGTGCACATTTGATTAACTCTACTACCGTAACTCGTTAAAAACTTTTATTCCCAAGTAGCACACGAGGCGGCGCTCCACAATGCAGTATGGCGTAAATGGCCACAGCTCACGCACCATATTAATATGAGATTGCATAAAGATAGTGAAGAACTTGATAGGGGAGAAGGAACTAGAATATTACATAGACAAATGATCTTCAACCCCTTGTGAGCATAGGATGATACCAAGAAGTTCAACAACAAAAAAAGAACAGGGCATGGATAGCTTATTCCGATAACCCATTATTTCCCTGTAGGTCAGTTTTACATTACTACAGCTCAGATGACAACTCGACTCGTTATTAATATTTTTTAATTAGCATTTCATTTTCAGCTTCTTAATTCTTTCCCTGTTTCATGCAAGAAACTATTTCATTTTAGACAGAAAATGGAGCGCAAATTGCAGAACGCAACAAAGTTAAAAAATGCAAGTTTGTTAAACTAACGTCCACGTCTACGGAACAAAAAGAAGTGAAAAGTTTAGTTGTCGTAGCAGGTTAGGTCTTTTTTCGACCCAGGCAAGAAAGTTGCGATCATTACGCTCGAAGTTCGAAAGTACTGTGAACTTTTAATTGTGCGCAGTGCTGTGTACTGTTTTCGACAGTCCAATAGTTGCGTTTGCGGGTGTCCGCGACTTTTGAAAGTGCGGTAGCTCAAAGAATGGTAGGAACAAAAAACTTCGAAAACCAGGGTTTTCCCAGGGCTATTCCTTCTCAGAATTATAGAGAATTTCTCAGAATTCGTGCAAGAAACGCAAGGCGTTTGCGAGGTCTCCGGCAAGGTGCCAGACTCCAACAAACTTGTAGTACAAAAACGTGTCCTAACGACCTTCCTTATAGAACCTGTTTTTGTGGTCTTGTTTTTGTGCAGCCTCCACTCGTAACAAAAGACACTTGAAGAACGTACAGATAACAGTCAAGTCATATACTAAGAAATATGCTGTTGACGTTGTATTATAAAAAAGCTCATGCTTCTGATATCATCTTAAAGTTGAGTGACTGTTAAGGTGGACCGGACTTGGTAGCTAAATATAGTAGTTTACTGAGGTGAAAAACTGATATTCTCTGAAGATTAGAACCGCAACGTATTTAATTTTGGATACTCGTCAGTCCGCTTTTTTTCTCCAAGTCTTGCAATAGTAAATTACCAGTCAAAGCGAATTCCGTGTGTGGTTCGCTTCCAAGTTTTTAGACAAAGAAGACCATTACATCTAAATCCGTTCCAATGTAGCTCATTAAAGTCTTCAAATACTAGTTTTTGGTAAGGTTTCTCACCCTGCCGGTCGAGTATCGCCTAAATAAACAAAAATACTGGCGGTCTTCATCTTCTGCGGCTAATCCTTTCCCAAGCGCCCGGTAAGCTGAAAAACCGCACAAGTCGTGCACTGGATGTATCCGGTCTAGTTTTTATCTCTGTCTTCTCAAAACTGAATTAATGTTTATCAAAATGTTGACAGATGACGACTGGATCAAACGTTCTTTTTTATTCAAATTCTTTTTTATTTAAAACGTGGACTTCAGGCACAAATAAACACCGGGGCGTTTAACATATCTCCTTGGTGAACGCCACTTGTACCACGCATTCGCCTATCTTTGGACCGTGCACGTATTCTACTACACGCATTGTATTTCAGGTCTCTTAGTACTCCTACTGATGCCATATAGCTAACAGCTGTGGACTGTGTTCTCATTCTTGGCATCAGTCATGGCGTACTTTATCCATTTCAGGGTTGCTGGCCGATTGCGATACTTTTTAGATTCATTCTCAGCTTTTATTAAAGTCTCCTGTGGCCGTAAAAACCTTAAACGCACGGGGCGCGTTTTGCCAAAATACTCGGTACAGCGGTAAGAATAGCAACAAACACAAGATGCCATCTGCGATCTCCGCGGACTCAGAACAGGAATATCACCAAGTTGCGATTTGTTCCACGCGCGCGGGCCAGGGTGTCACTTTTCCCTGTACACCCTTGGAGAGCACTTCCGACCTTCCTGATTAGGTGGCCTTTTTCAGGCTCTCTAGTGTATAGAGACGCCCATTTCAAGGAAGGAAACGTTGAGAAGGAAACGTGCCCTTTTACCTTTTAGCAGTCCATAACCTTGCAGAATGCGTCGCAATGAGTCGTTCGTGCAACGTATACAGAAAAGTATGTAGGTAAAAGGCTTTTGAATGCAACAGTTCCCGGACGCCCATCATGATGTTTCTTCGTACTTTCAACGTTACTGTTGCGTCTATTAGTAAAAATACGTAGAAGCTGGCCTTTTATGATTAAAGATCAAGGAATCTGATGTCTAGCTGAATTTTGGGGGGTCTTTGTATCCTTTTGAGCCAAGTTTTGCTTAAGATGACCGGCTGATGATCGGATTCTCGGAGAAATGTGGCAAAAGTTAATAAACTCTCGGGGCTTATTACTTTTTGAGTTTAGGCTGAAACTTGGCTTGCTACGTCTCGTTGCTACCCTGGTTGCTACCCAACCGCCTTGCCTTGTATTGAGCGGTAGCGCTGGATAGTGGGTAGCAATAAGAATGTAAGCAGGTTTTTGCCCACTTTCCAAGGCTCTTCTTGTTACTGGGCGGCATGCTACACGTGTACTATTCTCTCTGTAGCAATGAAAGGGAAATATGAACGGCACCTGCGCTTCCATGAGTTTATGATAGCACACAGAACCCGAAAGAAGACCCTCGCGCTGCTAAGGTGAAAAACAAAGGGACATATACGAGGGAGGGGGATATGGAGTTACCGCATCTTACTGGAAAATAGGCTGTTTAAAATTTATGTGTGCTTCTGTTTCTGGGTAATAGGAGAGTTGGCCTCGTTGCCACAATGACACCGTACTACGCGTTCATAGGGTACTTGGGAATACGACTCACGTTGTCTCTTTGAGCCCACTGTCAAGCTTTTAAGATGCAGCACTATGGCATAGCAAACACAACGTGGAATAAAGGTTGCTGGGGCCAAAGATAGGCGGCCAGCGGGATAAGAACTCTGCTCAGCCAAAACATGTTACGTAATCTCTGAGGCCTACGCTATCGTACCTAAGTGGCATAGATGGGAGTGGAATGGCAGGCGATGGTTCGAGATAATAAGGAACTCAGAACTTGCCTCGTTGTTATCTGCTGCGACAAATAGCATCTTGTTCGAAAGTGAAGAGAAGGAAAAACAATATTAGCTAAGGAAATGTCCAAATTTGGCCAGACCTAACGCGTTTCGAAGGTTTTTCGTGCTTCGTTTTCTGCGGCGTGCATAATTTCCCCCTGAGGGAGTACGCCAAAGTAGAAGTGCAGGATTGCGGTAAATGCAGAAGGTTACGAGACGGAGAGAATGGCTGGGAACGCCAACAGAACGTTAGCCTATACTTGTCAAATGCGGTATAGAAGCTGAACGAGAAAATAATCGGTCCAAGTGTAATTGAGATGTGTCCTCGTGAGAATGCCGGGCTCCTTTAACTTTGTTTACCTCCTAAAACCCCTAAAACAGGCATAATATCTCCTAGTGATTCAGAATTTGGAATATATCCATAAAACGTGCCGAACAAAAGGTATTTTACTTTTCTAGAGAGGGGATAAGAGGAAAGTTGATAAGGAAAAGCCATGCTTGGTTGTGCGGAGAACAAAACAAAGGGCAGTTCAGGCACTATAAAATAACTTTTATTACTGTTAAATAAGAAAATATGACAAGCCTATGTACTTTCTCTTCGTTTGTCATGGATTAAGAAGTCTGTTACCGTCAATCAGTGTTCTTCTGAACAAAAAACCGCCTTTTTTAGTTTTTCTTGTATTTTTCTGCTATTTTATTTTATTTATTTATTTTTTGTTTAGTAAAAGTAAAAAAAATGTCTTCCGTAGATTGTCTAAAGAAGGAGACAAGGCTTTCATATTCACTGTAAAATTCCGGGAGTAAGAAATGTGCCAAAAATTCTCTTGTCGCCAGGAAATGGGTCAAAACAAAAATTTGCGTTTGGCTACGAAAAGCCTATTCATTGATGCATCTGCTGACACGTACATTTTTTGCGTTGCGTATTTGAGCAACAGACAACCTATCGTTCCCAATGAAACGTTCAAAGTTACTCCATGTGTTCAGAATAACCCCGTTCGACGGTACAAATTGGAATGTTTAGGAAGATCTTACTCCTAGTACAGAATCATAGCACCATACAGTTGCGTTCCTTTATAGCAAAAACTAAATGAAAAACCTGTTTATAGGGAGGTGTAACGAGCTAATGTTGTAGTAAGCGGCACTAATTGAGCACCCTTACAAACAAAAAGTCTCTTCATCACCCATGTGAGCAAAAAGAGAAGGTCAAAAAGCCACGTGATGTTTACGTGGTTTTGGAGCTATCTTTTTACCACTGTACTGTGTACCCACGTTTCTAGTCGTTTCGTGTTGTCTTCGCTCTGCGGAGAGAAAATGCTACAGTAGGCTACGCATAATAATGCTTGACAGAAAAACAAGTCTATCTTTATAGGCCTAGGCTATTTGGGTGCGTTCGCCCTGTGTTGGTGCCCTTCTTTACCCCTCACTTCTCCCTTGGCACTCCATGAAGATGAAGTTGCAGAAAAGGAGGGCGGGTCAACACAAAACTGAAAAAGGCCTTGAATTTTCCTTTCCTTCTCTGTTTCTCCCCTTATCTGCCTTTCTCTTCTGAACTGGCTTCTTTTTTCAACACTTGTTTACTCCCACAGATTATAGGCCTACGATGAGCCTGTAGAGAAGCGGGCCTAGGACGCAACCTTGCGCAACATGTGCGGAACGGACGTAAACAAGGAAGAATCCTGCCAGGGCACAGTGGAGAGCCCTACGGAGCCCCTATACAAGTACCACGAGGCAGGCCTAAAATGTTATTGCGGGAGAACCGGTCCCAAAATGGGAAGGTCATCCCGCTGGCGGCAAAAATGGGAGAAAATGCTGTGCCAGGTACCGGGGAAACCGTGCAAACCGAATTGAAGAGGTTTTAATCAAAACTGTAAACTTTCCAAGTGTGTACCTGAAATTCCCAGTATTACCTACCCTTGTATTCCTTATGAATATCAGTTATAAATAACATTAATCTCTCAAATCTTCCTAAATTTTCGGCATTCATCTAAGATATGGTCGTACACAAATTGTATATTATTAAAGGAAAGTGAAAGTTAATTCAAATCCAATTTCAAAATTGATTTTTGAAATGTAGTACGGATTTGAGGAATTTCGAGAATCTGAGGTGAACTTGATTTTAATCGTTTGAAAGTAATTTTTTTTCCAGATTTTGGAAGTCAGTTTAAACTATTTGGGGCCTTTTCTAAATAAAACAAAATTCAAGTCAAATTTAAATAGTGTTTATTTCTCGCTGTCAATCACAAGTATCTAAATTAGGTTTTCGCTGCATTTGTGTATCTTGTAATTGACAGTTCACAAGAAGCTTGATTTTTTAAGGACTTTGGTTACAAGAGAAGAAAGACAGTACAACGTTAAGAGACGAAGATAAAGCTACAACCCAAAATACGCTCACGGTAAAATTCTGATCGTCAACGCAAGTTTTTCATGTGAATTTCCATAAGTGAAGGGCAGTAAATAGCGTTAAACAATTTTAATTCCAAGAAAAATTGCATAATATATTAACAGTTTTTGCTGTATCTCTTTGATAAAAGAATATTCTGTACACAAGTAGAGTAAACATGTAAGACAAGGTTTGATTTGGCGATGTAAATACAAGTCAGTCAAAGAGAACCTTACTTCGATAGTTTTCTGAGCCTTAAAAAGCCCACAATCTACCACATGTACTTCGTGATTTCCATGGGAAGTTGTGGAGAGTCAGTCCGGAAGCTTCGGTGGTTTGTTTATTGGAATCAAGTGGGTCTGATAACATAAATTAGTCGGAAATTACGACGTCAAACACGTGTGTGGGGGCACTTGGCGTCTTGCCCCATGAAAAGCCCTATCGGCGACATCCCTAGCGCAAAGAAGTGGCTAATCTCCCCTGTTATCACCTAGATCGCGCCGTTGTTGGCTGGCATAGCTGCAGAAAATCTTATCATTGCCTGCGGAAATGAAACTTAGCCTAACGTGATAGTCATACCGCTTATCTCTCGCGCAAGCATAACGCTTTGCACTCAAAATCAAGTAAATATCCCTCCGTTTACGTCGAGCATTCAAAGTCCAGAGTTCGCGTTTGTGAGTTTTCCTGTTGGGCTCGCTTGAAGCCCGCGCTTCACTAATCGCGTATCCACAATGTAGGGCAACTTGGTCGAAAAATCGAAAGTGTTTGAGGAGGTATTGTTGATGTTCACGGGCGTCTTAAAGTACCAACCACTTTCCCCGTCGGATGGATCATGAACACAAGCCAAGGGAGGGTGATCACTTTGTTTCACTTTCAGTTCTCGCCTTCGTGGTGCAAGCTATCCAAGCTTGTCGCTTGATTATGGCATACCAAAGTTAGTGGGACGCGGAATTAGCCCGCGTCAGCCTTCACCCCTTTGCTTTGCAAGGCGCGTATAGAGTGAGAGAGGCTTTCCCAGTTCCCAGAATAATACAAGCTCTCTCATTCTAAAACCGAGACGTTTCCACCTAAAAAAAACTGAGCCATAACGATGCCATTCTGAATCCCTTTTACAATTACACTTTCGCTTTCAATAGACCACGAACTGCAACGGGAACTGACACACAACAAAATATCTTGGCTCCTGCTGCCCTACTTTCTAGCCAGGCTTCCTGGCAAAAATCGAAATCTCAGGCCACAAACCTATACACCCACAATCAAACCGCACTTTTTCGAGAAAAAAAGAGGCTTAAGATAAAGAACACGGGGTCATATCAATACACAAGTCATTAATGTCAAATTCAATTGCAAACAAGGCCGTTAACTAATTGTTAACAGTAGTCAATACCAGTTAAATTAAATGAACAATGTCGACCTAATTAAAGTAGCCTTTCTGTTTTCTTGAAGTGACAAACTGCACATCTTTTCCAAAACATTTTTGTGGATATTGTTATTTTGTCATTTTAGGTATTAATTCTTTGAAAGTTACTAATTTACATTATTTATTTAAAACTTAAATCTAATTCATGTTCGATAAATTGTAATCGAACATGTTCATTACTTGAAAAATTCGAATTGAATTTACTTTAAATCAGACTGAATTTTGTAGGAATGGACCTACAGAAATATAATGGCATTTTATATAAAAATTGATTGCATTACGAAAAATTTGCTACATAAAACGCTGTTTCTTTACATTTACAAACGGGACCTAAACATCCTTTCACTGTAGCCGGGCAGTTCCTTATAAAGGAAATTCCTTATAGCAAGATTCTACTGTATTGAATGTATTGTGGTTTTTAAACTAGTAAAAGGGGTGAAAACCGCAGTTCAGTTTGGCAAGATATGAAGTTTCAAACTCGGAACAGGGGTCAGGATGTTTGGCGCCGTTTTGTTACGTATTTTCACGTCCGATGGTGAGTTGGTTGCACACATTATTGCATGTCGAAAGGCGCCTCGTTTCAGAGTCTTGCAAAAGAAGCTCGTCAACCCTATAAATAAAGAGAAGAAACGAACAGCGTTTTGGGTCTTCGAGATCGGAAGGGATGCATTATGGCGCCCGTAACCCATTGCTTCCCAAAAATAACGATGACTTCGCTACTTTCTTGCGAACGCTTTTTGTCTACCGTTGAAACCTCGCAAGGTATCACACCCGCAAAAATGAATAACAAAGAACATCGGGCTAAAACCTTAGAACCCAAGGGTGTCTAGACACACTCTCCTTGTTACGTGTTTCTGACGCATACAACCACGAGGTTGCAAAGTTCGGCTATAGATGAAGATAAGCCGATCAGACACTTTTTCTTATTCACTATCCCAGGGTGCAAACCAGCGTGTGTACAGGTCAGCCTCGTTGCCAGGCCTAATAAGAATGACCTTGCTTTCAAGCCGGATCTTTCTCACCTCTGCTTTCCCCGAATTTCCGATCGGACAACGTTTTTTCCCAGTATTATGCCAAAAACTTCCTCTTTCCCTCGAAACCAAAAAGATATGCATAAAAGGTTCTATTAAGTGAAAGGATACTGCTTTATTCTGTTCATTTAGCACATATCCTACAAATTATGCAAAAACTACACGAAGCCAAGTAATGCCGTAAACACACAAGTCGCAAAATACGTAACATTGAACATTTAATCCTATTAGCATCATAACAACAAAAAAGGTGACCGATTAACAGGTCAGACCATTGTAGATAAGTTTTTATTTGGACCACACCGCCTCGTTAAGTTCGAGAAAGATAGATTGTAGCGTAATACACTCTTTTTTTGTAATTAACGAGCATCTTTTGCGCGTTAGGCGAAAGCCAGTATAGGTTTTACGCTTCGTTAGCCCGTTTTTTGCGTGGCTACCCTACAGAAAGAAAGAAAATTCTCTCCAAGTCATTATGTGCCATAAAAACAACAGTCGTCTTTTAAACAACGAAGTAATGGCAAAAGAAGTGAAAAGTTGGGCGGCTCGTCACGAAAAAAAAAAAAAAAAAATTAAACAAAGACTTCTCAGAAACGGTCATTATGTTTTTGCAGATAACCCATGGATATTAGTCCCAGCATTTTTTCATCTCTTTTCCTGAAAGCTTCTCGGCAATATGAAAAACGTCCTTGAATCGGATTTAAAGAATGGAAGTATTTCAACGATAGAACAATTATTCCTCCTTAATATTAACTTTGTGATCAGAAAGGGTAATTATTTGATTTTTATTCCATTGCCCAGAAAGCTCCAAAACTGAGCAAGCTTATATGCGAACCGAGAGGAAAGACATGAGTCAGCCTGTTGCACGATACGTTTCCCCAAAAACCACCCAGAAAATAATAAATCGGATAGCGTGGGTGGAACGGTATAGCGGGTTCTCCGATGGACCTTGCTGACTCAGGACAAGGACGCGCGGCCTGAGCTCATAAAGGAAGGAGGCAACTGCAGAATACAAGTGGCTGCAACATCCAATTTCCAGCTTGCGTGCAAAATAACTCGTCAGACTCAAATCACGCTGGCAATGTCCTTGTCCCGTTCCCAGAAAGTTAAATTATAATTCTATGCAAGTCTGAAGGGGAAGTTGAACCCCGGGAGGTATGCTGCACTAGTTTGCGTTTTCTAATTCTTTAACGGAGGTAAAGGCAACGCAAGGTCCACTCGTTTTACGAGTTCGGATGAAAGATGCGTCATTCCGAGTTCGGAATTTCCCCGTGCGTAACTACATCCAAGAAGACAAGATAGAAAGCCGAGTTTAAACTTCCCCAGCTTCTCGGGAGTTGTCCTAAAAAAATGAAATTTGTTTGAAATGAAATTTGTCCTAAAAAACTGAAAGGAAAGGAGGGAGAGAACTGGCTTGGTCATTCTTCGTGTGCTAGCACGCGTTTTTACGTGCATTATGAGAAGTCTTTTGCTTAGAAATTTAAGACCTAGTATATGACCCAAGTGTCGTCCGACGAGAAAGGAGTATGTATACGTGAGAAGCTTCCAATGCAAACTAAGCTGGTGAAGGCATTAATGTTGCATTTCATGCGCTACACGCGCTACCCAATTCGCCACGTGCCGATCAATAGTATCCTTCTACGACCTTTTGCTCGCTCCTTTCAAACAAAAAGGAAAAAAATCCACCACCAAGCCCTTAAAAAAAAGATACACTGGCATTCAGCTCCACGTGGAGTAAGTTAGCAACAGGCTCAATGTCAGCAACAGCGAAAGAAATTTGAAGTGCGCCAGGATACGTTTGTACCCTATCACCTCCCAAAGCAATAACAACGGCTCGGAACATACAGTTCATTTTCCCTTATAAAGGTGCTTTATTAGACACAACCTTGTATGAACCTTTCGTGCAACCTTATTTAAACTATTAATTCTCTCAATGGAATTAATACTTACTTAGAGTTGAGTTTCTCTGAATAAAGAACGCATCCCTCTCGTAGGCGATGCATGCGGGGGTAGTCGCGTGAAATCCTTTAGTTTATGGACATATATGGTTAATTCCGTAAAACATGGATACGCAAGACCGGCGCCTGGTCGGAGCCTGAATTTCGTTGAACAGCGAAACACAAGCTCAAGATGACAACCATTCTCGGTATTCAGGACTCTCGCCCTCTCTAAACGCCTAATGTACACGATAACCCGCGTTCCTTTTCCCTTCCGTCTGTCGTGTTTTTGGCTTGGCACTTGTGGTATGTCCGGATGTGGCGTCACCCACACCACAACGTTTCCCAGAAATCATTCACTAATCATGTTGATCGTCCGAGCTTTGCTAACCCGTAATCAGTGATAAGCAAACCTGTTGACTAACAGATCATAACATGTCTATCAACAAAATTCTTTAACAATATCATTCAATTAATACCGATGATAAATATTTTTGCGAAATACCATGAAAAAGTTGACTGAGGAAAACTGTACTAGAAAAAAAATGAAACTGGAGATGTAAAACTAGAATAAAATCTTTCTATAACGTTCACTTAGGGGGACGAAGACTTTATCCTTATTATATCTGATTGTACGAAATAGCCTGCATTGGAACAAACGCTTTCCAATTCGCCGGGACACGTGAACTTATACACAGTAGCCAAATGTTTATTATAACCGGTGTGTGTTATGACGAGATTTTACTGTGTGGCAAGTATAAAATCTCGTTAGCATATCTCTTGGTACCCGAGGCATTTTTTTCCATAATTCGTTATATCGGTCACCTTTTTCAATGTACAGAAACAGGAGTCTTTCATAAGGTACATAATTGCCGACATTTAGTTATAAAAGGGTTCGTTATAACAAGCTTCTACGGCAAAAGCCTGAGATAGCAGTCAACGTAGTATGTTGATGCCTTCTAGAAAAAGCTGATTCGATGTTTGATTATTTTAGTATGTTTGTGACGCAAAGAACTCGAGCGTAAATTATGCGTTTATTTCTATTTGTTAAAAGCTGATCGTACAATTAAGACAAAAACGCAGTTATGGTCATGAAAACATGTTCCAGCAACCAATGCGGAAAACAGCTATCGCTGACCTTATAGCATAGGAAAAAAGAAAGAAAAACTTACGGCGACACAGCATACGCAGCAGTCTCGAGCCAGCAGTTTTTCAGGCGGACTTGTGTTGTCGCATTTCTGGTTCATTCCAGCGCTAGCGAGGACGGGGAAATACCTCCTGGTCTGTTTGCTTTCCTCGAGTGTTTCCAGCTTGCCACCTTTAGCGAGAAATGGGTTAGCTTAGGTTTTCCCCACATGCAATACGCTCCCAGGCTTAAAGCCCTCGATAATTAAGCGAGGCCAGATTTCCTTTAACTGTACGCATTTGCTATGCTTGAATGCTTTATATATTTTAACAATGAAAAGAAAATTTGAATTAAAAACGTATATTAATTTGTAAATTCCAAAAAATATGTATTTCGTGTCAACATGCACTTGGGACAATACATATCAGTCGGTTCTAAATATATCAACATTTCACGTACCGGGTTGTGGGAGAACATGGGAATAAATTACCATCCGAAGATCAATAAAGGGAGGTCACATAACATCACATTAAATAGACGACGTTTCTCCAGCTTTTCTTTGATTTTTTAACATACTTTTATCTGGTATTGAAGGCTTTCTCTCTAATGTGCAAGAGACTTGAATACCCTGCTTTAATTAACATCTGATAGGGGATGTGGGGGTTACTAGTATGTTTTTTTTAACAATGTATAATACAGGGACTATTCTCAAGGAGGGGGGATGATTATCCGTGCAACCCTTTTCTTTGATACCAATGGGTAACTTTTACAAAACCATGACTAAAGAAACAAAAGGACTTAAATGATTTCTAGTGGTATATAAACCCACGTTCTTATATAGCTATTAGTTAAAACACACAACATAACGGAGCCACTAGGACGATGCACACTCGACATGGAAAGTTCTTCCCCGTTTCGGGTGAAAGCCAAGATAACCTGTGCATCGTCTTCGGCGTTCGGGAGCACACAACCATGAGAGCGAAGGATTCTGGTGAAAAGGCACACCGCGGCGACCGTCCGGATTCGAGTAGTAATAACCATGAATGAAAGAAGCACGCGAGGGAATGATGCAAGCAGACGTACGACGTCCTGGCGCTGCAACAGCGTCCTCTGCCTCGTCTTGACGTGTCCTTAGCGTCCGATGCCGCAGCGGCAACGTGTCGTGATGATTAGAGAAGTTAGGTTGATAAGAATGATAATGGTAGTGAACGCATGCGAGTCGGTTAGACGCTATGGTGGTAACGCTGCTTAATGCCCTCCAAGTGCTTCTGCACTTCGTGTTGCAAGTGCTCGGGCAAAAGACCCACATTCCCGAATAAAGACCGTAAGATATTGAGCTCCTCCGTCAACAGTTCCACGCGTTTCTGGAGCCGTTCGTTATCTTTGACCAAAGTTTTGACTTTCTCCTCCGTTTCGCGCGATCTCAGCTTGGCTTTCTCGCGGGACTTGCGAACTGCGACGTTGTTTCGCTCGCGCCGACGACGGTACTCGTCCGAAGCTTTGTCCACGTTCTTGGAACGCTTGGTCGCGGAGGCCGAAGAGGTGGAGGATACAGAGGAAATGCTTTTGACGGAGCCAGGTGCGGAACGATCTACATTCGTATTGCCTCCAGAACCGGGCAAACTGTACTGCGGGTAGTCGTACGAGAGCGGTGACGTTGTGTGATAATCAGGAGTGGGATAGCCGCCACCCGTCACGTACTCGGGATCCGCGGGTTCTTCCTTCACAGAGGGAGGTGGGTTGTATAAACTCTGGCTATGGTTGTGAGGCATGAACTGGGCACGTGCAGCTGGAGTAAGCAGGAAAGAATTGGACGCGGCCGCACCGAAGGCGCTGGAAGCGTTGGCCGAGCCAGTCGAGGTTGGTTCGGCTTGCTGTTGGAGCAAGGCAGCGGCAGAGGGGTTGACGGCGTTCCCGTTGCGCGTAAACTCCTGCAATACCTCGCCAAAGTCGATGAGACCTTGGAGATCCAGTGAAATCTCAGAACCGCTCAAATCCGCCAGCTCCACGCCGGCCTCGTCCGGCCCAGGAAAACCGCGCGAGTGATTGGAATATGAAGGGGATAACTTGGAACTGAGATGCTGATTACTGCTGCCGTTCGAATAAGGTGAAGACAGGGGAGAAACTGAGTGGGATGAACGGGCAGAGGAATAAGGTCCCACTGAGCTAGTGTAATTTTGAGCGTCCAGTTTAGGCGAGAAACTTTTCACTTTCTTCAACTCCACCGGACTGGCCGAGTCATAGAGACGAGGAGACTCCATAACTGAATAGCATAGTGGAGCAGCCAGGTTGGATAACAAGTCTTCACTGTGTAATTGTCCAAAATCTTCCTCAAGATCCAAGTCGATTTTTCGTTTCACGGGTTCAGACTTGGTGTCAGAGCTGGCAGCAAGGTGTGGAGTAGATTTGTTTTGCTGCTGCTCTTTGAGCAAACCCGAATCCTCAAAGGCAGTGTCGTAGAAGCTCAACACAGGATCGTTGTCACTCAGCATGAGCACAATAATCGGGTCCTTGGATTTAAATGTCACCTGAAATGTGCGTGGCAAACTTAGCCTTGTAGCTTCACTGGATACACTGAACTTTCCTTCGCTTTAGCTCTAGCTTGTATACCTTCTTGTCTGCTTGTCAGTACTTCAATGATGAAATCTTCTTCCCGACTTTTCTTTATGAGAACCTGTGCACGGGCAGGCTAGCTAAGGTCCTCCCCTTTGTTGCTACGCTGTTGTGCACCTTGACGTCATTTTGTCCTTATTAAACAGAAAAACAAGGCGTGCAGGACTTTTTGCACGTGCAACTTCTTCAATATTAAAGGTTTATTTAATCCGTCCGCTTTGTTTTCTGATTAATATCTAAAAATTGCCTTACTATAGAGGGAACTTCATAGCGTACGAGGACGGACACACGCGCGCGACGCAGCACACTATCAGAAGTGGACGATGAAGTCATGCAAGCGGGCATTGGTGGAAACTGCTTGCTACGTCACCAGGCCCGACCTACGCTGGGAAACCTACGGTTCTACGTCAGAGTACGGCGAAACCATCCCGAATGGACGAATTCCATGAAGGGTTCGGGTTTTCCGGAAGGCCGGAAGTTTTCGAGAAAGTGCTTTGTCAGCATTTTCTGACTACAAGTCCGGAATGCCTCTAGAAACCCATAGGAAAACCTCGTACTACCTATCTCTTTATACAGAGGTGTAGGCCCTCACTATTGATGAGTACGAGCAATTAAAGGGCGAATGAAACTGAGCCGGTGACACCTCGCAAGGACGTAGATGCTATAATAAGGTCCATCAAAACATGGCGATAAGCGGGACACTTCTGACGAACCTGTAAGATGACTTTCTTGCCCCCCTGCCTCCTTTTAAACTTGGAGCGTGTTGGGAGTCTTCGGGTTTTAGCATGAACTCTAGCGACCCTGCAAATTAAGCCGACGTCAGGGGTGCGCGCGGTTTACCAGGAAATCTAAAAAGGGGGCCACGGGGGTAGTAAATAGTAGAACTGTATATACACACGGATTGGGAAGCGTTGAACTCGCGACACAGCGACCAAAGACAAAACACATTATGCCGAACAGCGTTCCGACTTAACCTCAAAAGATGTTTTTCGGACAGTTCCCTAGGTGACCATAAGTTGAGTCTGATCTCGAGCATTCTCACACTCGTCAAGCTATCTCTGTAATATAAACCCGTGATTTAAAATATACTGAGCTGACGTATCTATTAACGTGTGAGAAGAATGCATCTCGCATCTTGCAGTGACGCAAATAGAAAATAACAAGATTATATAAGAAACTTTGTAGAACTAAAAAATTACAGAGCGTTATATAAAAGCGACTGGTCGCTGTTTTTTATTTTATTTATTATAATAAAATTTTTGCGCTTTTCCTTGTCTTGTAGGCCTGGTAAGGACACCTGGTAACATACTAGGAAACAACCAATTTTTCTTTCAGGAGAAAAAAATATATAAAAAGTTTTGTTATTCACTACGTAAAATCGAGGAAAACAGAACGTGAGACGCATATTCGGCACACGAAAAAACGCTGCTGTGACGCAGTGATGCTTCGCCGTTGTGACATCACGGGCAGCGGTTGCATCACCTTTTGTAATGGCCGACCGTCACTAGCAGGCCTGAAGAGTGTTGTAGGAACGCCTGAATTCCTAGCTTTTTGTCTGTGTGTTTTTATGCACAACTATTACTTTGATCGGTAACAGCAATCAAGTGATAAAAATGGTAGGTTTTTCCAACTGTCATCTTAAACTTTCCACAGTTTTTTCTTTGTTTAAACGCGTCTCGTTCAGCCTTGGCTATAATCTAAACCAGGGTGATCATCAGCCACGACTGCCATAACAAAAAGTGTTGCGAAATACCATACGGCATGACACACCAAATTGGCTGTTGGTTATACGGCAAATATTTTGTATTTTTGACCAATTAATCTGTAAATAAATCTAATGTGATTTTCTTCTGTATTTTTGCAGGCGCCGTAAACAAGACGCCATAAGTTTATATTCTGTACATCCTGTAAATTTTTAACTGGTGGGTGCTTAGCCAGTGTTTCGTTAACATCTACCAGATCACTTCATCATCTTTAACCGCACTCTTTGGACCGGGTTACAACACAATAGTCTACAAGAAGCTGGAAGCATTTCATCAGAAAAATTCCAATCCCCTTGTCGCTTTAGAATCCAGTTTCATTTTTATTTCAGCATTTTACAACAAAACAAGCTAGCATGGTATCGAAAAAAGCTGGGAACAAGGCAAAACAGCGCAAAGCAGCACAAGAGGATTCTGACACATATGGCGTAGGCAAAGATAGTGAGGAATATCGTCGCATCAGGGAAAGGAATAATTTGGCAGTGAAACGCAGCCGTACGCGATCGAAACTCAAGACGGAACAGACCTTAGAACGCGTTAATCATCTTCGTCAAGAAAATGCCCTCCTGGAAGAGAAAATTACGCTGTTGAGCAAAGAGCTGGGATTCCTGAAAGACCTTTTTTTAGCGCATGCAGGTAATTTATTCGCCTTTTATATCTAGTTCATATTCAAAGCAGGCCAGGGAAATTCCCAAAACTCGAAATAGTTTAAAACGAGGCGGATAGATGGCGTGAGTGTAGCCTCAAATGAGGAAACCGGCAATTGGAAGCAGAGGGATTTTTAAATTCAAGTGGTGCTAATGAGAACTTGTCTCGTGCAATTTCGGTCTTTCTAGGTTCAGTCCATGGTATGAATTTGGAAGGCATTGATTTGCATGCCTTGTTGAAAGATTCCGCCGAGACAGCCACCAGCGGTGTGAAAATTGAAAGGGCAGATGCAAGTGAAGCTGATGAAGAGTACGAAGACGAGGCAGCGGCTGGCGAGCGCATTCGCCGTTTGGAAGATGGTGAACGCCTTCGTTTATAAGAGAATGCAACAACAGCAGCAACAAGAACCATCATTAGTGTGGATTTCACTAGCTATGCCTGTGTATCCCTTCCTGCAAAAAATAAGACTACGGAATAAGGCTCGCATGTGCCTGTCTATCCGTGTTGTCCCAAACTCTTGTTTCTCACAACTACAACGGATATCAAAGTTTACATGTATTACAGTACAAAATAGAATAGTTAAAAGTGCATTTGTTGCCTTTTTTCCCTTACTTTTATTTTGCCAGTGACAGAAGAAGAAGGAAAAACACTGTAAATTTCTTGTAGCCACCACCACAGAACGACAAACTCATTGCAGCCTAAACGACAACCAACGTAGTCTATTTCACTCATGGAAAATGTTCGTTGCTATCTGCTGTCCAATTCTTGTCGAGTTCCTTGTTTTGAGCTCCGAAAAAGATGTACTTGAGACGCTGCCTAGTACAAATTCAATACTTCAAGCCTTTAAATGTGTTTTCTTGTCTGATACTTCTTTCTTCACAGTGTAATTGCTTTGTTAGTCATTACAGTAGAATGTCACTATAAGGTGGCATTGATAAAACGAATTGATAGCGACAGGAAAGAATTTATAAGGTCGTGGTTTATTCAATAACCTCGTTGTAACAAAATAACGAACTTTCGACAATATACAGACAGTTTTTAAACCTAAAAGAGTCAAGTAAGTTAGGGAAAATGCGTCTGATATAACGAATTCAGGTTACACTGAGGAGTTTTTGTGTTTCCAGGGGTTAGCAAACAATTCTGTGGTAGTTATTTCCATCTATTCTAGGTCCCGGTAGGGACCTCGGAGGGTTTTTCTTTGGTTTTATTTCCAACGAGGTGACACTTCCCCAAAACACAGGTTAAACGGCAAGTTACTTTATTTTTTATCTCGATCATTGCATTAAGCAAGCTTTCCAAGCTTTGAGTGTACTTACAGTCTAGGCATAGTGACTAAGACACCAAATACCGTTAAGATCACCAACACAGGCGGTTTTTAATTAATTTTCGTAACCTTTTACAGAATGTTGAAAGGGGTAATCAATTCGGCCAGTCTTTTCTACAGCGTATCACCCTGTTTAATTTCATATAAAAACCTACAAAAATTACCGTACATAGGTCTCATGGCGACCAAGGGAGTGGGCTACAAACAATTCCAAGTTTTCTCGTTTTTTGTACTAAAAATGCAAATTAACTGTTTTCCCTATTTTATGGCCCGGCATGTTTTCCCTATCCTTGTAACACAGTATACATCGTATCGTGCGCGCCACGATACGGTAATAAATGCGATTATTATGAATGTACAGTTTAGACAGAAACGAACAGTCGTAAAATTCTTGTGTTGTGACTTATTAGTGATCCAAGTAACAATGCATTGTCCACGTTGCTAGTTTTCTATCACAACAAGCGGGTCGCGAAAAAAATCGCAAATATCCAAGATGCCAACTTTCAAGTTAAAGATGGCATCAGGCAATGGAACACGGAATCGGTCAACTAATGTGAAGGGTGTTATTACATGTGCCCACAATCTCTGCTAGTAACCACCCTTACCTTTCATAGTAGAAGTATGTTTAACTAACTTTTTAATTTATGTCGGTGCTTAGGTGTTTTTCGAGTAAAACTGCCTTATTTACGAAGAAAAAAAATACGCGAGAATCCACGCGAAACATCGCAGTCATACGAAACATTTGAGAGAACTGTATGTCTTCATGGGGAAAAATTATGTCTTAGTAACGTTGGACGATGAGGCTGCATTTAAAAACGCGCGACGTTTTACGTGAGTTCTCACATATGGTCAGTATATTTGACTTTTGTTTTATCCAACTAACAAATATTCTGCAAAGTATTCAACAAGTTATTTTATTATGACAAATATTCGGTTACAGTGGAGTGTAAAGATCCCGGGTTATACAAATCTACAGAAAAACGTCCGATATGACCAGCTTTGGATGTACCGAACATTTTTCTTGTACCCGAGAAAGTTCGCTATAGCAACATACAACTTTAGACACCGTAATGGGGTAAAGATGGTAATTAAGTTTTTTGTTGAAAAACGAATCTGCATGCGAGATTCGTTGAAAAGCGTTGAGATTCATTATCCAAGATGAAAGATTAATAGCTTGTTCATTTTCTACATGATTACAAGTGAATATAAGTGTCGGGTTACACAAACAAGCACGCATGGGCACATAGGCGTTTTGGACTGTTGTGTCTTTGCGTTGTCGTGCTGTTGCCCTGGCCTGGAAGAGCCTTTCGGGGCGTTCATCAGCCGAACGAGGCACGACTGCTCCGTGGCATGGCATGGACTGCCACTCACTCACGCTGCAACGAGCTTGCGACTATGTGTTTAGTATGGTGTAGTGGGTACATGAGAAAGGATGTCTCGTCGCAAACAGAGCCATCCGAAACCAGTTCTCAAACGTGAGTACCAACCTTTTAACTTTATTCTTCATTACGTTGCCCGAAGACCTTATAACGCATGTCGTTCTGTTGTTGTCTGTGAAAAACGGTTACGTTTTATATTTCCCCCTCAGAAGAAAAACAGCTCAGTTCCATAAATCGTGTGTAAAAGTGTCGTGAATACTTGAAGCAAATGCTCCCCTTTGTCATCCTCGTTTCTGTAGGCCAGAAAGCCATTAAAAGAATAAGGAGCAGGTGTTCGTAATCGCTGTGCTGTTCTTTCTGGCAAATTCTTGGTTAACTTTTTTCCGCACCTTGTTGGATTTCCTACGTGAAGCGACTCAGTTAGGCCAACAAAAATTCACGTGTTTCACACAACGTAAAAGTGACACCGAACGCCCTAATAAAAGCTGTTGGCTGCTGAGCCAGTTTTGCTTCACAAGCTGCATTGTCCCTAATTTTCTTTCTTTTTTTCCAAAAAGAATGATTCCGTCTGTTTTCTTCTTACTAGCCTGTCCAAAAAGATTTCTCTACTTCCCTGTGACCTTTCGCTGCCTTCTTTTGCCTATCGAAACAGAGCGGTAGAGAGCAAGAATTTTGAATTCGGGCGAAAAAAAAATAATCTCTGTGATCTGGTCAGTCCAGACGCAAAGCGTGGCCCTATACAGCCATCGTGATAGAATGGCTTTACCAATGCTGGAATATGCAAATGAGATTCTGGGAGGTTTTTAGACCAAAAACTTGATCCGCTGTCCAGCACTGCACTTGTTTTTCTCCATAGGCTCTGGCGCTTTTCATACAGGTTTCCAATCTTTCGATACACACACAACTAGCCTGATCACACTATAAACCCTATTCGTGTTCCAGTGAAAACCACGGCAGCCAATTCTTCAACTCGATAGACGGCTCTAATCGCAAGGCGACTCTCTGCGTCTCAAGTTTAGACTCATTATATAAGAGCGATAACACTCGAATGAATTTCGAGAAAAATCTCTTTTTCCAAAAAGACACGAAATGATCTTATCCCTCTTCTCTATACTCACAGCTGAGAGGAAGTTTCACAATCATTTTCCGCGCATACCAAGATAACCAGACGGCACTTCCCATGTGGTTACCAATGATAAGATTAGCCATCTCATTGATACACGCCTTACATCCCTCATTAATGTAAACAAGGCGACCCTACGTAGATATTCACCGACTGCCTACAATCCCCCCTCTGTCCCCCACCACCCACTTCTTTTCACATCTCGTCGCCCAACTCTGTGATTGAACTTGCAGCACAGTGCGCAAGCTGAGCCTTGTCATAAGACAAAACCCGCTCTTTTTACTTGAACAGAATCCCTGCTGCGAGAACTGTTTCACCTTTGGTAGAGTAGGGGAACAATGTCACATTTTGCCTGACTACCTGAATTAATGAAACCGTACACACACGGTAAGAACCGCACCACCGGTTTTGTTAGACCAACCAACACAAAAGCACGCTGACTGCCCCGGACGACTATTCTTTCTTCTTTTTCTAAACTCGGTCTGAAAAAGGGGCATAGCGTACATTAAACACGCTATATTCCATACACCCCTAGGAAAACGAAACAACGCTTTTCAACCCCTTGAACCAAGTTGATGGTCTTAATAATTAGGTTTTAGCTAATTTCCCGATTCTTTTCTATTCAGCTTTTTGTGGCACGTACTGTACCGCGCTATTTTACAACGCCACTGTAAGGGACCATAATGCGTAGGTCTCATAAGCCCCATGCTCGGGAGAAAAACTGGGCAATGGCCGCATTCACAAGGGACGGCGCGTGCTTTCAGTCTTAGCGTCACGCACGAATTACAGTCCAGAGCATGTATTTCTTTTCGTTAAGTGCACCTGAAAAAGCATCTTAGGAAACAAAAATCGGAAAAAACCCCTAGAATAATTAAAAAAGAAACCCTTGTGCTTACTGTATAATTTTTTTTTTTTGGTTGGTTGGAAGCGTACAACCTTTTCGCTCGTTACCCCTGCTTTAACTTGGTTACCCCAAGTTGAAGGGTTGCAAGTCCTGTCGTTAACGCCCTGCTTAATTGCATTGGCAACTCAACTCCGGCGAAGAAGACAAGAACTCGTGCAGGAGTCGCGGAAAGGAGGGAGGTGGGGGGGAGAGGGAATAAGTTGCACTGCTCGAGAATTTCCGAAGACACACTGCATGGATAATGCAACCCCGAAAGTCTTCGCATTACCCCAAGCTGGAGCTCAAACCCTAAGCAAGCCTTTTGCGCGTGCTGGTTAGCTGCACCTATTCTCTCTCTCCTTCTCTCATCTCTGTGTCTCTCACTGTCTTTAACTTGCACATATGCCCGTTATGTGCCTCTCTTTTCGGCTTGTGCTTTCTACACAAGGCACAGTTAGATATCCCGCCGAAAATGTCATTGCCATCCTTAGTTCTAAGACACATTATCTCGGTTCATTTTTGCCTCGGTTTCTACGAAATGTTGTATTACCGTCTCAGACGACAGAAAACCGAAGAGCTGACGGACGGACAAGTCGAGGCAGCGAATATTTGATGTGTGTCGTTGGCACATCACTAATCTTCTTATACATCGCTCATAAAAAGGACGGTTCTAGAAAGGACAAGAGAGTAAACAGTGTTCTAGCCCCTTACCCCCCAAAACACGCTCCTTATCAATAAAAGACAGGAGAAGAAGCAGGGGTGTATAGAAGTTCAAACTTTTTATCCATCAGTCATGGAAAAAAAAGGCGCACCGCTTCATTTGTAAGTCCTTATCTTTGCCTCCATAGAGCGCAATGCTAAGCGTGTAATCATATCGCGATCGATGTCAAGTGTTGTGCCTAAAGCTTAAACCCCCGTAGATCCGTAGTAGTAGAAAAGGGTGAGGGACGCGTACACAGACATGTACACCCCTTTCCTTGGGTCGCAACTTCAAAGAGGTCTTGAATTAGCTATTACGGCCTCGGCACGAGCTGCGAATGAAGACGGGAGATTTGATGTAGAGGCACGGAAAGGAAAAGACGTAATGTGCTTACGAGAAAAGGGGGTAAAGGTGCTAGGAAACAATTGTTGAATAAGACAACACGAGTAGGGAACGGTAGGAAAGAAAATCGGGGAGGATGCCGTGAGCCGATGCGTACGTGGGTTGCTGGGGGGTTTGACAGGGAAGGGAGTCTTTTGCATAAAAGAGGTTGGATTAAAAGCACGCAAGAAACTAAAAAGTTCGAACTGTAAGATCGGGGAAAGGGGTGAATTGGTAACAAAGGCTCATGATGTACACACACGTAGCCATATCGCGGAAACCAAAGCCAGGCTTTAAACCCTCCCACTGTCCTGTAAACTCCCCACAGACGTTATCGATCAGTTTCCTGCAACTCACATGCCCAGTGCGACATTGCAGCTCATTAGTTTTTTATACTTCTATATACCCCAACCCTCCCAAAGAGGATGTATACCTATACTGTACCTACAAAACTTGTCATACATTTACGGATCTGCCATTCGCTTCTACCTTGCTCAACCTTTACATGTGTAACCCTTTCCTAATCAAAAACGGAAATGGTGCCTGTCGCCCATGAATATGAGCAAGATCCCTAATCACCATCATCCTTTCCAATAGATACCGTAAAACGCGGTTGGTATGCACGGAAAAACGATTTTTCAGTTTTCGTTTATATTTCGGCTAATTTTTAAGTAATAGTGGCTTGATTTTTATTCTTGTTTATAAACAGCCTTCTCCACTTTCAAGGGGTTTTTAGTTGAGTTTTCGTGCCTTTTTTCTTCGCAACTCGCGTCTTTCCTGACTCCTCGCTAGTCTCGGAAAAGCCATAAGCCATAACACAAGAAAAGAGTCAGAGTTTGCTAGGTAATTCAAATATCGAATTTGCTTGAAGGCGAAAGACTTTGACTATTTTTTTTTATTAAGTGACAGAAAGGCTTATTAATGCAGTATATTTATTGGTAAAAACGGAGTCTCTAACTATCATATTTGTCTTTCAGTAGTTACAATTCGAAGGTACTGAAAATGTGCCAAAAAATTTTGCTTTCGACTCTTTATTGCCAGGAAAGACACTAAAACTTAGTACATTTTCAGAAAGCATTTCTGAATCTGAAGACACCTAGTTTAGTGCTTTTGGTTGCATATTGCATATTTGAATAGCAGCCTACGCTTTCCTATTAAATATTCAATGTAAACGTGTTCCGAATAACCCTTTTTTACGAGTGTAACTAAAAAGTGTCAAAATCAGATCTAAGGAATGCGTTATGAACACACGGGAGATGATGAAAATCGCTAATTAAAGGCCGTTTCTCAGTATTACGGATAAACAGCGAGCCGAATTTCGTGGAATTATGAGTTATGTTGATCCAATTTATCTTTGCCATTGTGCTTATTGCATGCTTTAGATGTAGTGTAAATACGTGTACGCACACTGCAGTCATCAATTCCAGTCTTTACGATTACCTTCCGCTTCCCTGTCAGCAAATCTAATTTCAAGCTCCCGTAGCCCGAAAAAAGACGAAAAGCAACGTTAGATTGTAATGCGAGTCCACGGACTGTAAATCAACAACACACCTTCAATTTCCTTCGCTACCGTCCCATTTCCCCGCCATCGCTCTCTGCTCTTACGCCCGAAACCCAGCAGCTACGGGGGCAGGCTTCGGTTCATTTGCATGAAGGAATAAAAACAACAAGCCTGCTGCTCCCGTGTGCGTTAGCGTCAGATTCGATAGAAAATGGTGAGGTGGCTGGGAGGGAGGGGGAGGGTGGGCAAGATCAAATAGTAGCAAAGGTTTGGCCACCCTTTCTGGAAAAAGGGCCAGCACTTAAGCTAGTTAAGCTATACATCGGAATGAGGTATAAAACACGAATGCGAGGCCAACGTTATATGAGCGATAGCCATCAAGCAGGTTATCAAACAGGTTGGCAATGATGAGATGCTTCTTTTTTCTTCTTCGTCTTGAGCTTCTGCGGCTGCAGCTTGTATGAACATCAGGCTTTTGCTTAAGCCCAAAAAGCACACCAACTGAGGCTTTTTATCTTGCCTTCATGCTGGTAACAAATTATTCCAGTAGCTGAAGTGGCCGACGGCCAATTCGCTTATGGGAGGAGATTTGAGACAAGGTACAAAAACATACGCAAAGCATTCCATGCGATGAGGTCCGTACTCGTTCCAGCCCTGAGCTCCCGGCCCCTTATTTTACGGAACGCACAGACCTTAATTTTGATAAGAGATTGGTCCCATTTTAAACATAAACTTCTTCATCTCTCAGCATGAACACAAACGAGTGGCACGGTTCGGTTCCACGATCCTATACAGAAGCGTATCTCGAGTCTTGATCTTCGAGCTAGTACACGCTATCAAAAAACCTCAACCAGAAAACGCTTTACTCCGTGACCAACTTTCGCTCATAATGCCTCCGTAAATACAGTGCGCACCTTTGCAACAAAAATCATGGATAAATACATTGTAACAAATTATTTTCCCCGAAAAGAGAGCAAGCTTCACTAGTGTCTCATAAATTGTGGAATAGTTTTATGTTAATTGTAGTGCGAATTTGTCCCAGAACTTTTAAGACAGTCAACGTTTTTTTATTTTACGCCCCTTCGCCGTTTTCAGCTATAACAGTTTTATAAGTGAAACTTTGCACAAAGTAGCTTCGATATGAGTAGACGAAATATGGTTAGTAATAAAAATTTTACAAAGTCATGACTATTTTTTTGCGAAAAGCCGCGTCACTGGCGGCCATTACTTTTGCAGCCGCTTTTTTTTTCTTTTTTTTTATCCCAGGTGCCCGTGAAAGTCTTTAACTGGTTTACCTCAATCTAACTCAACTTAACGTAATTGGACCTAGCTTTGACAAGGAAATACTCAATTTCGTTCCTTTTCAAAAAGTGAAAATCATTTTACTCCCAATCCGTGCCGATTTTTCAAAAAAACAACGTCAACGGTGTACAATTAAGCCGTGTGGAAGTCTACTGTAAATAAATAAATTAAATTGAATCATTTTCTCTGAAAAGAAATCAAGTTTCACGTGTGTCTAATAAGTTCTGGGACAATTTTGGATTTAGTACAGCCAAAATTTGTCCCATGACTTATTAGCCAGCTTGATTTATTCTTTTTCTAACTCATTCCAAAACCAGTGACAGCTTTTCGCTAAAAAACGAGGATACAATAGTTACAAAAAGTGGCATAATGGGTCTTACGTGCGTTTCGGGAATTACTGCTACCGGCAACAATTCTTTGCTATTATCTTTTCTCACGTAACACCTCATTCTTTTCAAACTGTTGAAACCTTTGGCTTGAATTGCTGAAACCACATTGAAAAAAGATCGATATCCCGGAACGCGATTCTAACCTACGTGCGTTACCGTTACCGGACAATGTTGTATATATCGTGTACACGTCTTATTAACCACGTAGCACAAAACGAAACTGCTGTGCCCTGTCTTTTGAACCATGGGTGGTATTCCTGCTGGAAAACGAGTACTTCGAGTCAATTTAGGCGTTTGGCAACGCCAGGGCGCCGTTGCAAAATCTGTTTGCTATTTAGAGCCCGCAATGCCATTCACAATTCAAAAGAACGTTTTTCTCAATCGTCCAGCGACGATCTCGTACCACCTCGGCGTCAAATTGCCTGATTTGAAAACTGGTTCTCTACTATCTCGCCTCCACCGAGTCCATTACTTCAGTATAGCCAGGACGAGCACCAGGGCTCCCCGCAGGTATAAAAGTATAATAACGTGTATATGTTAACAATGGGGCAGTAAGGACGCACACCGCACGGTGAGCTGTTGCAATATTTGTTCGGCGATTGCTTTCGGTTAGTGGGAGGCCTTTTAGGAGTTCCAACTCCGTCTTTTTTTTTCCTCTACCTTTATGCTGGCTATATTGGGGTTGGGGCTGAAAGTCTATCAGCATTCATAATGGAAAACAGAAGCCGCGTTGTACATCATCTTGCTCTTTCTCTCGTTCTCTCGTCCCACGTAGCGCTACGCTGCTCAAGCTCCGACTCAGCAGCCCGTCCTTCGTCACGCCGTCAGAAAGGATGTGATTATGCAAATGAGATGGCCGATTCTCTCCCTCAATCAGAAAGGCGGAGTCAAAAAGGAGTCTAACACTCCCCTACAGAAAAACGTTTCTTCTACTTGGCTACTGCTTACAAACTTTGGAGATTTACAATTGCCCGGCCCCGTTTTTCATCTTTTTCTATCACCTTAAAAAAACTCGTCAACCAGTAACCTGCTCAAAGCAATTAAAATCCTTCGAAGGCAAACCTATTATAACCACCGTGGAATACTACGCACAATACCTCCCACCCCTTACCTTTTTTTTCTGAAAAGAAGGATGGAAGAACAAGGAGTGTTTCCAATATGCAACCTAACTGAGATGCCTGCGCGATGCCACTGTGGAATCCAATACCTTAAGACATTATCTTGATAAATAGTCTCTTACTCCGTCCCATGCGAAACCTCCGTTTCGTCCCCATTTTTCCTTTTTTTGATTTTAATTTTTTTAGGACCTTCAGAATGAAACACAAGCTTCCTAAAACATTTACCCCGATCCCCGGGTTATGGTATTGCTGTGAAACTGTGATGGTATGCAGTGATAAGTCGTACAGAGCGGATAAAAGTCCTCTGACCCTATGGGAGCCTTAATGTGCTCTCTGCGTGGTTAGTTTTCTGGCCGTCAGTTTTTTTTTAAGCTGGATGAGGGAGTAATCTTGCAAATAATCTATGCCAGGACGCAAAACTGAGTGGATTTTTGTATTAACGGACAATCCTACTTATTTTCGTAACTTAGTGAAAGTTTAGTTTTTATAATACTAATACTAATACTAATACTAATACTAATAATAATAATAATAATAATAATAATAATAATAATAATAATAATAAATAATAATAACAATAATAATAATAATAATAATAATAATAATAAATAATAACAATAATAATAATAATAATAATAATAATAATAAATTTCTAATTCAAATAATTTTTAATTTAAATAATTTTAAAACTCTCTAATTTAAATAATTTTTTCCTAAAAAAGGTGCGAAGTCAGACTTAAAGAATGTCGCAGTTAATTTTCGCTTGTTTCAAATGCAACTTTTTTAAAAACTGTTTAGCATTATGTAACGTGGCCGTGATCTTTTATAGCTTCAAAAACTTTTGTTTAAGAATTACGATTTTTGTTAGTTTGCGTCGAATGAACCGAGACTTGATTCGTTTGGCCGTTTGTACCCTTTTTATATAGTACACAAATTCCGGAAGGCAAACTGAAAAGGATCAATTTTTAGAAGCTGGGTAATGCATATTCATCCCAGGAGGCGTAGAGAGAGTGAAACCATTTGTTCTGCCATAAATAGCTTGCAATTAATATATCCCAAAACGCGATCTCCGAGTCCAGGGAAAGAACCATCTCCCCGAAAAGGAAGGAAGACGAACTTGAGTTAGCCATGGCGCAAGCCAGAATACGCACAGCATTCCAACAAAGTGAACGAGACAAATGTCATGAAACAAGTGAGGAGATCCCGTAAGAAGGTTTAAAAAGGCTACGAGGAAGACATTAAGCGATAGCGTCAGTCCTTAAATGTCCATCAGAATGTTTGGGGATCAGGAGGACGCTAAGAGCAAGGAGGAAAGAGGATCACGTAATGCGATAAAAGGGTTTTTCGAATCGGTGTGTACTTTCCTAAGGTGCGAGCAAGTCGCTAGACGAAAAAAGTGGGAAGGTGACGTTCCGATAAGAGGGGTGGGTGATGCTGAAGGAGGAAGAAGTTCTATTTATTGCCGAATTTCCACATCTTATGCAAAACAGGACACGAATTAAGAGTGCCCGATATCTATTTTCATAGCTTTGTCATTATCATATTTGTTATTAACCCAGCCTTTTTTTTTGTACTGAAAAGATTGGCACTCGGCATTGTTTTGGGTAATGAGTGCATCCCAGACCAGTTACTTTCTTAACTTCTTGCACGTGAGTTCCAATTAAAACCATCCCAGCTGCCCCAAAGCGAACAAAAACTGTGACGTAAGCTTGAGAAACTGGTGCATGTTAGAATTCGAAAGATGACCCGCGAGATTTCTGCCTAAATGGTCAAGGTCTTTCCTCCTGAATTTCTTATGCAATCTTGGTCCTCACGATGTTATAAATTGAATTTATTAATAAATTGAATTTTATTTATTTCTTTTAAAATTGAATTTATTAATAATTTGAATTTTATTTATATATTAAAATTAAATTTATTAATAAATTGAATTTTATTTATTTCTTTTAAAATTGAATTTATTAATAATTTGAATTTTATTTATATATTAAAATTAAATTTATTAATAAATTGAATTTTATTTATTTATGTTAAAATTGAATTTATTAATAATTTGAATTTTATTTATATATCAAAATTGAATTTATTAAAGAATTCAGTTTTATAGCATTGCAAGAGACACATGAAGAGTAGCATTGCAGTAGCCCACATTATGTCAAATTACCGCAAAAAACGCGGACTTACAGTAGGTAGTTGACAGCATTCATGCAAAACCTGTCCCTATAGAAAACCTGCTACGAAATAACTATTTGCCAGCCCTTTTAAGTTACGACAAAAAAGTCAAAAAGCTCACTTAAACGGACGAAAAGAATAACGGCCCGTTTTCTTGTAAGAGTAATTGACAGAAAAAGTTTTTCGCCCCGGACGAGTTTTGCAAGGATAAAGTTTTTTTCTTTCTTTCTTTCTTTATCTTACGGTAATTTTAATGAGACGTTTTCTCTGAACTGGGGTGTGTTACTGATGGCTAGCCATGATATGCAGATGAGGGACCTCGATAAACATAACCCAACCCGAGCCCCAAGTATCCCCAGCACACACACATATACACATTCACTCACATCTCTATATACAGTGCAAGACAAAGTCTATCTTTCTTTTTTGAGCTGTTTTTTTTTTCTTGTTTTCTAGGGAGATTTTTCCCTTTAGCGCATGTAAAATAGTGGTTAAAGGTCCTTGGTGTCCATTCCGTGTCCCGTCTCTGTCTCTGTCGTCTTATCCAGAATCCATCACTGAGCAGACAAGTTTTCCACTCATTTTTTGTCGATGCGTGAGTGTGTATGTCTGTTTGAGATTGAGTTGCTGAGTTACGGTCCCGAATTTTAAAATCTGGCTATAATCGCTATTACCTTATTCTATCGTCTCCGGGAGAAAAGAAAAGAAAAAGATTGGAAAGTTCTGAACAGAACGTGCGAACCCTTTTGACCTGCCGGACCTTGTATGGCTTTAGCCTAATCTGGATACGCCATCAAGAAACAACAATTCCCTTTTTCTCCTTGATTTTTTTTTTCTGAGTGCGTGTGTTGGTTGGCGTATCGTCGCGCAACGTGCCTGTTCCTTGAATGACCACTGCCGATGTCCCTCTTGCTTGAAAAACGGTTTCGGCAACGCACAGAGCTTTGTCTTACGCCGGGATCCTTTCACGCATTAAAACGAACCATAGACCAATTCCTTAAACTGTGGGTTTTTATCTAACCTTACCCCTTTTTTTATTTATATGCCTCGCCTTTTGTGTGTTTTTCGCTGGCTACGGGGGTTTCACCACATTCCACGATAAGCGTATTGCTTTACTTTTTTTATTACGGGAATCTTTGTGACAGGAGCTAAGCCAGCCTTAGGGACGGAAAGCCATCGAACCAATCGAGGTGTTTCTAACCGGTTCGCCCCCTTCATTATCATATTTATCAAGTAGCAAGCACTTGATTCTCCCAAAGTCGCCAATCCACGATGCTTTAAGTCCTTCACCAGCTTTTTGGGGGTCCTCGAGTTGTCAAAAAACCTTGCTGCGTCCCCCCGCAGTTGCATACTGTCGCGTCTTTACAATAGGATTCGTCACTGGGAATTAGAGCCCATACAGTGTCATTCTCAGAAGGTCCTTGGCTATTGTCATTCGACAACCTCTTGGCCCTCTCAATCTAGACCTTTTCTTTTAGCTTTTGCCTAAATAATGTCTGTCTCTTTGGTGTACGCACACAAAAAACTTGCTGTCGCCAAAACGAGAAGCAATGGCCTGAAAGAAATACGTGCTTTTCTTCACACTGATGCTGCAGACATCAACCTAGCCTATCAACTGCTGGAACTTTGTGCATGATGGTGCTCGTGGGTTGGACCAAACCAACACAGTGCACTTCAACACACTTGGAAGGGGGGCGAAAAAGGCGCTGTCATAGATCTCACTTACCCACGCTGAGGAGTGGGACAGCACCGGCATAGCGTTCCTTACTCCCAACGGCCCTAACAATGAAACCCGTGTCGTTTTCCCCCTTCGTAACAGCATTTGAAATATTGTACTTACAAAGTATGATGAGTATCAGTGAGGGTGGTGTAACTTGCTAGCAATTGATACACTCGTTATCAGCCTTCTAATAGCTCAAGAATCTCTCAACCCCCGGGGTGGATTTCACATCAGAGCACCCTTATTGCTACGCCATGTTCAGAGCACTCGACTTATCTAGGATGCTAGGATAGATTTACCTCTAGGCTTAAAGAGTTCAAATTACGTAGCCATTCTGTAAGTCGCAACAAAGCATCAAGTTATGTTAGTTTAACCCTACTTCATAACGTTCAGGGTATTTCACTTGTTAGGGAATGAACAGGTATAAACAACGCAACCCGTTCTTCTTGATAATAGAAGGAAACCTTTAAGTAGGAAAGGACTGAGTGAATAATTTCTACGCATTATTATTACTTGAACTTACTTATTTATGCATTTTAATTTGCGAGTGTTTGAGTATAACATTGCAAGTTCATGTAGTTAGCCAAGGGAAAAAAAAACAAGATTACCCAATTTTGGTTAATTTGCCCAAGTTCAGGAGCTACTGATTAAAGCACTGCCCACTGCGATGGCCGTTAACCCCGCAAAACAGGTCTTTAACCGACAAGTCATATTCTTATAGTAGGATCATGTGTATAAGTCATGTCCGTCACACACTTTTTTAGTTCCACAGACCTGTCTTGCCTGCAAAAAGTTGATTTGCCTAACCGTTTGCGGTAAAAAAAAAAACTCGGGTATAGATCACTACACGTGAGAATGTGATAATGGCCCTTCAGTAGTTAACAAGTTGCAAAGCTGCTGGACTTACCACTTGTTTTCCATGTCCCGCGTGTATGCTTAAAGTCGTTACAACCAGCGCAAATTCAATCAAATACCTTAAAGAAAAGCGTCTAGGGAAGCTGTCGCATCTAACGTGGTGAACTTGGATACGGTGTCCATCGTCTTGTACCTTCTTTTTTACATTTATTATGATTTTTTTTTAGTATAAAGGGAGTGAGCGAGTAAAGGACGAGAGATAGGATCCAGAAGGGACATTATACAGTTAACTGGGCGCAAAAGCAATGTAAGGTCAAGACGTTAAAAAAGTAGAAGCTCCGGTATCTTTCCCCCTTTTTTAGCCGGCTGCTGACCTTCTCTATACGTGGCTGTACAGCGATACGACCTACGGGGTGTCGATAAGGCGAAAAGTCTTCGAATGGCTTCCTTTAGCTGGCAACGGTGTGAGCTTGCTTATCGCTCAAGCTTCACATCATCCAGCATCCAGGGGCAACATTACCGGCGAAAGCATCACCTTCTGGTATCAAAGCACAAACACATTATCGTGACAGACCATCATCACAGAGCTAAATAACTCCCCGCCCCATTTCTTGTCACCCTTTCCACGTAAATCTGCTAGCTTGTCGCCACTTGCTGTAACGAAAACAGTCACTTTGAACTCAACCAAACCCGACGACTCTTTTTACAAGCTAAAACGGCGTTCAGAGAACTGTTGATCACCCTTGTATGACTTACAAGACTTGACTATCAAGTTTTTAGCATTACTCCATTTTTATAAAATTTGCAGAAAAAACTCTCCGTGACAAGACAGTGAATTAATCTGGTCGCTTGTCGTTTTGCTTGCCAATTTTATCTGAACACCCATATCTGCTAGTGCTCAGTTTATTATTGGGTGGAATTAAACTGTAAAAAACGCGGACATAAGGCTTACGCATCGGTAGGCTATAAAACTCTCCTTTTTTTGTGAACGCTCGAACAGGAAAGGCCCATCTTCGTACGGATGAGTCGTCTGTTTTTGTACAGCAGATCTTGATTCTCGCATAGATTGTTTACCTAGATTGATTTCCATACCAGGGCGCGGCAAACTTGAAGTCACAGCGGCTTTTAAATGGGATGTTTGTCAGAGACCTTTCTAAGTAGGTACTTTTTTCCCCCGTGTCCGAGCCGGGAAGCTGTAGACCGTATTTGCGTAAGAAGAGCCAGAAAGATGTATAGGTAGAAGGGTGCGATGGGTTGGTGCGGACGTCCCTAAGGAAAACTGTTCTTAAACTCGTGAAACGTCCCAAGTGCAAAGTGCGTTTGACTGTTTTGTGCCAGGCTTTATTGATCGTATTTGGCAGATTCGCGTGCTGCAAAGTTGCATCCCCCCCTCCCACATTCAACCCCTCCAGAGAAGAAACCCTCCCTTTCTTGCTGTTATGCTGTGCACATATGGGGGTTGAGGGGGAGGTGTTATAACTCCATTTCTCCTTTCCGTATATTTCATTCCCTATTCCCCTTTTTAGCCATATAAAGTCGTATGGGTGTGGATAGGGTCCTTTTCAACAAGACTTGGCTTCGGTACCTAACTCCTTAAGCAACTTGCGACGTCCCTTTGTATTAGTGTAAGGTCCTGTTAATAGCAACGTCAGGGCTAAAATACAACGACAAGACTTCATTAACTTTGCTTCTGGACTTGCCCAGGCTCCACTGCCCGACCACGAACACTCACACCCCTTCTCCCTTTGATGATTTACCCCTGTTCATACCCTTTTTAATGAATTGTCCCGCCAAAGAGACCTAAATAGGTCCCCATTACACTTTTTTACCATTTGCCCATTAGAGGTCAGGAGGAGCGATGAAAACAATGACGCAGCGGTAAAGTTATGTGTGTGTATGTGTGTGTGTGGATTTTAGTGGATTTTAACGTGAACAGAAACGACCATTTCAGTTGGTCAGTTAACACAATGACCTTTTGCGTGTATACATCTAGTCGAACTCTCATTTCGGTGTGAGTATATCAATCGCGTTGAACGTGAAAACTGCTCTCTATTTTACTGTGCGTGAGCTTAGAAAGCATGTTAGAATGGAGACAGACATAAAGAACTTTCCATGCCTTAACTTTTTAAATCCTCCTTTCCTAGTAAACGAGGAAAAATATTGGTCAATGGATCAATTCACAAGAAAATTGACCCTTAATAGGTCCCCCATTTGCACTTTTCTAATTTGTCCACAAGAGGTCAGGCTAGACAATTGGGCAATGGCGTTAATGTTAAAGTAATTTTTTTGACTTTGTACCTCGTTACCCTCGACTAACTGATGTCATGTGTTATTTTTTTATCAATCAAATGCTAGCACGTCATCTGACATCAACTTCCACCCCAACGGATGAGTTTGCCCAATCTTTCTCCCCGCAACTTCCAGCGCTGCTTCGCAGTCCCACTCTCCTGCGATAATGTGTCTACCATATGTTATAGCCATCTACAACATGCAGCAGCATGCCGAAAGCTATTAACGATCAGGAAAGCATTCGCCTGCAAAGGACCTTATCGGACCTCTGCCAGCGTATGCACAGCGTGTGCAAAAGCCAATTCTAATTTCTACCTATATACAGTACACCCCAAAAGGGGGCAATGAGTGAATTTTCAGTGTTGGTCGGGAGAGAGCCACACAAAAAAACGCTGGGACTATTTGCACAAGCCATGTTTGCCTTAGCTTCCGACAAATAATTCAATCAAACAAGCACCAGCTTTGGCTTAATTGGAACTTCTTGCTAACTAGTTGGTACTGTGCAGTTACTGTGTTACTGTCGCCCACATTTGCCCAGCGCCAAAATCCTCACCATTTGAACACTGGCAACTCGGTTGACAGCTCCAAAAGGCGCCGAGCTTAACCTAACCCTTGTTAAGTTTCATTATTGGCTCCCAGACTTGAGAGAAAAACCGATTGCAATTACGGGAGTTCGAATTCCGACTCCGAGTTAGCGCATTAGTAAGCTCAGTTATCTTGTTTACAAGCCCAGCGCACCTCGAGATCTCCCGTAAGGGAATTTAGTGACATCATGGCACAATTTACATTCAAGCTTTTAGCAACTCTGTAACCCCATTGAGCTAACTGAAGTAAATCGCCAAGCTTATAGCAACAGATACAAATGGCCTTATTTGGGCATAAATTGTGCATTTTCAACAACAATTTCTGCAGAATATTTTCTCCCATTGCAGATTAAACAATTAAGACAAGACAAGAGCAGTAAGAGGCAACGATCTGTGCTCACGCCTTTGTATTTAAAAATAAAGCGCAGTACTTTCAAAAGAATTTTCAACATTGAAAGTGCCCTTTAATGCAATTTCTTTTCTTAACAATTAAGAAATATTTCAATCCACTTCCTAACGTTGAGATTCACGAAACTCTACAGAAAAAGGCCAGAATTGAATTCTTATGGCGCATTAGATGCAAACAAAAAGCCGATGACTCAAGCTAGTCGTTTTGGGGAAAAAACAGATAATTAATAAATCACAGTAATAAATGAATTAATTCATTTAAACCATTAGTACGCGACCTGCAGATTTTCATGTATTCCAAGCGTACTATTGTTGTGTAGTGACAAATTTATTTTCTTTTATTTTATTTTCGTTTATTTTCTTTTCTCATAAGATAAAACAACCTAAACTGTTCGGAAGGTCGAAAAAGGACGGTAAAACAAATAGTTCTTCCAACAGCAATAGTTCGACTTATGTTAAGAGTGATCTTCGACGCTGGGCTCAAGTGAGTAACTCGGTTGTTTCCAAGGTGTCAAGTTGTCGAAGGATTGAAACCTTTTCATCCCGTTTCGAAGGTATCAAAAGCGTTCAATGACTTATTTTGAAGACCACAAGGTTTTAGTCAATAAGCACGAACAGTCGAAAGCCCACGAAAAAGAATTCATTGTAGATTTTCTCACTCTTTCGGGCAAGTAGGCCATTTATTTCTTTTTCTCTCTGGCGCTTATGTGTTAAAGAGGCTGCGGGTCAAATAACCAAACGTGTGCCGTAAGAAGACAAGGAGCATGGTCGGGCACTGATACGGGCGTGGAGGTCACAGGTCATCATTGGTTATCTAGCTTTGCCAGCCCGTAAGGGTGGCGAGAACTGGGTTAGAGCAAACCGGCAGCTTTTTACCAAAGGCGATGAAATGTCATGATTACTTCCGCGGACAAGCAGGACGAGTGCAAAATCGTTATCGGGGCGGCCCAACTGCTTGTGGCTCGAGCTGGGCTCCCTGAGTCCAATCCACCCCCTTCACTCCACCTCCGAGGCAGGAAACTATTCGCTTTATTTACCCAAGCCCTCACCCGCGTCTACAGTGCATATACATACAGACTCGCTCTTCTAACTCGTTCGTCGTCCCAGATCAAGCTGGCATAGAAGGAATTGCCAGAGCTTATCGGACTCTGACGACGCCAGGCGTCGTTTGGGTGACAGGACAGGAAGGAGTGGAGCGTCCAGAGCGTACAAACGCAAACGGAGATTTGTAAGGTAAAGAACACAGTAGGTAGTATACATATACACCCCCTTTTTAAGTCACCCACCCACCTGCATTCCTACGAACAGAGCTCGGGCAGTCTATGAAATAGTAACTAGAAGTGGCTTGGATTAAGCAAAGGAATAAGACTCGTAAATTATTAAAACATGGCCGGCCTCCCTTCTCTTGACATCTTGTCGCGTCTTATGAAGGATCTTATTGGTTATTACACAATGGAATCCAAAAATCTTTATTTTCTTAAGAGCGTATACAAGTCGTGTAGTTACTTTCGGCCTCTTATCAGAGAAATGTGTTCATTGAAGCAAAATGAAGGTGTGTACTCTCCGATCGTTGGTAAGCAAGGTGAATTGCCCTTAATGTGCTGAAGCCAAACATAGACATGTTATTCGTGTAGGTTCGTGCACAAGGGCGTTGATTGGAAAAGTACGTAATTTTCGGAAATGTAAAGAAAGCTGTGCAAACAAACTAGCTGATATTTGCGCGTAAGGTCTGTTTAACCGTCTTTTTGCACAGTTCAACAAAATTCTCGGGTCTTGGCTCAAAGACTTGTGGTAAATTCATATAAAATACGTAATCTACGTATATATTAAAATTCAGTGCGATTGTTACACTGAAACACTGACTAATTTCCAGTCAAGGTTAGTATATTAAAACTCACGTGGTACTTTATGTTATGATCTTGACTTAATGATCACACAAAAGTTGTAGTTAAAAAGTAGGTGGATTCAGAATAATCTTCATGACTGATTCTAGCGTGACATGTTCAGTGTAGTACAAGAGGTTAGGAGGGATTAAATATTTTTAAACGAAACAATACAGCTCAACTATATCAGCGAAAAGTTTTTCAAGGTTATAACTCACATTACAGACATTCACATCACTTTATGGACAATTATGTGGAAAACTTCCGTTGACGATTTTGCATTTCCCGTTTGGTCTCTCTCAAAATACTTACGAGCTTTCCGATAATGTCCCTCGGTCAAATACACATTTTTGGAAGAATGCCCCGATAATGTGGAACTGTTCGAGGAATTTTTATTTTTCGAAATATTCGCGCCACGAATATTGTCTTGGATTATTGTTAAAGATTCGTAATTGGAAATCTTTTAATTTTTTTGTGAAATATTTTAATTTATTGGAATTTATTTTTTATCTTTTAATTTATTGTAATCTTGGATTTTTCCTAATAATTTTTCTTTTAATAGATTTTCTTTTGTAATATTTAGAATAGCTCTTTAAAAATCGTTAACGCAGTTTTGCCGTTTTCTCCCATTCACTTAGTGTAAGAAAGGGGTTAACAGTCGCAATAGGCGAAAGCCTACGCGGTCAGTCCAAAAAAAAAGGGTCAACAGTGGTGCTAGTCGCTGGAAAATGCAGGGAAAATCCCGTAACAGTGCGTTGTAGGGAATTCCGTGTTTATTTTTCTGTATTTTATTCTTCTGGGAAAAAAGAGATCTGAACCTACAGGACGTATGCAAGTTTGAGTCAGTGCCCAGGCATTTGATCACTCTAGTTTGCTTACGTCAGAAGTCAATATATAATAAGCTTATTGCTCGGATTTCCCAATCCCAAAACTGGTTGCTAAAACGACGTATTAAACCGGAAAGCGACGCCGCTGCGCACCCTCATGGGACGGACAGCGTTTTTGAATTATGCACCGAAAATCTGAAGGGCTCTTGGGGGCTAACTCGAACACAGAACTTGACAAATAAATTATTACAACCCAATCCATGCAAAGTTAAACACCGTTTTCCAAACGTCGAAAACCCTCGTGCGTTTTCCACGATAAAGTCGTATAGCAACGGACATCGTAGTTCATAACCCTCTTAAAACGTCATTTATTTTTAATCCATTTATTCTCTTGCCTTTTCAAGTCTATTTTCGATCAAAGCAACGCTTCATCCCGCCATTTTACAAGTATTTCCCCGCTTGAATAAAATGTGAACTTGAGAACCACACCCTAGGGTACCTTGTCTTGGGGATTTTTCTTGTCAAGTTAAGGCAACACCCATGCAATCAAAATTCTGAACAATACAACCTATCTCCGATAATCTGATTCCTGCTCCCTTTTATTGAATCAGCGCACCCCGGGAACTACTCACATAAGAACTTTTTTTTTCTTCGTCAAAAGAAATCGTCTGTAATTGAGATTTAAAGCGCGTTTCCTATTCGCGATCCGCAACTCCGGCAATTTCGAACTTTTCACGTACGTCCGTGTCCTTTCATCTCTCCTTTAAACAATAAGCCCTCCCCCAAGTGGTTCAGTCGCGGAGGATTAGGAAACTCGCTAGATCTTCTGCCTTTTCCCCCTCTAAGAAGTTTCAATTAAAACTACCAACAACGTTTGGAAGAGGTTTTGGGTGGGGGGTGAGGCAGACTCTTTGTGATCTATTCCAAAAAGCATGAGAGTTACAGCACCCTCTCTAAATTCTTGGCAGTGTCTTTTTGGGTCGCTTCCGTGTGTCCGTCTTCACGAAAATTTGGTGTGCGAGACCAATAATCCTGGTTCAAGAAAGTCGTGTGTGTGTATGCAGTAGGAGGCTTAATGGTGCCAAGTATGCGAAATCTTCCTAAAGGCACTGATGGTGAGCCAGCTTTTCATATCTCGCAGAGGGTTTTTGCATAACTAAGTGCTTATCTTATCTGCGTTCCATGCTGCCAGAAGCACACGAGCAGTTCAGAGAAGCATCAGCATCAGCTGGTTATCTCCCGCACACGGGCTGCCTCCTCGTCCCATATAATATTAGCTCATCTTTGCCTTGGCTCCCCCCACTCTCTTTCCAAAACTGCCGTATCACGTTAAAACGTACACCTCCTGAGTAACTTTCCTCAGCGCCCAGCATCCATTTCAAAACCATCTCATCCTCCGTGGCCTTTTTATCCCTTTGCCAGGGCTATCTTGGCCTCTCCTCCTGGCTCTGCCTGATAAGCCCAACTCCCCAAGCTTCCCTTTTCACCTTTATCTCACAACTTCACTCTCACCCACCAAAGGATGCGTGTATCTCGTGTGTGTACGTGTGCAAACCGCAGCCGAACAAAAAGGACCCAAAGCGCCGCACTCGGACTGGGCAAGATTTGAATTTCCACTTTCACTCAACGCAAGCCCCAAGAAGCTTAGTGCCATTTTTGACCTTTAGCAGTACTAAACCAGGTTTCTTAAGATAGTATAGAAGTTATGAAAACTTTGCTGAAAGAAACGACAAAGCTAATCGACAAAATCGAAGAAGAAAGTAAATAAAATAAATGTAGGATGATTAAAGATGATAGTATGGTTAATACAGGTATATTGATGATATTGATCGTATTGATTTTGATATTTCGTTATTACGAACTGTCGGTCAAAGTACACGGGTCGTAAAGGAGTTAGGTGAATGTTGAAGAAAATGCGTCTGATATAACGAACTGGGGTAACGCATTCTGATCTCAACTGAGTTGAGGTAACGCAATCTAATTAAAAATCACGTGGCATAAAAGAGAAGCTCCTTTATTAGTCCCCAGAGGTTCACTGTAACGAGCTTTTATTATACAACAGTAGCAATAAAATAAAAAGTAGAAAGTGATAAATAGAGAGAGATTATTGAAACTGAAAAGCAATGTCATGAAGGAAAAGAACATTTAGCCATCTTGTTGATCTACGGCGTCCATTAACAATGAAAATCCAAGCGCCTGGGAGACTCCATTGAGTCGCTTGATACGGCGAAAATCTTTATCGACACCGACAAGATGGTGGACAGCGATAGCTAGGAACACTTTATCTTCGTTTTTTATCTTGTATGTTCTTTTTTCCCGTAGCACCGGCCTTGAAGCAACACAAGGCGATTCCCTCACTTGAACGGCACCGGTGTTTACAAAAAAAGGCCTTCTCTGTTACAAAAATAACACACGTCCCTTTTTCCGATTTATCAATTTGAACGCGATTGACGTCAGCAGCATATCAGCTAACAGGAGATAACGGAAGGGGAGGAAAGAAAAGAAAACTATCTACAGCAAATAGCTAACTTGATCCAACAAAAATCCGAGTAGCCCGAGTGGAAAAAAGAAAAAAAGGCCAACCCCCACCATATCCCTCCCCAGCCATAGCCAAGAGTTAAAACATTGAGATAAGGATGCTATCAAAAAGCCTAATGTGTCATCAAACATTTTGCCATGTCTGTACCCCGCATCGCGGTCCACAACTCTTGCCGATAGCGTCGTAATTACGCCCCAGAAATCCGCTTTTATTTCGCGCTATCTCTCGTAAGGACAATTTTCCTTTTTTTTATATTTTCTTCTGTGTTCCCCTAACTTCTTGCGTCACAAACCAAATGATAGCAAGCTGGAAAGGTTACCATAATTAAGTTCAATTTTGGGTCTACTTTGGGAATGTCAAAACAAAAAGAAAAAAAAATCCCAGTCAGCTGGTGCGCAAAAAGTGGCTTATTTTGTATTATGCTGATAGAGCTGCTGTTGCAATGCCAATACCGATAGCATCAGGTAGACAAGATGGGCTACGGCTGATAAGCTACAAGGACCTTTTCCAGCTTCCTTCTTTTTACCCAGCTTTTTCCTGTGAATGCCAGGTTTGCTGTCCTATCAACCCAACGTCCTTATCTCCATACCGCCTTTTTTCCCCTTCCTCTCGGCATTATTTCTTCTTGTCTCTCTTATATTTCGATATAAGATGCACGATCTATACAATTCCACCTCCTGTCCCTTTTTTGACTGAAGCTATACCCGCCCACTCGCTCTCTCTTTTCCCGCACTAAAACATTGATAAGACTGAAAGGACTGATAAGCACATATACGCACATATAACGCATACATACACATCCAAGCACGAGTGTTGGCAAGATGCATAAGCCAGGTCTCCATACCAAGTGATGTTTCACCAAGATAAAAAAAAAAAAAAATACAGAACACTCTTTCAGTAACTCAGTGTCATTCCAATGCATTAAAGCCGCTATCTTCTAATTTCTTTATCCCTTATCGGTTCTTAAAAACAAAAGTTTCACCTGCTCAACCCTAGCACGATGTTACAAGTCACTGTCACTCCATAAAGGAAGTAAGTTTATACCAATCACCTGAAGACACCGTTATAAACACTGATCTAGGTTACGCATATAATTATTTTATATAAATAATGTATTTGGTATGTTTTCGTGACTAAGTGAAAACGTCATAATTAAAACATTCAGTCAAGTTATAAATAATTATTATTCTTTAAATAAAAAAACAATGTTTATCATAAAATAAACTGTAATAAAATAAAAAATAAGAACATTTTGTGATGTTAATCTTGATGTTAAGGTCGTAACGTCGGTAAGAAATCCAACACCTGTCGTTTCTCGTTGAAATGTCTTGAGCGCAGTGAACGCCCCGCCCCTTTTTCACACCCTCCTGCCCTTCACCCTCAACCTGCTACATACTTTGCCAGGCCTATTGAGCTCTACTTAGACTCCCGTCTTATCATCCCGAGTCCCCAGAGCGGGGAGGGAAGTTGTGTTGTTCTGACTGACTCGCAAGCAGTCCAAGCCACGCTGGGCTTGTATCCCACTCACCGACCGCTAAAACGCGGCACAGCGGCCCAGTTTGACTGTTTTCCTGGCACTATACACAACGCGTTTCGTCGAGCTCCGCTTACGGTACTGCGTGCCGAGTACGTTTGGCCATTACTTCCCGGATACATTACTACAACTCCTAGTCAAAACAGCACGGAAAACGGTGTACAGTTGTCGAGGAATATGTGGGTGTAATTTTAGTTCAAACAATTCGGTAATGGTTGGTTACAAAGTTGTTGATAGTGTAACTCGAAACGGCGCAATTTGCCCCAACCGGAAAGTATCAGGCGACCACAAAACTCCTAGTCTGCTTAAGTGAGTGTGGGTATATGATTTTGGGCCCCCCCAAGTTTGTTGCCAAGATAGACAAGAGTCTGGTTGAATTTACACATTGCAGGAAAGGCAAAAAATGTATTTCCTGCATCAAGGCAGTGTAGTGTACAACTAATTGCTTGTTGCAAGTATTTACTCACTATCTGGCGAAATTTCCATCTGTCTGAACACAGAGCCAAAAAAAAGCGATTATTGGATTTCTATGTGGTGGAACCCAAAATTGTACGTGTGCATGTTTGTGGTTCAATTTTCCCAGAACGAATGATACCGGTTGTGGTTAATCACTTCCCGTAAACCCTTTTCTTTATCAATTTTCGTTATCAGATTACATTACTATGATAAGTGGCCGTGGTCAAGGAAATCTAATCGCACTAGGAAATCGTAGCCAGTTCTTTTTGTCCCCAACTGGAGTACAATGTAGCGCACAAACTCGCTACGGTGTTCGTCGACACTCGTACTTGGTTATTCTGGTCATCCCGTCCAGCATTTTCAGCTAAAGCAAGTTAAAAAGTTCTTAGAGAAAAATTGAGCTTTTTTATATAAAAAAGAAAATCTTTAACCTTTTGTGTTGTCTTTAACCATCCTTATACAATCAAGTCCTTTTTTGTTTCACGACCGCACAAGCGTGAGTCTTATCGCTGATAGCAACTCTAGTCCGTTTCCTTTTTCTCTCGAGTTCGACTTCACATTCCCTGATACACCCCGCCCAAGCATTTACATGTATCCTTTCGGATTTCAAAGAAACCAAACGCTTTTTTTCCTTTAATTCTTCCCCCTCCCGTCTCAGTTTTTCTTCACAGAGTTCCGTTCCCCTCGTAACACCGCCACCTTTCCTAGATGTAGAATTTCTTATCTCGGAAGAGTCTGTAAGGCTTTTGTCTTTCTGGTGCACGAAAGTGGTGAGTGGAACGTGCTCTGCACATGAGAGAGTGTCTTGTTATCACGACCCTGAGCCTTGGAAATGTTCAGTAAATGGAAAAAAAATTCTCTTCAACAAAGACAAAAAAAAATTATTATGTAGAAAGGAACACTATTGCGTGAGATTGTGGCCTACAATAGGCCTATTTCTACTTCCGTTACCATCTCACTTCATTGAGAGTACAAGAACGAAAATGAGAAGGAGACAAGGCATGACATCCTGCTGCACCTAGATCACATTTCAGACCCATTGGAACACATTATAAGTCATCACATGCACAGAAGATTTATGAAGCGAAAAAAATTTTTGAGTTAAAAAAGTTGGGGCTTTTGGAAGTTTTTGGCGACCATTTAGGTCCAAGCACCTCGTCTTGCCTTGGTAGGGACTTTGATAGGCCAAAAGAAAGATGAAGCCGATAGTGGTGATGCCAGATGCCGATAAACTTCTTGCCCGTTCCGTTGCCAGGACTTTTTTGATATCTCGATCTTGCAGCACCAGCACAGCACCAGGAGCAGCCCAGTGAGAACAGTGAAACCTCGACTCTGGCTTTTCCCAATTCTGTGAACAGAATAGAGTTCTCTCCCTCCCGCCTTTTAGTTAGTTAAGTCTTTTACTTTGCCGGGTTTCCCGCCTCCTCCGCGCCACCACTGTAGCTTTCTTCGCTCCTATCCTTTTGGGTGTGTCGCGTCTTGATCTTCATTGTCGATCGGCAGTGTCGCACACTGCACTCACTTCCCCTTCGAATAAGCCCAGTTTAAGTGATAGCATCGATTCGAAACCGTGCACCCACAGGGCCATGGGCATCCCATGCCATAAGGAACCTCTCCTCTGACTCTATATGCATCGAAACAGAACAGATGAAACTTAGCGATGGTGGGGGCTATAAGCGATTACAGATAACCATGCCTGAAAATGTCAGGAAACCGTGCACGAACTTATCTTTCTCTCTCTCTCATGCTCTGTTCTCTGTTCTCTTTCCCTCTTCTACTTTTCTTGATAACGAAGCCATGCAGCAGGCTTTCGAGGTACACACATCTAACCAGCAGCCAACGCAGGCACATATACACAAACCCGAACGTTTTTGTCCCGAGTTTCTTCTTCTTATCTCACTAACCCATTCCTGACACTAACCTACGCAGTATATTAGAAACCGTGCTGCTTTTGCAACGATAAATGCAAAAAGACAAGGCATCTCAAAGGTGGACCCCGCCCCTTAGATACTTGCATTTGATAACCATCGACCCTTGGCCATTCCAGGATTTTTTTTTTATTATTTTTTTTTTACTTGTAGAACGTTCCCGACCACCTCGGAACATTCTCATGATTTCATTCTTAAGACTTGGTAAAAAAATAAAAAAGATGAATTGATAAAAGTATTTTTTTTTATCGTAAAAAGGTTGTTTTGTGGCTAACACAACAACGTAAGAGTACAGCCGTGTAGTGATGTAACAGTACTAATTCGTTGCTTTCTTTCTGTAGGTGATGATTCTTTGACGGGGGATGACATGGCATCAGAGATAGAGGATACTATGGAAATAGACGAGTCGACATCGTGCACGACGCCAGCTACCCAGCATGGCAGTAGCGATAAGGAGTCTGCTATGTCCACTACATCTACGGAACAACCGTCGCTGGCTACAGTGCAATCAGCGGCGTCCGTCTCGGAAGCCGAGTCGACGATGGCTGCGAGCGCAGCCAAGAAACGGAAAATGGATCAGTCCACGGAATCTGCCGAGGAAGGCGAATCCCCGCTACCTCCTCCTTCACCTGCTGCTCTCAATGTGAAAACAGAACCTAGTGACCGTGACCCACCCATGTCGGAATCACCCCAACCCTCACGCTCCAAACACATCACCCCAACCCCGACCCCGACCCCTGACGCGGGACCCGTGGTCAACGGGCCCCAACTAGCCGCAGCAGCAGCATCATTAGGGTTCCCCTTGTCCATGAATGCGTCGGCTTTGCCATTTAATGCGGACTTATTCACTAGCTTGCGTTACTTGCATATGTTACGGAACGGATTGGCATCAGGTAAAGGCAACATTTTATCAACTTTTGTCCTTAGACGGAGTTTGTTTATTATTCCTTTGCTTACTTGCAGGCATTCCTACAGGCTTACCGGACGCGCCGGATTTGCCACTGAAATCGGCCATAAGCCCAAGTACGGATGATTTTTTTCTGTCATTTGATTGTACTGACCAATAAGTTCCGATTTTTTTCCACTGTTTGGGTATACTAGAAGTTAATATTGGCTTTTTTTGTTAAAGACGTGGTCAGTTGTGCGTCAAAAAGCCCAAGAACTGAATTTTTTTATTAGTTACGTATTTATCGTTTTCAAGCCAAGAGAATTCAAAAGATTTTCTTCACCTTGATTTTAGTTGCTTCGAACTATTGCTCTTAGGTTTTTGCTTTTGAGAATAGACCACTATTTCCGCGAGAAACAAGCGAATAATGCAAAATGTAAAAAACATTTTTAACGATTCCATCGTTGAAAAGGAATATAAACCTTGTCATTACCTTCCACTCTTAATTATAGTAAAAGAGTCTCGCAGATTATTAAAATTCGTTTTTGTAAGAACGTGTTGTTGGAACTTTACAGGTCTGCCTGTTCCACCAGCCCATTTGTGCGTTCCATGTGGTATACGGTTCAGTTCATTAAGCACTTTGGAAGCTCACCAGGCGTACTACTGCTCCCATCGCATTCGGCAAGCGGCTGGATCTGGCAGTGCTACCACGGGGAATGGAACCTTGGAAGCCGACATTCACAACACACAAGACCAAGAATCTCAACGTAAGAACCCATCCAAAACTTGTTCGATGTAATAATAGCAAGGAATTAATTTCAGCTGAGAGCAAAACCCCGGGATCTGAATCTGCAAGCGAGGAGAACCGCAATTTGTCCTCAATGCTGTTTGAAGCTATGGTAAGTCCTTCAAAACAATTTTAAACAATTTTTAATTTTTAATTTGAAAATATACGTTAGTATATTTTCAAGTATTTGTGATGCACACGATTTTTGAAATGAATTTATATAAAAGTTCCATACTAAAACAATATTTGTCGGTTATTTAAGGTGGGTCCTCCGCCTATTGCACGTGTGAGACGCAGCGGGAAGTACTACACTTGCCCATATTGTTCGTTCAGCGCTGATAAACGAGTCAGTCTCAACCGGCATTTACGCAGTCACGTGGGATTGCCTATGTTGGCCACCACCGCTGTATCCCCTCCTCCCCCTGTACCACCCATGCCCCCTGCGCCTGCGGCACCCCAGCGTACCAACTCCACTCCACAACACGAGGACGCTGAAGAACCTGGCGCTAGTGTCGCCTCCTCGCGCGCGGATCGCTACTGTGTGGAATGTGACATTCAGTTCAATTCCATCAAAACTTTCCGTGTCCACAAACAACTCTATTGTCGTGGCAAAGTCGGTACCTTGCGCTCTCACCTCCTTCACCCTGCACAATCATCCATGCCTTCTACCAGCAACCCCTCACCTTCACCCTCCACCTCATCCCTGTCCTCTGCTCTCATGACAACCAATCACACGCGGTTGATAGACTCTAACGACGCTGACCCCGACCGCCAAGCTTCTACCCCGAGCGGGACCCATGCTCCTAACAATCCTAACAAAGAACCCTCTGCGTCTTGGCCTATGCTCATTTTACCCACTCAACCTCCCATTCTGGTCCCTTTCCACATCGTGCAATCGGCCAACTTTTGGCCTGACCATCTCGTCGCTCCGCCACAATCGTTGTTAGTAATGCCCGACGGAGTAGTACAGGGTATTGCTTCTCCCGTAAATAACCCTTCCAACATCCCAGTCAATAAACCTCAGCCTGCTCAATATCATTCCACTTCTGAGGAAGGAGGCAAAGACCAATCGGGTCTTGTAAAGCCTCAACCCCTTCGTTCGCCAATTTCTACGAGCAAGACCGCGAACTCGACCCCTTCGCCGACGCGCTCACCCGAAACTAGAGCGGAAGAAACGACTGCACAACCCCCTCCCGCAAGTCTGGTAACCACCTTGGACGGAGCTTTAGACCTTAGTGTAAAACCGTCATCCGGCTCGTCTGAGGGTAATAGTAACCCGGGTTCCAACAGCTTCAGCACCCAGAAGTCGCCTACTCCGGAAATTGACGCGGCAATTGCTGCAAAATGTGAAGTCATTATCAAAATGGAGACAGCGTCCCCACAAACGCCCTCGGTGACAAACTCCCCCGTCACTAAGAGTCCCACGATGATTGAGTTCAATAGTTCAAACGACCCTCTCGCGCCTAAAGGCTGGCGAGAAGCTAACGAGCTCCCTCAGAGCAACCCGGTTCCAACGCCATTAGTGAAAGAAACTAAAATCTCTCCAGGTAGCGCGGGGAACAACAGTACTAGCAGCGTAATTACCCCGCCGAACAAATCGGATGTCAGTAAATGCGAAGACTGCAACATCACCTTTCATCGCCACGATAACTACCTTATCCACAAGCAACATTACTGCGCCAATCGCAACGGTTCGGTTGACCTGAGGGGACAAACGGATTCACCTCGGCAAGAGATGAGCATTAGCCCGGACGACAGCGACAACCTTGATCCCAGCAAAGCTGCTTTGAAGACTGCTACGAGTGTCAACTCTAGTAAACCCTGTTTCCAGTTTATCTGCGTAACTTGTGGCATCAAGTTCGGTTCGCTTAACAACCTAAAAGCGCATCAAACTTACTACTGCAGTCGTAACAAAGACCCCGAGTCACAAAACGTGCCCGCGACATCACCCGTTTGCCCCACCACTGTCCGTGCCTCCTCTACATCCTCATCCACCACCACCGACCCTGCCGCAGCTGAAGCTCCCGCGAACTTGGCCTTGAGCCCCATTCCAGCCGCGTCCCCGGTGCAGCGACGCGGGTCTGAAACCGACTCTGTTGACACGCTGACATCGTGCGGTTCGGTCCCATTGCAAGGAGGCAACAGTGTATGGAAATGCCCTTGCTGTGGCGCTGTGTGCAGCTCTCTACTTTCGGCACAGAAACACATCGAATCCCACCCGAACATTCGCGCGTTTCGCTGCACCTTATGCGGTTATCGCGGCAACACTTTACGCGGCATGAGAACTCACGTCAGGACGTTGCATTTCGACCGAAAGTCAGCCGACATGCAAGAAGAAAACTATATTGCGTGTATTTTCCAAAATGAAACCAACGGACCCAATGACAGCGCGAGTCCTACGCGTGATTTCTCGGCTAGAGCGACCCCGACCATGTCTACATCCTCCGGTTCCTCGGGTCATCCATTTGCCAGCGAAAACTTGCATCCTTTCAACCTGATAGCGGACTTTCAACGTCTCTTGGCCGCCAACGGTGCTGACCATCCTGATCTAGCGACCTTAGCTGGAACCATGCCTCCGGAGCTCGCGTTACAAATGGAAGCGTTGATGCGGCTGCAGCAACAACAGCAAGCGTCCAACGGCGACAAAATGCTAATTCCACCCGCTTTCCTCAACGCGTTAGGCAAACCACCCAGCACCGGCGTGGGCTGTCGCTCGGACAAACTCTTCTTGTGTGACCTGTGTTGTTACAGTTCCAGTTACCGGGGCAATGTGTTGCGTCACGCCAAGTTGGTCCACAGCCGGGACTTGATTGACGTACCTGTCGTGAGTCCGGCCTTTTTGCAAGCTCAGAAACTGTTAAACCTGAGAAATCTGGATCTGCTTGCGCAATCGGATAAGGTTTTGACGTCGCCTGAACCCTTGCACGTCAAAGTCGACCCGGAAGGCTTGCTATCTTGGCCCAACCATTCGGCTGATAAGCCAGCACACAGCGGGAACAGCACAAGCAGCAATGGTAGCACACACGCCGGACATAATTCGAACCCGTCAAGCAACGGCTCCATTGTTAGCAATAATAACAATAACACGACCAAGATGGAATTGCTGTCGCCTGCTGCGGCAGCCAATTTGAATACGTCTCCTGTGCCACCCCGTCTTGTCACTGCTCCCGGTGCGGTCATTTCGCCCAAACTGGCCAACGGGTTTCCGGATGGGCAGGACGTAGCTCAAAAGACGTGCAAATCCTGCAATATCACCTTTACGTACATGTCCACCTTCTTAGCTCATAAGAAATACTATTGTGGCAGTCAGTCTGAAAGCAAAGGAGCTGAACTACCCAAATCTCCTTCTGAAACACCAGTCCAGTGAAACATAACAAGGAAAATGGAGGGAAAATTTAATTCTTGCGCTCACGCTTCAGTCCCTGTTTTTTCTCTCTCCTGGTTCGGTAATATCAATCCCTTTGAGAAAAGGAACGTAATTGGATAATGTTGTTTTGCACGTAGCAACGGTGAACTAAGTATAGATTTACTTCAAGATCCAACATCCCCGTGTTTTCTCCCCCTCCCCTTTTTCCCCCCGAACAGCAGATTTTTCGGTTTGCTTTGTGATTAACGTGTCTGGAATGGTTCGTGATTGCTATTGTGCTAATTTGTCCAGTGCTAAACGTCTGGCATGGGAGTTTCGTAGAAGGAAAGTATGACAAAAAGCATGTGAAAAAATAAGATGTTTTGGTTTAGCTTCGCTCTTAAAAAGGCGTGCACCATGTGACACTAGAACGTTTGGTATAAAGGTTCAAAACGTAAAACAAACAAAAAACTTAACGAGTCATAATGTAATGTGTATGGGTTTGTTGTCGGTTGATTGTTCTGTTAAGTGTCACATGACACAATAAATATGGTTTTTCAGTCCTCATTAACTGCGATTTATCTTGAACATGTTTCGGGTAGGAGCTCTGTTCCGTACCGAGTACGCGAGTTGCCCGCGTGTGTCATCAAACATTTACGCAAATCTTCTTTCGCACTTTAAATCCGATTTGCGCGCGATGGGAATTGAAAAGCACCGCTATCGCCGAGGACGTGCGAGAAAAAAAGTGCAAAGAATTGTTTTAATTCGTTTTATACAGTTCATTTTATTGTTGGTGGGCATGAAATAAAATTAAACGGACGGACGTTTTCCCAAACACGTCCACCACCACTGCAACGGTACTATATCGTTTACATCTTAAGTGGTCAATTTTCGATAATCTTTTTTCAGAGGTTCTTAGTTCCCTATGTAAAGATTACGTATTAAACAAAAGTCCCATGACGTGAAGCTTTATTCAAGATATTCCGTCAAAGTTTCTACTACGCTACTGTCCTGAAAACGTTTCGGGAATGCCGAAAAGTTCTTCGGCAGCAAAGTTCTTGGTCACATGGCCGGTATGCGCGGTTAAGGATGTGTTTTCCAGTGCGTTGGAAGCCAACAAGGCAAACAATTTACGCTTCATGTAGAACCATGCACAGCAATACAAAATAAAGAAAATAAAAAGTACAGGACCCTTAAGACCGAGGAGTATGACACAAGTAAGCATCAGTGGCATAACTATTACAATCATTTCATGATACCCAATGTACGATGAGTTACACTGAATCCCTTAATTAGACAAGGCATGAAAAAGAAAAAAAAAATGGTCTAGGCATGTTACACCTGCCTTAAATGCATGAGCACCAGAAAAACGTTCACCGGCAAAAAGAATGAATTATGCAAAAGACTCGTATAAAACGAATTCATAAAAATTTTGCATCCGTAATCGAGTTCGGTATATGGGTATCCACGTCAACCTAAACGGTATTCAAGTATGGGCAAAGACGTCCATCATCATCTCGAACTCCAATTAACCGAATGTTTGGAATATGCAAATTAGCTTTGAAAATTATTCCCCTCCGCGCGAGGATTCCGAATCTGTGAGAATTATTGCGCTAGCCCTTCAAATAAGCGAGAAAACTGAGCTTGAATATGAAATTATGCCCTGAGGGCGTCTCAGGATCCAAAAATTTTGAAATCCCATAAGGAATAACATGGGGAAAAGTGCGATACACGATGCCAGCATGCTTTCCGACGTCTCGTTTACCCTTCCCTATCCGCTCTCCGGCTTCCCATGCTGTTTCCAGTGGAACTCAGGGCAATTCCTTTTTATTAGGAATATACCAAGTACCATAGGAAGCATAGGATGTTGGAATCTTTACCTCGGAAAAACCAAACAGCAGACACGGGGAATCGAACCCTGAGCCTCACGATCACTAGTCCAGGACTTAGACCGCTTGGCCATAGCACACATATTTAAGAATATTTGTTGCAATACAATTTGTACCGATGATATGTTACCTATGAGACTTGTCACAAATGGCAACTAGTACTGTTCTTTGATTATTTATAGACTTCTTTCTGACAAGAAGTTTGTTCGAAATTAAATACTATACCTTATGGTCTTTCGTACAGGTTTTATTTCATTTTATAAAAATATAGGAAAGTAAACCATTATTATTTATTTTTGATGACGTGTGCAATTGAAATGTGCCCTAAGGCGGTTCGTCGAGCTATTGACAAAGCAACAGTACTCCAGTTTTACGCTGTTTATTCCGCATTACTTTACGACGCCGCTGAGCAATTTGCCTGCCACATTCACTATGCTTTCCTGCAGTCGGATGTCGTTTTTTATAAGTTTTTGTGCTGTTCTTAGAGACTTTAGCCAAGTCATTTTGCGAATTGGGCCATTTTCAGTAACGGTGGTAGGACTGGTAAAGGCGTGTAAGGGTTAAAAATACAACGCATTAAATAACAAAAACTAACACAAATTTGGAATAAATACATCATGTATCGACTAAGTCAAAAAGGATGCTATAATGTGTTTACATCAAATATTATGTTACTGCATCCCATATACAGTCGCAGAATATTATTCCTAAATCACACGTTACTTTTACCGGATAGATCAGAAGCTCCTATCTGTACAGCGCTTTCATAGAATTGATACAAATCCATTTTTATGTCCACTTTCGTACCTCTCAACAACAGTCAAAGGGTTTCATTAACTACCATTTAAACATGAACTCTAAGTGGATAAAACTGGTTCATAACCAAGTACAAACAAGGATTGTCTTTCCAACCATACACCAATCAAACAAGCTGCACTTTAAATCGAGAATCTTGGCAAGCACATTATTTCAAACTGTTTTCCATTTCTTTGGATGGGGGGAGAGGTTAACATCTAATAAAACTCCAAAAACGGGTTAAAATTGAGAATCGTACCATTTCGTTTTTTATTGATTTATTTAAAAGAGACTATACGCAATAATTAACTTTGCGTAGGAGCTATTGCTTAACCATTTCTATTAGAACATTTATTACGGATTTCCCATAAATGATACTCATCTCCTGTAACTTTTTGTCTCAAGACCAGGAACGTAAGAACACTTCAGTTTTAAATGCTAGCTCTCCAGTTTTCTTTGATCGACACTTAAAAATCAGTCGAACTTTAAACCAAGTTTAAAATAACGGCAAAACCGAACCAATCAAAATACGCTGCTGCCTCGTTAGCACCTTACATCACTAATTGAAATAAGCTAATTGCGAAGGCACACCCAATCGAAGTAAAAAACGAGGACAAAGCCGCCATGCATAATAATAAGGCAGTTTTACTCAAATTGCTAAAATGATACGAACTAAAATAAAAAGAGACCTTCTGCCATCACAAACTGCAATTACTTGAGTAGCCTAAAAAATTAATTTTTCTGGACAAAAACAAAAAGTCCCCGAAAAAAATGTATGTCTGCGCAGATGTCACCTGAGAAAAAACTACTTATCAGCTGAACATATAAAATTTCGTTAATATCAACACAAGTTCAGCTGCTTCAACTTAGAGTTTAAGTTAACATTTCTTTTCTGGCTCTGTGTTCATACTGACAAAAGCGGAGTCATAGAATTTTAAAGCTCACATCAAATATCTTACGTAAAAGAAAGCTCTTGTCCGTAGGTGGAAGTGTCCGAAAAGAATCTCATAAATAGCAAATAATTCCTTGAAAAAATAGAAAACAAAAGTTTTGTCAACTAGCACTCGCTATCGCCTTCTGTTTCGCTGGGACTCAGCTGTTGGCCAAAACTGCGGGTAATATTTCTCGAGACACGACAAATATTTTCTTCTCTTGATTTCTGCGACCGACCGTAACTGTCTTGTGTACTTGCTCCATCGTTGTAATTTTCATATTCCGAGTCATACAGCGGAAGATTCGCTCCACCTAAATGAGTCCCCACGCCCATGGCTAAATGATCCAGATTCAAAAGTGCGTCCGAATCAAAGAGACGCGAAGACGCTCGTGAACTCAAACTCGTGTCATCTGCCAAATCGAGATCTCCATGACAACCGTCGTTCAGCACGGAATTTACGTCACTCAACGCCCCTACAAGAAACTCCATTAATTTCCGCACATGGCAAGGAACAACGAGTTCTATACTATTGATAATATAAACAATTACAGCAAATTAAATAAAATAATAATAATAATATTAAAAATCCGTCTGACAAATATCAACTCAATTATAATATTTGTATTGATTTGTCTTTTATTTTTAATACCTTCGGCGTCCGTTAAACCCGCATCATTCATTACGGAAACATTCTCCAAGTTGTTATCGTCCGTCAGGTACCCGGTACTCTCTCCATCGCACTCCATGCCAAATCTTTGTTCAATTTTCTTCAACAAGGGACCATCGCCTTCAAACAGTTCGTCATCGTCAGTGGCATCGTCATCATCGCTCCATTCCGACTGGCTCGTGTCCGGTGGTAAGCTGAGGAGGTCTCTTAATTCTTGCGGCGCCCGAGGGCTCGTCACCGGTACTGTCCCGCGTTCCAAACTGTGCTTCTTCCCCAACAATCGTTCTTTTTCCCCTGCCTCCTCTTCCGGATTGTCACTCTCCCCGTTCTCGTACTCGCTATGCTTATGCTGCGATCGAAAGCTCGGGAAGCGCGTTAGCTGCGTTTCGTGATCTGACGCCACTTCCAAAGGAAACTTGGGCGGGTAATTCCGCGCACCGGGCGATAACGCACGCTCAGCGGGAGAAACGGCCTCTGACGCGGTGTTGGTCAACTGTAACGTCATTTTATTCTCCAACGGGTCAAACCTGAGTCCAAAGACTTTGCCAATCTCAGTAGCTCCTCCCTTTTCGCTCGCTGACTCTGGTACTGGTTGATCTTCGGGCGCTTCAGCACTCGTCGGCGTCGCTCGGTTTTTGTGGTACCGAATGCCTAAGTCGGCTTGGGTGAATTCGCTCAAAATCGCATTCACATTCTTCAGCTCGTCCAACGATATTTCCTTCTTCATGCGCTGTTTGCTGGATAAAGGTAACAAATGTGGGTTGTCGAGCAATCTTTGCAAATTAGCGGGTGAAATGGGAGCAAGTTCATCCGGTTTCTTATCACTCGCGTGCCGCGTTCTCCGGGGATGTTTTCTCCAAGATCCACTTCCGGTCTTCCGCTGATCGTCATCATGTCTTTCGGACGACGGTGGGCGTTCTGCTGTAGGCTTATCCATGAACTCAAAGCTTGCACAGCTTTCTCCGATGTAAGACTCCGCCCCTCCACCTGCTTCTCCCCCCACAGCGCCACTGGGACTCGTGGCACTCGTTTCCGAACGATACGTGCCGGTACCCGTTTCCAACGTGTCGAATAACCGTTGTCGGTGCTGGGCTACGCTAGTTAAGGGCAAGAACAGTTTGTCTCTTGAAGGCAAGCTGCTTTTGTGCTCTTCGGACGTGTCATCCCGCCGGATTTCGGACAAAGGAATGCCTTCGAAGTTGAAACCCATCTGGGCCCAGGCTTTTTCCAGGTCACGTTCCATAATAGGGTGGTGCAACGGTGGCGAGGATGAAGACATGTCCGTTTTGGTGAAACTTTCGTCTGAAGAGCTGTCTTCGCTCACCGACCGGTTGACGGAGCTAATATCATCAGCCGAGGAATGGATCCGCCCACCGACCATCCATTCCTTTTGGTTACCGGCCACGCCGCTTAAGCTTTCGTCGGAATGGTGCCTTAAGGCCATCATGGCTGGTGAACGACCGATTTGCTTGAAGCCTAAAGGCTGAGAAAAAGGGAAGGGTAGTTGGGGTTGGGGAGGGGGTGGGCCTGATGGGGGTGGAGGTGGGGGTGGTAGCATGGGGCTGGGTTTCACAGGTAGCTCGCTACGGGGTGGTAGGTGGGGTGAGGGTGAGAAACGTTTTTTAGGAAGCATGGGAGGCGGAGACGACGGTGAAGACGCTTGTAAGTGCAGAGCCGCGTTTTCCCGCCGCGAACGATCGTCCATGACTTTCTTGTTGCGTTCTACAGGCGGGGAAGATGGTTCCGAGCCGCTACGGATAGGACTCAGCATGTTAGGTTGGGGAGGAGGTTGTGGTGACGGTAACCGTTGCTGGTTCGGTCTTCGGGGTGGGGTCGGGATTCGGCCGTTGTGCGGAGGTGTGGGTGTGCGGAGATTGGGTTTCGGCATGGCGTGGTATAATACTGCTGGCGGAGGGGGCGGGATAACTGGGGGGTTTTCTTCCTGCAAGGACTGGAGACGGGCAGGGGGTTTCAGTTTGGGCGGCTGACGCATTTGCTGGTGGACAAGGGCCAAGGGCGTGACCACGCCTCCATACAATGCCATCACTGCTGAAAAAAAACGCAAATTGGAGTTAATTTCGATACAGTCAATGAAACAATCTCGGAATTCTACTGTATACAACTATCATGACACTGATAGTTGTATACAGTAGAATTCCGATTTTGTCAACCGATCGGGGTTCAAAGAGTAGTTGATGAGTTGGATAGTTGACAAAATCAGATACACAGGTATTAGGAGAGTTTAGAAAATTCCAACGCAGAGTAATAATCGAAAATAAATAATATATTTATAGTTTGATTTCGTTTTACGTAAGCATTGCGGCTACACCGGTAACCTGTTAAATGGAGCGATTTTAATGTCTTTTTTATTTATTTTTTTATTTTTAGCCTATTTTTTTTTAATATACTGCACCAGGCTGCTTGATTTCCATTTATTCGTAAAACAAAAAGTAGCAAAATTTCAACCATAGTTTACAAATTTACTAAAAAAGCTTTTCTAAAGAGAATCTCAAACTGGTGCAATAGATATCCCTAACAACATTACTGTCGCAACGGTTTCTTGCCGAGAAAGAGAGGAGTTACAGACAGGAAAGACATTGATACATTGCGCCATGAGACTGGAAATGGCGCAAAGCCTTATACCCATCCTCAGCAGGTAGCCAAAGGGGTAGCAGACGGCAATTTTCAGAATCTACCACTTTTGCGGTATCCATACCCACCTAATAGTGTTTAATCTAGAATTTTCGAGTCGAATCAAATAAGATTATACAGATTTATAATATTGTCCTGACTGGCAGGGACGTGACGTCAAAGTATTACGAATTAAGAACCCGGTATCTAAAGTACAATCGGTATTCTCTAAGGTCAACACTTGAACAACTTCTCATCATATGCTACCGAACGATAATACCGGCCATTAGTACAAAACACTTTCTGAGGGGTTTATATGGTGTGACTTCAAGGTTTATATGGCTTTTCTACCTCATTTTCTGCTTACTTTTATCAATACTGATTGCTCAGATAATTTCTCAGAATAATTTTTGTTTAATAGGTACATTTAATCGAAAAATGATAACTGCATCATTGCAGCAATAAGCGGCAAAATGATTGCTTTGGAAATACTGCAACTGAGTATAAAAAGATACGAAATAATTTTATTTCGTTTAGCATGATTGATATACTCTTAGTTTGCATTTTTTCTACCAATTTTCCTCTTTCTAGGATAAACAAGGGTACTACATGACTGATAAATAAAAATAATAAAATAGTATCCATTTATTTGCTTTAGAATGTGTAATACGTACTCGGTCCACTGGAATGCTGTGGAAGTTTCATAGTAGGCAAATCTTCCATTCGGACAGTAGGCGGTGGCTTCCTGTCAGTCAAGAAATATGTAGTCATCTCGCCTTTGCCCTTCACTTTGACCCGCCCTCGGCACTGGAACTCGTAAGCTTGATCTTTAAGTACCATGTAAACTTCTTCGGTAACCTTTCAAAATTAAAAAAAAAATATATAAAAAAATATAAAAAAATAAATAAATTAAGTATAAAATAAAGGCAGTTCAGAATTAATCCCAGTCATGAATAACATTACATTTGGTGCAAAAATAGACGTAACACAAAATAAAAGTAAGTAGCAAATAAATAAAAACTAAAATAAATAATAAAAAAGTATACATCGAAATGTTAAAAAATCAATAGCGAAGTGACTTTATGGTACCAGTTCCAAGAAAAAATAATGAAAAAATACTTGTATATGATTTGGCAAGCCAGTCGAATCCATTCTACTGGCAACGTTAACTGTGTTGCCCCAGATATCGTACTGGGGTTTCTTGCTACCAATGACTCCAGCTACTACTGGACCAATGTTCATACCTAAGACAAAGGTAATTGTAAATGACGATAAAAAGTGTAAACCTAGCTAGTTTATTTCTCCAGTAGTGTGTACCATAACTTACCGACTTTCATGGTAAAGTTGTTATACGAGTTTTCATTGATGACTTGCAGTTTTTCCCTCAAAGCAAAGACAAACTCAACCAGCATAGTGAGATAATAGATAGCCGACCGTTCATCATCATCGGCAATGCGTTGCTCGGGCATTAATCCCACTGCTGCCATGTAACTCGATCCCACGGTCTTAATTTTGTCAATAGCCGAAAAACGCTCTTCTCCCAACAGCTGCGAGAGTTATTAGATATACAATGCTACAGATGTTCATAAGATGCACAAGTAATTAAGCTCACGAAGACAACTTACCTCATCGAAGTCGGCTATGATTTCGTTGAGTAAACGAAGGCACTCAACTCCTTGATTATTGCCATCAAGTTCGGTGTAGAATTCATGGAAATTAGGGATGGAAGCGAAAACGACACCTACTCGTGAGTAGCTTTGATGATAAAGCTCCTATTTGAAATGACACTCGTCAAAAAATGAACTTAAGCGATAAGGAAAGAGAAATTTACCATGTTATTGCGAAACTGGTTATCCAAAAAGTGCGTTGCGACATGGGCAGGTAACAAATTAAAAAGAATCCTCCGATTACTCTGTTGCAAAGCGTCCATTTCGTATTTCTCTTCTTTAGCCTGGTAGAAATGCGGATTTTGTTACGGTTTCATAAAAATTACCAATTTCGTACCTGTGATTGCCATAAGAAATCTAATCTCGCGGTCCATTCAACTTGTCTCCCGTGCAACAAAATCGCGAGTAAAAACAGTATGATATACAACGTTCCTAACGCCGTTAACGGAACCGCCGCTCTAAAAAATCATAACAATTTATTTTATATAGAGAAAAATAATAACCATACCAACACAAACAATAGCAAAGTAAGAGAATAACTATGAATAAAAAACACTTAATACACCAACACAAAACTAACGCTAATTTTATAAAAAAATACATCGATAAGAATTACATTAAATAAAATAACTACTATTTAATTATTACAGCCTTAAAACCCTTGACTCGAAACAATTTTGAAGAGAATCAACTCATGTAAGACTTACTGTTTACCGAATTTTTTTTATTTTTTCTAGAAGCCTAGGCCTTAGTAAGAACTGCAAGCATTTGTAATAAGCAAAAAAAAAAATATTCTTTATAGAAAAAAAAAATAAACTGTGATTATACTAACCTGACACGATAATCATAACAATCAAAGACCGCTCGATGCGACAGGTGGAAGAGCAGCAAGTACACCGTAGCCATGAGCGTCAGCAAGAACCCTTTGATGGCAATAGGCAGTCTAAGAAAAATTGCCACGCCAAGGAATCCTAATACCGCAGACAAGATGACGTAATGGGGTAATGGACAGGCTCGGTGATCTTGAATGAGAGGCGTTGAAAGTGAGACGTTGCTAGGAAACGCATTGCATGTGGTTTCTGGACGGCAGGTGAACTACAAAAGGTCCCGAAAAGGACAAAAAATGAGATTAAATTGTCAGAAAAAAAATAAATAAAAAAGAAACCTAAGTAAAGGAAGTAATGAAATGACAACAGGACGTCAGAAAGTACCCAAAGAGGAAAAGAAGCTGCTTTTCATCAAATCCAGTCATGTCTTACCACATTGACTTGAGCTACGGCTCCCATGAGAACGATGGAAAAGACGGTAATGGCCAGACGTAAAGAAAAAGACCGGGAGACATCCCATGCCAGCCAATGCAGTCTTGCTGCTAACATGAGCATAAGTAAAACAGCCGTCCAGATGAAAGCAGTCAAAAATAGAAGCAGCAGGATCAAAGTACGGGGCAAGATGGATAACTGAAGTCCGCCCAGGAGTACTAGGAGTACGAGATTGCACGCTAAGGAACTGCCGAATCCGACATCACATTCGCTTTGGTACTGGATGGCAATAAAAGAAATATTAGGATATATTTTAAAATATTTCAACATTTCAAAATTATATTTCATTTTTCTACTTTTTATTTTTTAATTATTAATACTACTATTCATTATCTATTTTTTAAGTGGAGATAACAAGTTACTTGTCTTTCTTTATCCGAGTCCCGGAAACATAACGTTAAGGTGTGGACGTGTTTGGACTTCTCTTGTCCTACCGAACGAGCTTCAATGGCCTGGGCCAAGTACTTGTTGACACGATTGGAGGGCTGGTGCTGGTGAAAGCTCGAGTGTCGCTTCTTAAACGGTCGTTTCAGCTTGTCCGTGACTTTGGCTTTCTTTTGGCCCGGGTTACGGTGTTCTGGGCTCGAGCCAAGAAGGCCCAGCCCGCTTGTATTGGAATTACTGCCGTTACCGGTCGTAGCCATGTTGGAAAAGGGTACTTCCACCGAATACTTGATGGAATGCAGCAACTGGACGACCATGTTTGAGACATTGCGGAAGGACAACTTCCGGCGTTGGGATGGTCCGCCTGGCCCGCCTTGACCCAACGCACTACGCACCTGCAGCGTGTTGAACAGCAGAGTCTGTCGTGAAAATGACGCACACACAGAGCGATCCAACGAAAGAATGGACATCCGATACAAAAATGACGAAAAATGCAGTTAGTCACGGATGCTACATGTGAACTTGGTTTACGAGTTATTTTTTTTTGCATTCCATTGAATATATGCCACATTTATAAAAAATATATTTTTCACTCTTATCAAGATATGCACTATTAAAAATTATCTTTATTATTAACTACAGCCCGAAGAATGCTCTAGACCTGGCTATTAATGTTTTCCTCTTTAATGAAACTTAACAAAAATAAAGCTCAACAAATGTAGTCATCAACAGTTTATGACTACGATGGTTTCGATTTTTCTAAGGCTACAAGCCCCTACAAAGGGTAGACTTCTTTCCAAGTGCGCAACATGAATAAAATTAATAATGTATTTTTTCAAGAATTTCTAAAAATGTAGAAAATTAAGACATTTAAAAAATAAAGAAATTTAGAAAACAAAATTTATTTTATAATTTCAGAAAGTAAATTTATAAAATTCTAGAGAAAAGAATTTCTATATTTTTTTTTTCGATAATTTATTTCTCATTTACCGAGTTTATTATAAATAAAAATAAAATTGTGTCCCAGAAATAGGCTCTGAATATCGGCAATTATCGGATTAAGTTACCGTAACAGTCTTAACGCCTTAATTTGTGGCGATTTCAAGTCACAGGGAATTCTACGCAACGGCCAGGCTTGTATCGTATGTCATGATTCCACTATTATTGTTTCACACGGTTTCTGTTTACCCGGTACGTAATCATATAAGAAAAGCAAAACTTGTACCCTATCTTTTTACAAAATATCCTCTCACGCTCCTGCCGGGAATAATGGTCTGGGTTTCCTTTGACAAAAGGTGACCACAGCAATTTCCTTTACGTCATCCAGACACGCACCTCATAGTCCAACAGAATATTTCCTACCGAAATCTTCCAAGTTCCTTATTAACGATAGGCACGAAAACGAATCCACGTACTCTGATCTTAATAATGTGACACTTTTCCCCCTTTTAGTAAGTCATGTTTACATAATCCTATATTGCACATAACCCATACTACGAACTAGCCCGCTTCCCGAAACTCGACTTTCGGCATGATTCTTAGGATCATTACTACAAAATATCTGAAAGTCATTCCGAACACGCACAGTCTGGCATACAAAAGTGGTTATTTTGCCTTACGCATGACAGACTGTAAGTTCCATTTTATAAGACTTTCCGGATCAATAAATCTTTCGGTTATCCGGGGTAAGGTTCATTGCTGTGACTACCGGATAAGAGGGAGTTGACTGTTTTGGTTAAAGAAGGCTATTTAGTTAAAGATTTCTGTAATAACCAATAAAAAAAACTAAGTTATTCCAGGTAAGAATTTTTTCGAACTCTGTTTGGAATTCTTCTTTCTCATCAAACGTGCACACTATATCTTTTTCTAAGTTCACTCAAAAGTCATATGCTAAGATTAACAATTGTAACTCCTTATGACACACGCTTTGGACTTTGCAGGAATATTATTCCATATCTTAGAGAATGAAATAGTGCGTAAACCGTGGTATGTTTGTATGTCATTAAAGATTTATGGCCAAATATGGGTTGGGTACTTTATACTAGTGTACGTGCAAAGAGTCATACGGTCCGGTTAACTTTAACAGTGGCATAAAAAGGACGTGACGAAAGTCAAGACTGCTACTGTTGGGGGGGGGGGGGACGAAATGGCTGTTGGTTTAGTAAGAGCATTACCTTTCGTCGTCGAGCTGGTGGTATAATAAAGTAAGTTTTGATATTCCTGTCACGCAGGTACTGGTTCCTTGTTCCGCCATGGCCCGGTTCGACCTCGTATTCTCCGTGCAGGCAAGCTAATGTGGCTTGGGTTACATGCACTCGCCTAGTTGGAAAAGACACAAAAGTCCTTATTAGTTAAACAAGGAGGCGTTTCTCTTGTTTTTGTCCCCGGGTAACAAGCTCCAGGGAATTTGACAAATTGCAACCCATTTTTGTGATCTTTACCCAGCTTCTCCACCGGCTTCCATACAATTGGCAATAGTAACGTCGTTGGACCATACGTCGTACTGCCATTTACGCAGTCCTAATACGCCACACAAAACGCGTCCCGTGTGAATTCCGACTCGCATGTTCAGACGTACGTCCGTCGCTTCAACTACGGACCTAAGTAATCAATAAAACGCGGGTGAGTTTTATGAAGGTTACGCTCGCAGCCGGTGAAGGCTGTAAAAAGTAAAAGAGAAAAAGCGTGCGAGAGAGAAAAAAAAAGAGAATTACGCTATGGCATCAATCATGTCGAGACCCATTTCCACACAGTAATGGGCGTGGTCCGAGCGTGGTTCAGGCAATCCAGACACGCAGTAATAGCAATCTCCCAGGATCTTAATTCGCAGACAATGGTTATCCTTTATTTTTTTTAAAAGAAAGAAGAAAAAAAACGAGATATCAAAAGTTCAAGGTGATTATGGCTGCTTTCGTGCTTTACTTCATCGTAATCGTAAAACTTACGCTTGCCAACTGGTCAAATCGGCCAAAAAGCTCGTTAAGGAGGCGGACGAGCTCTTGGGCGGTACACTGAGATGCCAAGACGGTAAAACCGACGATATCAGCGAAAAGGATACTATGGAAAAACAAAAAACATGAAAAATAAAAACTTTTTGGGAAAAAACGAGACAAGATATGCATAAGAATGTAATATGAATGCGTACGAATGTACGCAAATTTTATGCCACATTCCTGTTGCGCAGTTACCTGACGTTTTCGTGTTTCTGAATGTAAATCTTATGAAACTGGCCTTCGACTGGCGACATTAAATCCGCTTTCATCTCAATTGCCACGTGCTGCGGGAGCACGCTGAGCAGCAGCTTCTCCTGCAAATTAGAAAACTCTTTTTTTTAGTGGATCCGCACATACACACGTGATCTGCTTATCACGAAATGTATTACCAGTTTCTCATTCTCGTCCTCGATTTCCAATCGCGCGCCGATGCAATTCCGCGTATCCAAAAACGCTTTCCGCTGGGCACTTTCCATAACCGTGTGCAAGAAAAGGCCCACCATGTTCACGGCCAAAAGAACCAATACATTGGCGATAATCTAAAATAACGAAAAACAACACGGTTTAGTTTACAATAAAACTCGGTGCAACAACATAAAAAGAACGCTAAGGTACACATTTCGCGCAAGGTCTGAAAGCTTGTTTAACAACCTTTTATCTCGTGGAAAGTCCAGAAAATAGCTACTCATTTTACGAGACTACGTGCTAAAAGTACCACACGCCTTAACCATCAGTTAGAAAGTACTGACATTAACGAAATTGAAGTTTTTTGTTCCTAGCTAATGACACTTGGTTAACGTAGTGTGGAGTTCGTTGTTACCTAACAGTCAAATTTCGTAGCCGCCCAACAATGAATCCTAAGATTCATTGTTGGTAAGAATGAAATCCCCTGCACCCAGTCTTTAATAGTCAGTTCCTTTTTTGCCTTCTTTTGAGCCAGTTCCGTTTCTTGAACGTGAAATTTGATTGTTGTAAACTGAAAGTGAGAGTTAGCACGAGAAGGAGTGTCTTTGTGTGATTTTGTATTGGAGTTCGTTTTCGTGTTGATGTAAATTGGATGTTACGAATAAACGGAATTTGAAAAGGAGTAGAGCGTAACAGTAGTTTCCAGTTTTTTTTTCTGTATCATTGCAAGAAATGTTTTACAAGTTTACAATGTGTCGTGTAATATGGACATTGACAATGCTTTTCGGATGTTTTTTTAAAGATACATAGGATTTCTTCCCCAGTGATTAAGAATTAGTATAACAAAGATCTACACACTAAGATTTCACTAATTTAACATATCCAAATGATAACTGCAGTTGCTCAATGTTATTTGTAACACACTATCTCGCTATAACGTACACCGGTTAGAATTATCGTCTGTTACGTGCAAGTCCATATATTCCTGCTAAACAGAAAGTATTTATTCCAATATAAGCTATTACGTACAATCGGCTTTAATGGATTAATTTGTCTCTTTGCGTTATAAGGAGTTTATTATACAAATATTATACACTACTGTACACGGATTAAACTTCCTATTTTTACTTATTTCTTACGGAAGCTGTTTCCATTATCTAGGATTTATTTAAAGTATTCGTAATAATTTCTTCCTTGTCTCGCATAACATGACCGTTGATTACAACCTCGCTTTACTGTTGCCCCACCCATATTACTAGCCTTGTTTGGCCTTGTTATGTTACTTTAAACTGCGTGACACATTTCTTAAAATGCTAAAGCAACAAGACGTATGGCTGTTAATATCTTTTAATTTTCTGCGGCGTTTATCACACACTTGATTTAAATAAACAGCCTTTGTTTTCAGGACCCTGCGTTACAGTCATGTCATTTACTGACACATTAAATGAGCAGACACGTTTGACGAACGAAACGAATTTTAGTTTTAGAAATATACACGTTTACAGTTCAAGTCTTTATGATCGATCAGCCAAGACTTATTAAGGTGAGTTCAGTGAACAAAGCAATAAATACGCTTTAAAGTGCACTCGTTGAAGATGATTATTTACTAATTGGTTTTACACTCCTTGTTTAGGAGTGAACCACTTACGAAGTCAAGTGTGAAAACTTCTAACCTACTCTGAGTAATCAATCTTGCCACGACCTCAAGGGTCACATTTGGAACCCATTTTTCAAGCCCGCATTTTCAACCTTGTAAAAGAAAAAATAATAAAAAATTAAATTAATTAAAAAAAAAATAAAAAACTTTAAGTCCTTATGCTCTTATGTACAGTAAAAATCTTGCCATAACGAGTCCTTTTATAATGAATTATTGGCTATGATCGACTAAGGTCTTGTATAACCTACGTGCAGAAAAAGCGCCAAATAAAACGAATTCTATAAACGCCGAAGAGATCATCTGTTCTTAAGATTCGTTACAATAAGATTCTACAGTACTGTATTTCCAAATGCGCACTGCAATGAGTAAAATTAATTTATATACAAAAATTATGTACAAAAATAGTACCGAAATAAAAAAAAAAGATTTTTTTGCGATAAAAGGCCTTTTTTTTGCAAACGCAACTTCAAGCCAAAATCAAATAGTCTACCTGGAAAGGGTCTTAGAACAGAAGAGGAAGGTGTTTTTCTATCAACGGATGGGCGGTTCTATTTTCGTTTCCCCTTTCAGAGCTAACTTTGAACACAATATTTACACTTTAACTGTACTAGCAATAGTTAAATTTACCTTAGCTTACTTTAGACGCAAAGCTATTGCTACTTTGGTTCATCCTGTCCATATTCTTCCCAACATGTGACAAGATTGAGTAAACAAAGAGCGTTTTATTTTCTCTCATAGCAAGTTCCAACGCAAAACTTTCGCTTACACATTGCAATTGGCTTGAAACCAGTGTGAATGAAGCTTTAACATCGCCTGTTACACACTGTATGTAAGAACTACTAGAAATTACGCGGTTATGACCAAGAGGAACAAAAAATACTACTTTGCTGCTGTATTCTAGTGTTCCTACTTCAATACTGGACTTAAAAAAAAAAAGAAATAAAAAATGAAGCAAGTTGGAACGTGTCCAGAACTTCCTTTCTTCTCTTCGGATGCTTTGAGGAGCTGACGTAAATATGACAAAAATGTCGAATGACCTGACAGCTCGGTTCTGAAAAGCCCCATGGGATAAAACCAAAACCCTTGACACTTCGAGAATTCCATTATGAGCGAAAATTGACAATTTGATTACAAACTGAAATGAAATCACTACTATGACGCGACCAACGTTTTCTGCTGAAGAATAGAAAAATCACAAACACTTTCGAATAATTTTTGCTGTGTTGCTTACATATCAAATTTCGATATTCTCGACTACTGAAATTAAATTATGACTTTTTCACCCGAACGCTCTTTTATCCGATCACGCAAAATCCTTATAAATCAATTATCTGAAAAGTAAACTGTCAATATGCTTAAGTTACTGCTTGATTTATTTTTCATTTAAAAAAAAAAATAAGAAAACAGAACCGTTTTTACTAAAAGGTTCACAATATCTCCCGCGTAATTAAGACGAGTTATAGAATATCCTTAAGCGTACACCCGTTGGCTCAAAATCCCTTTTTTCTAGCTTGGTTGACTCACGCCGTGGAATCAATGAATAGACGCTTTTCTTCTTCAAGGGCGGTAAAACCGCTCAAAAATGCCTTTCTAAGCTCCATAACAGCCAACTTCACGGCTCAATGTGCGTTTCCGACTCGTATATGCTGTCACCCACTCGTATACACAACTGTACTCGCATATCTTACCCTAATCTGCTTCAAAACACATCACTTGCTATGCCAACTACTTCCCATGAAGTCATTCCTAAACGATGTACCATTTCCTCTCTTCCCGATGCAAAGTGCAGCAACTTTTTATGTGCACGTACTCCTTACTAGTACGAACCAGCGAACTTCACGAGACCCGAAGAGACGCAACTCATTCCAACTTGTCGTACTGGTACTTTCCACCCATAATCTCCCTTCTCTCCCCTAAAAGAGCCCGAAAAGTACTTACTTGATGCCAAATCAATGCTTGAAACGCTGACGACGCAAGAGGCATGAAAGCCACCGTGGCTAGATGCACACAACCCGTGAGGAAACCACACAATCCTGCTGCCCACGTCGGTAAAGGCAGTAATGCATACATGACGAAAGTTACAAAGACAATTTCCCATAACCCTTCAGCGCCTGACCACTTTTGTTGGCCTCCATTGGCATGCTTGTTAGGTAAATGCGGCGCCGGAAGTGGGGTGGTGGTGGTACTGGCCTTCCACTTGTCCTTTTTGCCGCCTTTGCCACCCCCACCTTTGCCACGCGAAGGGTTGGTTTCCCAAGTGGGCGGAGCCGCCCCGTTCCGGCCGGAGTAGAGCTCATTGGGATTGATATAGGGTTGTTGGTGATGAATTGGGCCTGCTGATGGGTCCGATGACGCTAACCAGACACTTCCACTTTCTCCGTCTTTGTTGGCGGAATAGCTCCTCAAGTGGGGCAAGGGTAAGCAAACGATGCAAAGGAGTACACACACGCCGAGCAGAACGTAGGCCAGCCAGACCAGATAGCCATCTTGCATCTTCCGAGATAACAAAAAGGCCAAGACGCCGAGGCACACGGCGGTCTGCAGCACGAGGTAGACGGACTGGACGCTAAGAGTGCCCGAAGAGTACCACAATACCAAGAAAGACAGGATCGCGCCCAACGCTAACAGCAGACACGCGGAACTGATGACGGATGTCTGAAACGCGAGACAGATACAAAAATTTTAGTGATTTCTTTTTCTTCTTAAAAAAAATAAATAAAAAAAATTAAAAAATATATTTCTTAAAAAAACTTCTTCAAACATTCTTTCAGATTTTTTTTACAAAATATGTAAGAAAATACCCCATGATTGAGCCTGTCACTGAAGAAGTATAAGTAAAACAGAAAACTTGGGTTACACGAAACGAGCGCCGCATTCGTGATGAGAAACAAAGTTTTGATGCCTTAATTGGACCAAACGAACATCGCTGTTTTAGAAGGCAAGAAACTCAGTTATAATGTTTGAAATAACGAAGTTTTCGGAGTTTAGAGCTTGCGGTAGTAATGGGGATGGAGATTTCTACTAAAAGTAGAAAAGCGGCTAAATAAGAACTGAAATCACAAGATTTCGCGAGCTCGAGAGAAAAATACAACGAATTATCCAAAAACTATAGTAATAAACCCGTAATAGATTATATTTTGTGGAGAAAATCTTCGTCTAACGAGCGGAACAGGATTTTAATAGTCAATACTGAAAAAGCTCAAAAATTTGTTTCAATGTAGATAATTTACTCGTAAATAATTTCGAAAAGCCTGACATTCATTACAGTTTATTTAAGTTGTCAAACTTTACTGTCAAGAGCTTTTCTGAAAAAAGCTGTCAATATTAAAAAAAAAATGGCATGCTATTTCTCATGGAATTAGCTATATGCGCCTTATCTCCATCGTGGCCTTAATTGGTTACTTTTGCACAAAATTGCACCAAAGAAGCAAATTACATTACGTAAACACTTCACTTGATCTCAAAAATGCTTTTGTGACTTCTTCTTAAAAAACTAACTAGAATATAACAGCAAATTTGGAATTAAAAATACTCTTAAAATAATATTGTTCTTTTTTTTTCACCGAATTACACATATCTGATATGCAACATAGCTTTTTCATCAAATATTTAACGAAAACAAAATAAAACAGTTGTGAGTGTTCTCAAGCAATCACGTAAATGAGTTAAAAGTGATGACGTTTTCTTCGGTTATGATTCATACTTTAATGATTTTTTTTTAAAAAAAACTGCCTTCACTAACTTCTACACCGACGAGAAAAAGTTTTCTGCTCGAATGCCTCAAGTCAAGTTTGTCGGGTTCATTAAGTTAGGAAGAGTCACAGCTGAAGTGATGTGAAGTTTACTAATTTGAATGACGAACATGCCAAATGTTCGGTTTTTGACAATTTTATATTCCTCTTCCTTTTCTAGGCCAGAATAACGCAGCTATATACACATATTCATGTAACTACACGGCACAGACTAACTTAAACATTTTCTCTTTTTTTTTTTCTCCTTTTCTTCAACTGATGATTTTTAAACCACGATCTCTTTTTATCTGAGAAAAAAAAAGTCTGACAAGGGCTGTGTTGTGCAGAAAATGTTGTAAAGGTCACGAGTTCTGCGGTTGTAAAACTGTTCAACTTTGTTCTAGTGATACTTATCTCCCAACGGAACACGTGTGTAGAACTCATTACTTTCCTATTTTTTTTTCGTTTGCCACTCACCCTTAAATCACCGGTTAGGGTTCTTTCTAATAAATCGTTTCTATCTATGAAATTTCAAAACAAAACACTTCATTTCTACAACGTTGCGCTTGTTTGGGGGTCACATGACTCTTTCAAATTTACGACAGTTGGATCAACACAGTTCAAATCCGGTTTTCTCTCTCACTCTCGCTGCTTAAATTCGATGACTTCATATCATTGTAAAAAAGTCTTTCATTATCCTTATGTCTAACGGCGGTTAACAAGATATGCAGTTTTTTCTTCCTTTTTTTGCAATTGGCAATCTTGAGTATCTGAACGACTTTTCTTCGATAACAAGTGTTCACGCTATCACAATTTTTCCTCGTCGTCATTTAATTTTTTTAAGGGGGCGGGATTTTTTTAAGGAAACCGCAAGGCTCGCTGACTGAAACGAAAATGCACTCAAAAACTCAACCAACAAAAGCTCATTGTCAGAAAAATCTCGTCTACGCTAAATGAAGCCAGCGCATCAAGAAATTTTGTTTAACGCTCGGAAGACAATTCAAGTTCTTTTATTATTCTAACCTGCAAAATGAAAATCAAGAACTCGGTTGAACGAAAATGAACAAAGAGGGATAAATGAGCTATATTATCCTGAGTCCTTTTCGTGTTTTGTTTCTATAGTTAAGTTGTCGTTTTGTTCCGCCTCTTAACAACAATAAAACCTTTCTAATTATTATTATTATTATTGCTATATTATTATTATTATTATTATTATTATTATTATTATTATTATTATTATTATGTATTTCTCACATACACTGTGAATATATTTATTTTGCAACTATGAATTTTTCTATAATGGGAAAAGTGGATAACACTTAAAATTACCGTGCATTTATTAGAAATTATCCTGACACGGTAAAACCTTGTTATAACGAACCTCTCGGTATTAGAGTGCGCTGCTTGCACACACACAAAAAATCGTTACGAGAGCAAATGCAGGAATATTAAAGACGACTTTGTGAAAGAAGAACTTAGCTAGTTGACGATTTTCTAATTACCGAAGATATATTACCGAACATATCTAACTAGGTCATAAATAGCGCACAGGACGCGAAAGCTTCGAGTAATTACAATAAAGATTGTGAACAAAGGTCTCGGACTAGCTAGTGATTTCTGTGATTTTTTCTTGACAAACGACTTACTATGGACACAAGTTCTTGTTTTTGAAAAAAAAAATACATACTTTACCGCAACGAACGAGTTAAAATTAAAGCAACATGTCTATTCCCGTTTTCAGATTTTTAAAAATATTGTCTTTATCAAGCAGCAAACTAAAAAAAGAAAAAATTGACACCTGTATATCACCAATGAGTTTTCATGTTTTTCTTGTCGACAACGAACATATTTTTTTTTCTTTATCTTGTTGTCGGAACCGTGCAAATCACCCTTATCTTAGATCACATTTTTATTTCAGTATTTACAATTTTCATTGCCCTAACACGAAATGTCTTCTACGCGATTAAGGAGCTTTGACTTTGCCCGAAAACTCCTAAAGAAAAGAACAAATCAACCCGAATTTTTATATATTTTTCATTTTTAAAAGCACGATTTTTAATTTACAGTTTTCATTTTTATAATTTTCATTTTTAACTAACAGTTTTCATTTAAAAATACGAATTTTAATTTTTCATTAAAAAATCTATCATACCAAAATGCACGCGTATATATCGATGACTCGTGCGTTCTATACGGAAGGACACATTCACTAGCAACAGACTATTAGAGCCACGGGACAATAAAACCAATCTAATACTCCATTTTCATTTACTGTTTCCGCTTTATATAACCAGACCGAGTCTCAATGTTAGCACCGGTGAATCATTCGTAAACAAAGCAGGCGTTAAAACAATGTTTGTCTTTAACGCACAGCACCTGACAAGGACCGAAAAGGTCTCTTAACAAAAGATCACAAAAAATACCTACAAAATGCTATTTCTTTCATCACATCCTCCATTACCCTTTATATTTTTACCCTATAATTTGTTTCCCCGCCAAGATCTATTTTTTGCCCCTTTTCTATTTCGTTTATATTTTGGTCCCCGAGTTATTTATTCTCTGTAAGGTAGCAGCGTTCCAAACGAATGACGTCCTTGGGGCCTCCAACCTGCTCTTTCCATCTATTTTTAACAATTCACCAAAGTTTATAAACACTTCTTCAAAAAAATTTGGCAAGACAAAAAAAAAAAAAAAAAAAAAAAAAAAAAAAAAAAATTAATGACGTTCCGCTTTGAGCCAAGGACGCATATAAGTATACCGCAACCAATTTAAGTCCTAAGTCAACACGTAGCCATTGGTCAATAGCGGCTATCAATAAATTTCGTTTCACTTGTCCGATTTTTCCCTTTCTTTTCCATTCCACCGTGATATTTACTTTTGTTTCTATTCTACTCCTTTGTTTCGCGGTGAACCGAATACATTTCACCTTTAGTAACGCCACTAAAGGGTGGCAACAATGAATGTGGGAATCAGAACACGGAATATCGCGACTTTACCTGCTGTAGTCTGCAGCTGTAACGTTGATACAGCGCCTCCAGTTCCTCGTTAGCGAAGCGATGGGGCTGCAAAAGCCGCGCAAACGTTACTTTGCGATGTGAAGGCATCACTTTGACACGGTGATCCATCTTGGACGTTCCACCACCCAATCGTAATCCACTACGCCGTTATCTACTTAGAATAATTCTTCTTCCTCTCTTTTAGCCACCGAAAAGAAAACGACCACGTCCCAATCGTTCTTCTCGTAATACGATTGAGTAGGCAACGTCGGATACGCAGTTTTTCTTCTCTTTCTTCCGGCCTTTAGACGAAATCTTGGTACGGTTTTTAATAAAAAACGGCGGGAAATGGAGGAACACGACGGTTTGATTAAAACGGACGCGTAAAGGAACCACACGTTATCTGTAACAAATGGAAGACAAGAAAAAGTATTAGCGTAAAGTGGGGTAATTCTGAACACGTGGGGTTATATTGAACGCTTTATGCGAAACCGTAGGCCACTTATTCAACTACGCAACAAACTAAGATTATGTTTATCTAAGATTATGTTCATCTATGTTTCATTTCTGAATAGGCTTTTTTAGGAAAGCAAAACGAATCCTTTGTTTCGACACACTTCGCGCCAAAAGCCGGTTGAAAGCGGAAAACTTTTGTTGACACATTTAGTTGTAGTGCGATTATTGACGATCACACGGTAACTATATTACTAAGAGTCTTTGTTCTTGACTTTGTTCTTGTAAACTGCCCTATTGTATTTTGATCTGCCTTTAGTTCAGCAAACTACCGAAAGACAATTAGGACAGTTAGGTTGACAACTCAACTACAAAATCTACTCACCCCTTCAAAGTTGAAAAGACCATAAACAGATAAGACCAAAGCAATAGATGAAACAGTAGGAGGCACAACCCAGTACAAAAGTGTGAAGAAACATAAGCTTTAAGGCGTTAGAAGCTCTTTTTCTACCGACCACTTTTCATTCATATTTTTTTTTTGCTAAAATAACTGACGTCACTTTCTTTAAAAAAAATGGTCAGCAGTGTTTAAGTGATTTATAGTAACGAGAGCCAAGGAGAAATTTTTCGCCAAAGTGCTATTTCTTAACTCTGTCGAGCAATTTCGTGTTTGCGTTCAACGTTATACGCATCAAGGGGTAACTTTGAACATCAACTTTGAAAATACAGTAATCGCGGAATTTTACAGTGAAGTCGAAAGTGAACAGGTTTATGCCATTCTGCAAGGCAATCTACAGAGCCAAAACTTTTTGTTTCGCTGTTATTTATAAATTAGCCGATATTTGCTTCTGCAAAAAAGGCTTCATTCTACTGTAAATCGACTCTAAAGTAACTAAAATCTTAACTTCAAAATAAAACGACGCTCCAAGATTTAATTGAGTCATTCCAAATATCGAGAATCTGCTTTTAAAATGTGCACGTGAAATAAGCGAAAATTAATCGAGAAATTAAATAGTTTGATTTCACTACATTTCTCTAACTTTTCTCAGAAAACAACGGCTTCAGAATGATCCCAGTTGGCGATATTCAGTCGGATGATTGTTCATGCTTCGATTAAATAATAATAATAATAATAATAATAATAATAATAATAATAATAATAATAATAATCCGAAACTCTGAAAAAAGCAAGGAAAAAGTTCAATACTCGCTATTCTGGCTGTTGAAAAATTGAGCACAGTTGCAAAGTAAAACGAAAACGCTACGCACGTTCGCTACGGGTCGTACATAAAATTAAAAACCAATAAATGCAGACGACATTTCGGCAATCTTTTCTGACAACGCATTAGTAAAGCTTACGTGTGTGGAGCGCTTTGCATGCGAAGTATATCAAGTATGTGGGTATTTGGAGCATGAGGATGTTACTAGGAATATTAAAAGCCATAAAGTTCCCTTTTTATGAACTTGCACCGGCACTCAATTTGGGCTCGGCAGTCACAAAATACGAACGAAAGACTCGCTATACGTTCCCAAAGACTCGTTCTAAGCGAATTCTGCCTTTGCCACATAATGCATGCAAACAGACGCAACATATTGAACACATTCTTGACGTAATCCAAGAGTATGATCGTGTTCACCCGACGAGTTGTACGCAAAAGCTGAACGGATTCGTTCTCAGTGACCCATAATAAAATTCCTTGGAGATTTTAAACTATAACGGACCCTTTATGATAAAACCTGTAAAGGTTTTAAACTATGTTCGCGAGATATCTCATTAACTGAGAAGAGACGAAAACAAAAGGGGATTAGAATTAAAATTGAAAAGATTAAAATAACACAAAGAAATTTTCTTTTAAACCAGGGCTGATAACGGTTCAAGTCGACTGGATTAATTTCGTACAGTAATATAGAGAGAAAGGTTATTGTGTACAGGGTTGTTACAAGAAAAGTTGAAGGAGTTGTACGAGATAAAAAGCACGGCACAAGCGCTTATCTTACAAGCAAACAGTGAGTGGTGCAGGTACAGGAGATTTTGCAGCCAATAACAAATACAACTGCTTTCTTTCAACTTCTCTTGTAACGGCCCTTTACATAGCAACCTCTCTATATTACTTTACAAATTAATCCAATCGGCTCGAGTCGACTCGAACCGTTATCAGCCCTATTTTAAAGAGCGCTAAGAATGAACGAAGTTCTTGAGACTGAGGAACTGAATTTAGAGGGAAATTCACCGCCTGATTAAACGAAAGCTCATGAATACCATGAAGGCATTTGCCGTGAAAGGAAAGGAAAAGAAAGCGTCAAAACAAATAGAGAGCGAATGCTTCCGAGAAATGCAGCGGCATTATTAGAATAGAAGCTTTGTGCCGCTTTAGTGACAATCTGCGTCTGAGTTTTGAAATTTCTCGTGTCAAATATAAATGCAACAAATACGCATTATAACGTAACCTTTAATACAAACTGCCAGCTATAGTGTACGGTTTGTGAATTCCTGAATTATGTAAATGAAAAGCGAATGCAAGCCTGATATAACAAACAGTTTTTCCTGGACCTGAGAATTTCGAGATTCTACCGTAGCATTAATTTCTAGAAAGAAAATAATAATAATAAGTTTAACAAAAAAGTAAATAATTTTAAAGATAATAAGTAAATTAAATAAAAAATCTCGGAATTTGAGGAATATTACTGAAAAAAAATCAAAATTAACGAAAATCTAAGGAAGCAAATCATTCACTACCAGGCTGAAGGTATTTGTTTATTTTCATTTGTTTACATGTGTTGTCTCGTATTTTGTTTGATCTTCCAAAGCTGATAGGCAGAAAAGCGCTCCGTCCACGGACGTTACGATTTGAAAACCATTTTCTTATCACAACATGTATTTACTATTGGCAAATAAAACGGTGACTCAGTCACTGCCACGAATTACTGACAAACGTTCTACAGTGCGTCAACAATGACTGTCACACAGTGTTGCTGCCAAACAGACCTGACATATTTAACAATACTTACGGCGCCATTTCTAGAAAAGCAATGTCACTTTGGACACAACTTCGCGGAATTTTACTCTTAAAAAAAGTTTACACTAATGTCAGAAGTTTAATTCGAACAAAGTGCTTCGAAATATTCCAACAGTTTGCCTCCTTCCTGTTCGTAACCTAAAGTTAAGGTAGAAAGAGCTGTAACGGTTAACTAACTTATGTTATGGTTAGACTCCAACAAATGGAAATTTATATCCGTTAACTAACTTGTCACCGAACACTACACGAGTAAAGACGTGAAAGCTTAGACAAAATAGTAAAAATAAAAAAATGGAAACTTTGTATAAGGCCGAAACTTGGTAACGAATAATTTGTTTATTCTGCATAACTTGGACCTTAAATCCTATCTATTATAGCTGACTAAATCCTGTCTATTATATTGATAATAAAAGGGTCCGTTATAACGACACCGTACTCTTTTTTCTAGTATTCCTGTTCAACAATACAGTTTAGAGTTTTTCCTCTTTTTCGTGTGTCAAGCTTTAAGCCAAGTTACAATAGAATATCAAAACTATTTCTGCATTTTTTCCTTTTTTGGGCGTTTTCTGTTGTACGTATAAATCTTGATCTTTTGAGAGTTTTCTAACGCTTTTGTTTCAAATTTGCGTACAGTATCACTCAGTTGCATGTTTTCAAGCTTACAGCGCAGTTGGCTCTGTCTTTGCGCCCATACGAACAAACAAAGCCCCCCGAAAGGACCAAAACGACGTAAAAGAAAAACGGAAAAAGGCTGTTGTCCAATCGCTTTACTAGAGACTAAAAAAACAGCTTTCTCCTTCTATTGAAGAAAGAACACCTTGAGAAAAGAAGCTGGAGCTCTTTAGAAACTTCTTTTTTTTTTTGCCAAAACACGAAACATCTTCCTCGAAGTGCGAAAGAAACGGACCGAAAGGAAAATACCGTCTATAACAAGGGGAAAGGAAAGTCATTCTTAGTTTATTGTCTTGTAAACTGAAATGAAAACGGAAAACCTGGACACTAAATAACCAAATAGCCCCTGACTCCTCCCTTAAGAGTTGGGGGTGGAGGAATGTATAAATAGCAGAGGAAACGCAAAAGGCAGAACCCTGAGGGAGAAAGATCAGAAATGAGATTTCCTTCCTCTTCGTAAGCTTAGCGCAGGAATAAAGGGCACGGAAGAGAACCATCTTCTGCCGTGTGTATGTGCGAGAAAGAGAGAGCTGGAAATCGATCTGTCACGGCGCATTTCTGGCTCTTTGCTGGACTCATTGTTGTAACACGCAAAGGCCAACGAAGGTCGCGTATCTAGACGGCTCGGTATACGTAAATACTTGTACCTCAGCACAAACTGCCATGCGCTTACCACACGCCACTGGTCAACAATGGAAATTCTTACCACAAGAGCCTTGCAGTGGGTTAGCGCATACAAAACACTATTCAAAGCTCTGTATTCATAGCTAAAGTAGTTGTTGCAAAAATTCGCTTTTCGAAGGCTTTATTGTTAAATAATAATAATAATAATAATAATAATAATAATAATAATAATAATAATAATAATAATAATAATAAAAAGTAAAAAAAACACATTCAAGCTCAAGAAAAATGGACGACGCAATTGTTAAAATCTGCTGATCTAACGAATGAAATTTAACAAGAATAACAAATAGCTTACTGAATATGGCAATAAGCTAATTAAATATATAAATAAAACAAATGGTGTGACGAATGGTGTGTCGGACTACGAAACTACAATTACTTAATAAAAAAAAGAAGACCACTTTTGTCAGGAACTTAGGGTGTTTTTTTCTGTTCCGAGTTGGTTTCTTATAACGAGATTCTATTGTGTATAAATCTAAATTACAATGTTATAATAATTTATCTCTCTCACGAATTTTTCCTTATCTTTCAAAGTATTGACAATTTCTCACCCGCATTAGCGATTTCCTACATTCCCGAAATGTCTACATACCTTTGAAAAGAAGCTTCGACAGTAAATTCTCAACATTAGCTACGAAACTGTTACGTTTGGCTAAAGTTGACGGCTTCTGTCAGGAGATCTGGGCGAAAGCCATATTTCCATTTTACTTTTTTTATTATTTTTTTAAAGTCAAAGCTCCCTTTTCGCGGGGTGCGTTCCTGCAGGAAAACCGCAAACGTGGAATGGACATTTACACTGAAAACTAGTTGTGCGTTCCAAAATTAAAAAAATAAAGAAAAAAATGACAGAAAATTGCCATTTAGCTTTATTTTTATTAAACTGATGCATCTTAAAGTATTTGGTCATAATTTCCTGTTCGCTCGCTTGTATGCATTATAACTCAAATGACTTCAGCAACTCATTATAACTCAAATGACTTCAGCATTCTTCCATTGTTATTCTGAAAATCAAACTTTGCTGCATAAATAGGTAAATTTTCACAAATAACTTCAAATCCATGATCACATTTCACACGTCTTATTTTTGCCATTTACAATGCCCCAAGCGATGGTTCAGGAAATTATTTGCGACCTAAACCCACATTTAAAAAAGATTTGTCAAATCTTTATTGTTAAAAGCCCGCGAATAGCGAATTTTCACAATGAATAAAGAGTTTCTTTATTTTCTTTTTTTCCTTTCACCATATTACATGTGCCCGTTCATCAAAACAAAGCTTTTTCTGACCATCTTTCTCTCCGAACAGATTGAAGCTTATCCTAATGAGGCGGAAAACGGAGCCAGTGCCTCGTGACAATTCCGAACTCCGGAGTTCATTTGTCATGAAACGGATTTAGGCACGGGGGGCGGTGGGGGGGGGGGGGTGAGTTGGGTATATGTACGTGGTGCTGAAGCCAGATGTGCGATCTTCCTTCAGCAAATGTGCACATTCTGCGTTGGCACATATGTATGCACCTGTTAAACTGGGCTGAGTTCACTTTCAGTCAGTGATGTTTGAAAGAAATAGTGACCTACGGGGACGGAAATAGGACCACAAGCAAAGAAGGGGAGAGTAGCAGCGGGATCTCATATAAAAAGATGGGCTTTCAAAAAGTCGGGAAGGGCGAACGCTGTGGTAGACTGGGTGTGAACCTTGAAATGGGGCCAACATAAGAATGCAACCATTAAAAAAGTAGAGAACAAAGCTAATGAACTAGGCAGATTTTTTTACTTTTTTTAACGTGTTGACGATGTTTAGAAAACGTGGTGAAAGGAATGTTTTCCCAATCAATAGAAAACAGGCAAATGAATAGTGTTTTAAACTGCGGTTATTTACTTTTGCTCCAAAGGCTGTGAAACTAAATACCCAAAGCGCGTGCTGGTGACAGCGAGGAGCCGAGGAAAAAATTGTTTACGAAATGAGCAACGTAAATAGACGCAAGTTTTGCGTCGGACAGATGTTAGCCGTGTTCGAACTAGATTTGTAGGCAAAGTGGAATAAAATACAGCAAGGTAAACTTTAGTAGCAACACCTAAACGGAAGCTTTCCCACGGTTTGAAACATTGCATGAATGCCTAAAGCATTTTCTTTCATTTCGTGATAGTAAACGGAAACGGACATGAGTGTGAACGCTACTTAGACATGTAATGAAGCCCAAAGGGTTGAGGTTAAAAGTCACCGGTACTTGGCTCTTGAGTATTATCCAACTTTTGCTCCAAGTTCTAGACAGGCAGCACATTTACAACACGTAAAGCACACACTTCTTCACACTAAATCCAGCTAGGTTTTGATAAAGGTAATCCTCGTTTAATCCCGCAGTGAGAGTGAAGGTTAACTTACCACTAATAGAGCAAACATCTTGCGCAGCAGATCACACGAATGTTACTACACCAGCTCCCGAAATGTGAAACATTGTCCCAGTGAGAAGAGCAGAGACAGACAGGCGTCCTTCTTCACGTTCTGTCCACAACAAGCTATAACTCGTCTGAAGACCGGGGATAGCAGCACATGCAAGACCCTTGGCTAAAAATAGGCTTGCTTCGCCCAACGGGGACGCTTAGCGCCGTTAGAAAGGTTGGTTCCCATGGGCGGGGTTAAGTTACAAACCGTGAAGCGGGATCTTGAACGTTTCAAGCGGCGGATAAGTGAAAATTTATAAAACAGTTAAACAGCTTAACGGATAAAGATAATTTTATTGTCCAAAACATTGAGTTTCCAAGTAATCACATCCTAAAATATGTGATAAAATTTCTTAAAGAATTAACGTAGTTGTGTAGCTAAGGATTAATACGTAGTGAGATTTTGCGAGCGGTTCAGCAACCACAGCTAAATAGTTTTAAAAACTTTTCCGTTAATAAATTTTGACTTTTATTTATGAACGTGATCACTGGAATATTTGTCAGAAAAAGGCTTTATCGATTTTGAAAACTGAGTTCTGTTTCGCATGACGTCAGGTTCACTATACGTCATGATATAATTTAGTTGCACCTACAGCCGCCGATGGTCCGAAGCGCACTTGTCTGTCGTTTATATTTTGGTTAATGTTGATCGTTTATATTTAGTTAACACTGTAAATTGATCTTAGGATTTCTACAAATTTACCAAATAAAATGGATCGCAAAAGAAAATACGGCGAGGTAGCTGAAGACCTTAAAGATATTCCAAGCTCAGTTCCGAAAGAAAATGGTAATTCACAGGAATTTAAATTAGATCCCGAGTCCGAGCTTCGTTTCGAAGTCGAAGGAAAACAGGAAAAAGTTGTGTTGGAGGTACGCATTAAATTATTACCAGATTGACGCACTATTATATTTAATTTAATTTTTATAATCATTATTTTATTATAGGTAAAAAATGGTATGGCAGAATTATTCGGCACTGAACTTGTGAAAGGAAAATGTTACACATTTACCGGTGGCGCGAAAGTTGCTGTTTTTACCTGGCAGGGCTGCACCGTAGAATTAAAAGGCAGAACCGAAGTCGCTTACGTTGCCAAGGAAACACCTATGGTAATTAGATGCGAAGTTTGACTAAGAAGCACGTTAAACTAATTGAAGCACATTAAACGAAATCTTTGCACTAGATGATTTACTTGAATACACACGGTGCGTTGGAACAGTTACGGAAAAAAGCCGAGACGGATAACACTCGTGGTCCGGCGTGTATGATTGTGGGTCCAACAGATGTTGGGAAATCGACAGTTTGCAGGCTTCTAATTAATTACGCTGTTCGGATGGGTCGCAAACCGATCTACGTCGATTTGGATGTTGGCCAAGGTCATATTGCTATTCCTGGAACGATAGGTATACAACTCAGCGTCGAACATTGACTTGGACATAATCCCGTATGTGGACTTTATTAAATTTCAGCCGCGCTGCCAATTGAAAGGCCAGCAGATCCTGTCGAAGGCTTCTTCCAGTTGGCGCCTCTTGTGTATCATTTTGGCCATAAAGAACCGGGAAGCAATCCAACCCTCTATGAGCGACTAGTCTTCCAACTGGCGGACTCCGTTGCCCAAAAAATGGATACCAACAAAAAAGGTGACAAATAATCCAATACGTGTCTTTTGTTCAGAATAACCCTGGTTAACGGTACATGGATTAAGCATAAGTATTCTTACTCTCGGCACTTTTAATTTATTCCGTATTTTTATCTCAAAACGAAGTGAGTTTCGTCTGCTGGTTTTCCTTTTTATTTCCTTGTGTCATTTAATTTAATTATTTATTTACTCCATATTTTACGAAATTAAATTGTATTTTTGCTCCGATTTTTTGTCCGTAATATGACGTGTTTGTTAGTGCGAGCATCTGGCGTGATTATCAATACATGCGGCTGGGTAAAAGGACAAGGCTACCAGCTGTTAATTCAGGCAGCTAATGCTTTCAAAGTCGACGCTGTGATTGTGTTAGACCAGGAGCGTTTGTACAACGAACTAGTCCGTGATTTGCCGTCTGAAGTCCGGGTCGTCTTTCAGCCTAAAAGCGGAGGAGTATTTTTTTTTTTTTTTTTTTTTTGACGAAGTCAAACATCTAGAGTAAACTGTGTCTGGTTTAGGTTGTCGAGCGGAATCGGCACATCCGGGCAGATTCACGTGATCAGCGCGTTCGCGAATATTTTTACGGTACCAAACACAATTTCTTCCCTCATTCGATTGAAGTCAAGTACCATGACTTAAAAATCTACAAAATTGGCGCTCCTGCATTGCCTGATTCGTGTATGCCACTGGGAATGAAAGCTGAGGATAATAAGACCAAACTAGTCTCCGTCCAGCCAGGTATCTTGAACGTGCTAATGACCAAAAAAAAAATATTGTTTTTCCCCTACTATTAAGGTCCATCGCTTCTTAATCACATCCTGGCGTTGAGCACGGCTGAGTCATATGAAGACAACGTCATTTATTCCAGTTTGTTAGGCTTCCTTTGCGTGTAAGTTACCTGTTCTAATGACTTTCTCGCCGGTGTCGGGTTTGTCAACTAAGCTTTTCGTTTCTTTGGGGCTCATTAGAACCAATGTCGACCACGAGAGGCAATCCATTACGTTACTGTCAGCTCAACCGCGACCGCTGCCCAAATCGTTGATGTTGCTTTCGGATGTTCAGTTCCTTGATACGCAGTGAATTTGTTATGGACATTTGCACCTTTTTTGCGCATCGTGTTATTACTTTTCATGAAATACAGGCTTTTTTTCTCAAGGGACAATTGTATTTCCCTACAAGTTAGTAACTGCACACGTTTCACGGTCACACGAGGCTACTGTTTTGAAACTTCCAGTTGACATCATTTTTTTTGACAAGGGGTGGCTGGCCATCAATACAGAGAAATTTTTCTTAGCAAATTTTCTGTTTCGTACATTTAGAAAGAAGACAACTCTGCATTGACTAGCCTACAATAAAAACGGGCACTCAAAGTTGGCAATATGATAGTCAAGGATGGGTTTAATAAGTCAATACTGAAGAAAGAAACACAAAAACCTAAGAAGAAAAAAAATACATCTTTCCAAAAGTTGGAATGAGAAGAGCCTGATTGGAAGTCCATGAAGAAGTATTTGTCTCAGTTTTCAAAACTAAGGCCATCGCCAATCTCTAATGAGAATTTTTGTTATAATACCAGTCTGGGTGGAAAAAACACAATAGTTTGAACACTTACATTCAACGCTTTTCAACTGAGGGAACATTAATGAAGATGGGTCGAGGACTAAGAATGAGCGGGCAGTAGAAAGGCGTATTCCGGTTTCCTTTGCAAGAGATTACAAAAGTCGTCTGAAATTGAAAATCACATAAATGAATTTCAAAGAAACGCAAAAAAGAAGTTGGGCATAGTACCAAAACTTGCAGAACCTTGGCAGCTGACATCTAATTCGGCAAAAAAGTTTCCAGCATCAATGCCATTGATATTCAGATCACTTCTATTTATCCGCCCTTTTTTCTGGACGTCCCACTTGTCAAAGATCTTTCTCAGATTCTCGTCGTTTAATAGAGGACGAAGGTGCTTTGCAACGCCAACCAAATATTTCCCAAAATTAATCGTACCATTACGATCCTATTAAAAAAAAATCAATACACAACGTTCTCAAAACTTAAGAAATCAATGTCATTTAAAACTATGATTAATGCACGATAAATAATTAATATACAATACAGTAATACGCGGGTGCATACATCGTTATTTAAAAAATAAAAAACTTACATTCTAAAAACAAAAAACATACGACTTCTAAAACTTTCAAATAACTGAATGACGAAATTTGATCAGAAAGATGCTTAACAATGCTCAAAGAAATAATTGAGTTCGTGAGTTGTGAAAACTGACAAGAAATATAAATGACAACTTACGTAATCAAATAAATCAAACAGTTTCTTCACAACTGGATGATTAGCTCTACAATGCACGTAACTTGCCAGATCTTCCAATGTGATTTCTCCAAGTTCCGGTTTCGCAATACGAGCGTACTGCTGTAGCAGATTCTTTTCAATGTCCTTCTGCTCCAAACTGTACACGAAAAACGAGAGTTAAGTAAACATGCCACAAAAGGTAATGGAATATCCAGTTCGATCAATTACAGAAGAATTATACTTTTTCTCTTCTTACTTTAATTCGTTGCGGAGCTTTTCTACGCAAACTAGACCCAAGGACGGGGGGAAACCTAGTTTCTTGAATTCCGTCATCAATCGTGAATCTTCGTAAGTATAATCCGTGATAGGAATACCACTTGCCCTAAAAATATATATATATAAAAGGAATTTAAAAGAATCTTTTAATCGAACGCCATATTCCTCAACCTTCAATGAATTGTCTCTTGAGAATACTCAAATGCCTTCAAATATTATTCCTTTTTTATTTTTATTTTTATATTTTGTTAATTTTCGGACGTAAAAAACGGTAAGGTCATACCGCCTTTTACGTGATATGCCGATATTTTGCTTGAATTTTCCCATTTCGCTAGTTTCAGAACAGCTAAATTTAATACCAGCATCAAAATTCGAGACTATTACTTACTCTGACATTTTTCTTCGTACGTTCATGGCATACAACTTAGGATCTGCCTTCTCTTCCGCACTGGGGTAGTAAACGGGCAAAAACTCGAGCTCGCAGTGCGTCGTAAATTGCGCCAACGTGAGCCATAACAGCTTCAACCTATAATTGAAAACGGGGGAAAATATTAAAGTCAATTTTTCCACATCGCCCAGCGACAAATTTGAAGTGAAAAATCTTACGCTCCAGGACCTTCCCACGTCCATGACACTGTATCCAATCGATTGGGGTATTTGATGCAAACAGGTTGGACTGGAACGCCGGGAATAAACGCACCCGGTTTAAAGGTAATAAAAGCCGAACGATTGGTGCAAGTTCCCTCAGGGAAAATCAAAATCTATAACCAAAAATATAGTTAAAAACAATTTAAACAAAGAAAAAAAAGTTATAGAGCGTGCAGTATATTGATTATCTACATAAACGGAACTTACTTGCTGCCAATCGTCATCGGATGTCGAACGTCTAACGATTTCTTTGATGGTATTCTGCCTTGAATTGGGATCATCTCGCCAGACATAGACCGGTTGCGTGAAGTTGATTAGTTCTGTTTCCCAGAATAGGAACACGGTATTAGTTTCTCGTAGTTCATGTAAGCACGGAATAAGCGTTTCGATGGCGGCAAAAAAGGTCACCTCCCGCCCATAACCATTCTGAATCCCTTTGTCCAAGCCAGAAAAAAAAGGAAGCGCAAGGCAAAAGCAAGCAACAGACCTCACATGACCTCCCAAACACACTTACTTCCCAACAAAGGCACATTTCTATCTTCTGATCGAATAACAATAGAAGGGAAAGGCGTCCAATGTCCCACCAAGGAATCCATGTAAGAAGTATGAGGCCCAAAGACAACTATCGGCGCTTCGCGACGCTCTGCCAACCTGCCTTTAACCTTAACGGATATGCCCAGGCTTCGATAAAAATTTCTTCCGCAAAAAGCAACTCCCTTTCTCAGGCCACTGTTATTTAAGAGCATCAGAAACGGTTCGTTAAATATATAAGGAAACAAACATTTTCTAATTCTTTGTCTTATAATTTTTTTGTACGAAAATAAATTCGAAGCCCAATATCTTCTGAAGCGCCAGCTCGTCAATTCTGTGACACGAATCTTTTTTAGATTACACATTTATCGGTTCCCCTTTTTTCTTAGCGAAATCTCCCTATATCTCAAGCAATCTTGGCTTTTCTACAATTTTCCTCCCATCTGTCACCTGCGCACACATGTTAGTCATCCAATAAGACAGGTTAGCAAGCTCGATCGAAGGGTAGCGTGCCTCAACGTCACTTGACCACGTTTTTTCTCGTTTTTTTTTCTTCCATATCCGTTGAATAAAGCTCACATGAGGTCTGAGAATGTAACCCCCATAAAGGGCATAGAGTTAATGCAATAAACTGGCCAACGCCAACCCCCAGAACAAGAAAAACATGCATTCCAACATGCTGGGTTACAACGCGAGGGCTCAAATGATAATCACGACGAAAAAAAAAATCAAAAACTTTGAAAGGGTGCTAAAAACAGACCCCAACGAAAATATAACCATGCTGGTATACACAGGCTCAAGATAAACAATGTAAAAAAAAAAACGAGAAAAGCCAAGCAAGGCCATTTCAAACAGCAGTAAACTCCGCCCAAAACAAACTAATAGACGTCATTCCCCGCTTTGAAATGAAAAGTTGTCTTAAAAAATCCCCGCGTTTTTTTCTTTTGAGCGAGTTGGGTGAAAAGGAGTATGAAACAGAACGAACAATGGATCGAAAGCAAATTACTTCCAAAAAATGGCACGGCTTCGTTTTCTGCCTTGGCCACAATTGACGGGGCACCCAAAAGAATGACGGGTAAAGCATCGAAAAAAGTAGAATGGGGCGACAGAGCTAAAATTGGCGCCTCCTTAGCGCTCGCTTGCTTCCCTTTGTAGGATATCCAATGAAATCCGCCACTCATAAAGAGGCAACGCATCACGAGGCATATAAACGCACGCAATTCTCTATACATATAGGTGCCCAATGTAACGGTTCATGGTAAATGGAGGCATGGAACAACGCGTTGACGCATGAGACACAACTTGGCAACAAAAGGCTACCCAAAGTTGGACAAAAACGTCCTGCAGTGTAAGAATTGCCGTTGGAAACGTAAAACGGAATTGCAGTGCAATCTCGGTTGTAAAATTTAAAGATCTGCACAGAAGGTAAATTGCTTTGGGAAGCCCTTTGTTCCTAATCTTAACAACAGGTAGAGTACGACGCTATAAAGAAACTCCCGTGATTAGTGTTCAATCATATAACGTACCTTCTCCAACCCTTGAGAGGTTTTTCTCTTAATTCTTGCTCAGGGATGCCACACAGGCCGACGCAAGCTAAAATCCATGCGGCGACAAGAAAAAATGCGGCGCCCAGTATACGGAAAGGCAAAACTAAAACTGTTAAGACTGCAACCTGATGTTTATGAAAAGATTAACAAAAGGGGTTTAAATAAGATAATACATTAATTACTTTGATATAATCATAAGTGGTCATGTTGATGTCGTGAACAAAGGGGTTAAAAGCTGGCTGTGAAGAAGTATACATGGATTTGGAGGCAGCATTGTTACAATTGCGGTCCGTTGTTTGATTTGCACCGGCTCTGTGCCGTAAAACACTTCCACCGTTTTCACTCACGTTAGATAAACTCTCCTTGGCAATCATGATTCACAGAGGCAGGTTGTAAATGCCCGTTAATTTTATTTCTAATAAAAGAATATGAAATTGGAGATTATTAGCGTACAAAAAGTCGAGAGGTAGTTCACCTTTAATGGACACAATCACGGACGACGGACTGGAAAGGATAGCATAAGTTTCACGACATGATAAGCTGCGCCATGGACCGACGTCACATCGAAAGACGACAGAATAGCTACTGTTAGCAGACGCAGCCACGGTTGCGGGAAGAACGACCGTAGCGCCCCCACACGCCGAACCTTTTGCACCATGGCACAGTTGACAACTTTATTTTTTTATTTTTTATTTTTTTTTTAAATAAGAGCAGTATCTAAACTTGGTTAAGGGTGAAATATATGTATGAAAAATACGTAGATCTTCATGCAAATTTACAGCTCAAATCAACGGTAGCATTCCAAACGGGAATAGCATTCTGTAACGTTACCGTAATCTTCTCCGGAAACACAGTAGCTAACTTCTGTTTTCAATAGAATTCATAGAATGTTGCTAAAATGTTGGGACAGTAAAATTATATTTGTCAAACTCTACTGATTTACATGAAGATTCTTTCTAAAATTTGTTAATAAATTTGAAAATAGGTAGGAATTTCCTATTCTTCTAAATGAAGAAACAGAAAGATCCGAACGCGTCTCAATTTATTCCTAATAAAGAAAACTTATAATATTATGCATTACAAAAGTAAGATTTTGATTTAATTCTCAAGATTAGCAGATTTTTTCAACTCGAAACAGAAGGGAAATCTAGTATCGATAGTACTTCCCCACTTTTGGAGCAGGGGGCGATTCAGTCGTTCACTTTTAACTATTCTACTTCTCATTTATTCGTTTCCAGCCTGTTGTTTTCACCTAGTTCCTCCCCTTTGCCTCCCCTGTTGCTTTTTGCTGTGTTTTGATCGCAAAACTTTGATATGAAAGGTCAATTCTAACGGTATCAACGGTTGAATTTCGTGCTTCAAGTTTACTCTGTGATAAATTATGAGTTTCCCACATTATCTTCCAAACGCATATGCTGCAAATCGCACGCGGCAACCCGCCTTTGTTAACAACCAACATTTGAAAATTAAACAAAGCTTAAATTTTTCTTCTACATCTATTAGGCCTGTTCCTTACTCCAACCCTTACGTCTACAAACCCCGTTCATCCAACCCTGTAGTGCCTACCGGTCCAGTAAATCGCTTTTCAAGTGAAGCAGCTAAAACCAGGAAGGTGTTTGTTTCGCAATCAAGTAATAAAAGCCTGTCTAAAAATAACTTAAACCGGCCAAAGAACGAACAGGTCCAAGCGACTCAAACAAACAGTGTTCCTTGTTTAGCCGACTTGGAACAGCGCGTCAAAGCTCTTGCGTCAAGTTCGCCCCTCGCAACAAGCTCAAATTCCTTACTAAAAGTTACAGAACCTAACCCTTTACACCCTTGTCTACCCAATTCTAAACTCAGCAAGTACAAAAAGTGCAATACCCCTTCTAAAGCTGCATTACCCAACACTTTGTTGCAAAACACGCCAAATTATGCAAGCCAGCCCATTAGTACGCTGATCTCATCCAACAAAACTGCGTACAAAGTTCTTAATCACACGAAACTAGTTCGGAGATCTATTTCAAGCAAAGGGCGACCTTCCTTAGACAAAATTTCTCCTTTGCTGGTCTCCAAAACGCAACTTATACGAAAAACTAACAAAAGCCCGGCTTCCAAATCGAAAATATTACCGTCTGCGAAAAACTCTACGGCTTTCATTACGCCCAAGAAACCTTATTCACCAGCGAGAGTATTAAAGTTGAAAACGCGTTACAAGCTTATAAAGAAATACTCTCCGTACGTTGCCAGAACACCAGTATTGGTCAATTCTAGGTTTCGTTTGATTAAGGACTCCACAGACAAACTCCCGTTTCCTTCTGATAAACGTTCATTCTACCGTTATAATGTATTGCGCACTTCGCCGTATTATTTCAAGCACGCGCCATTCCGGTTCGCGCCGGCTAAAAGAAACAAAGCCGGTGCCGCAGTTGCTAATCGCAAACTAGTCAAATTGCGCGATGCAAGATTTGAAAGCCGCAATAATGGCAAAACGCTGCGACGACTGAGTTCCCAAATTTCTGGCAAACCGAAATTCCAAATTCAATCTGTGGTTAACACTGCCACGTAAGTATAATTTGGATGCAAAATTCATTTCGAAAGGAAAGTGTCACGCTATAGTACTTTCTATGGTACAAAATTGTTTTGCATAAGTGATTAACTGAAATTTAAATTCTTAGAGATAAATATTAAGTCATATATTTATGTAATTAAATATTTCGTTTCTTTTGCAGGCAAGTCAAGCATAGAAGTATAGCAACGTTGATCAATTCAAGACGGAAGGTTAATTTGCATTGTTTGGTCTATAACCGGTTGGGGAAGTGCGCTCGTCACCAGGCAGGTTTTTGCAAATTTGTCCATGACCCGAACCGCGTTGCAGTTTGTCGAAGGTATGTATTTATTTATTTTTAATTAACAGGTGCCCCAAAACTGATAACTGGTCTTTTCCTTTAGGTTTCTTGCTGGAAAATGCCAGAAAGAGGATTGTTTGCTTTCGCATAAGGTTGACACTAAGAAGCTTCCGACGTGTCAGTTTTTCCTGAAGGGAGTTTGCATGAAAGGATCAGAGTGTCCGTTCCGTCATGTAAATGTGGGAGCCGATGCACCGGTGTGTATCGCGTTTACTAACGGCTATTGTGCCTTGGGAGAGAAGGTTTGTTTTGTTGCTATTGTTTCGATTTGGAACCTTGTCACACATGGTTTTGTAGTGTCCGAAGAAACATGAGTTGAAACCTCCACCGACTAAAAAGACTTTCGTGAAACGCGCTGTTCGCGTGAATAAAAGCAAGGCACGGACAACGATCACTTCCGATCGGCCACAACAGAAGACGGATACAAGAACGGAGGAAACCACTCAACGCTATTTTCAGCCAGACCTTCAAAGCATGAGACAACGGATTTTGGAAAGAATGGCGAAGATGAAGGGCGAAACTGTGGCTGAAGGCGGCAGTAACCAAATTCCATCCGCGTGTCTTATCGATGACGAAGGAAACAGAATACGACCTCCTGTAGGAGATCTACCTTCATTTATATCTATATGATTTGTAGGTACTACTGGGGTCTCTGGGGAAATACGGTAAATATAAAGGAAATGGATTTATGGAAAATGAGAAGCAAGGTGTTGAATTTTTGGAGGAAATACAGAGACTTTCTTTTTTATAAATGATCTTGTTGCTCTAACATGTGCAAGGAATTGTTCAGTTTAAGAGAATTTCGAAGAAGTCTTGCCAAGGATTATTGGAAGTTCCATAAGGAATTATAAAGTTATAAGAATTATAATACAACACGTTGCCTAAAACTGAACGATTTGCAGTATACAAGCAAGATTTATCACCGGTGCATAAATTGACGGTGGGTCCAGGTAAACGTGGGTGTATTTTCTGCCCGTTTCCATCGCTTTACCAATGAACATCTTCATTGAGAAGAAAAAAGTGCTCCAAAATTGATCTTAGTAACAGAAAGAGAACAAAGCAGAATGTTGCTAACATATCAAGCGAAGAGTGTCCCCGACTTTTACCTTTCGTTGGCACTAGTGCTGAATACCGTTCTTACAAGCTTCACACAGGTGCTCTTCATGAGGAGCTTTCATACGACCTGGTATCCCCTTATAAGGAAGTTGCTCACCGATCCCGTAAATATGAAACTTGATGCATGTAAGAGTGTTCTCCAGTGCCTAAATTAACTCTCCCGGTGAGTACACGTACAAGACAATTATTAAAAATATCTATAAGAACATACTCTTCTGATTTCTGTCTCTGGCCAAACAGCATCCTCAAAAGCATCATCGCAGCTTTTGCATTTTTGACCCCATAATCGAAAATAGATAGTGGCCGTCATAGGAAGCTTGTTGCCGATTGCATTCTTCACCGAACCCTTCTAAGGTGCCACGTTAGATTTCATTAGTATTTTCTTGAGTGCTTTACTTTATTTCCAAGAGTAAGAGATGCCAATTGGGCAGACAGGAAATCACAGTCCGGCTGTCGCTTTCCTTTGCATTGGTCAAATGGAATCCAAAAGCTCGCTGTGGCTCTAACAGAGCTCCATTTATTGTCACATTCCTAATTAAATACGTAATTATAATCCACTGAACGTGTTGCACTTGACACAAAATTAACGTAAAATATTAAACAGAGCTTACTGAGCACGTAAAGGAGAACTTGCTGGTGCAACTCCTCGGTTTCCCTCGAGTTTGAATACTCCCTTCGTTGTCGTATACCAGGTTCCATTGATCTGGCAGTAACTCGGCAAAGACTTCGTTGAATATACACTTCCAGACATGAAAATTTTGTGCCATAGCTGATTACTTTGCAAAATCCGTACCCACTTTGCCAAAAAAATTCGTTAACACTTTCGATCACTACCTTCCGTCTCACAATGCGAAACTGCGCAGTTTTGGGTAATAGTAGATGCCGTGAGTCATGGGGCGGGATTGCAATTCGTTGCTGCTTGTCTGACGGGAGATAACTGGACGAAGCCCAAATAACTAATCCACGGTTAATTCCTACTCTTTCGTGACAAAGTCCTAGTGTCCTGTTCGTCGTGTAAATTCCTACGTTATGTCAGCAAAACTCGATAGATTTTAACAATTAATAGATCCATAGGCTACGGTCCTTTTACATTTTAGTTCTTTATTTCTAATAGGAGTGCAGCGTACGCGAAAATAGCAAACGCAAGCGGATGACTCGTATACTGTGGCGTTCGTTGTTACCCAACAGTCAAATTTCGTAGCCGCCCAACAATGAATCCTAAGATTCATTGCTGGTAAGAATGAAATTCCCTGCACCCAGCCTGTAATAGTTAGTTCCTTTTTGACCTTCTTTTGAGCCAGACCCATTTCTTTAGTGTACAAATTGATTGTTGGAAATTTAAAGTGAGAGTTAGCACGAGAAGGAGAGTGTTTTTGTGTGATTTTGTATTGGAGTTCGTTTTGGTGTTGCTGTAAATTGGAAGTTACGAATAAACGGAATTTGAAAAGGGGTAGAACGTAACAATACTTACATGCCTCCCTTGTAACAAAAACTGCTTGCGGTATGATAAGTAGGTTATGTGTCATAGAAATGAGCAATGGCTCGTGACGACAAGATTTCTTAAATTCTTTTTGTTTTCGGTTTATTTTTCACATTTTTACAGTACATGTATTTGTTATTTTATTCCAGCTCTTGTACAGGTAATGTCAAATACCTAAAACAGTCACACTTTGTTTATTTTGACTCAGTTGTTGGCTTTTCTAATCCTTCGTTAAATGCACTGATTAACTCTCCGGAAGTCGTGTTCGATACGACCGGCCTGTGCTCATCGCTGGGTGCTTCGGAACAGCACGGAATCCGAATTATGTTGTTATAAACACAACAACCAACCAAAAGCACAGCGAAACCCACCAACTAATGAGAAATGTAGTGATCATATGGAAATCCATATTATAAAAATTTCCTTATGAAAACCTACGTGAGGCCAGAGGAAAGGCTGCCAGGTTAGGGCCAAACTAACCAGCCAAACAACGACCGTTCGTGTGCTGTCGATAACCATCCGCGTTGTTGCAGACAATTCTTTCGTTACGCTAACTCCAGCGAAGTTAAAAAATGCGAGACTGATGATAGAAACTAGTAAGTTACAAAAGAAAAAATGAATATTTTATTCAGCATAATTATTCATGCAGTACTTATCAGCCCGATAAGGGTCAATCCGTTGTTCCCGAGCTGCACTAGAGCATCCAGAGTGTCTTCCATAACATCGCGAGGGTTTCCGGAGAAAGACTCTGGCACAGGTATGTAATAAAACGCTATAAGCAGTACACCCAAGGTAAAAAATCCAAAAACTCCTAGGAAGAAAATTCAGTTATTTTTACACAAAAGTCTCTTATGAAGCGAACTTCTAAGGTACGAAAGCATTATCTCATTGAAGAATTTGTATGCAGTGTGCAATAATAAATATGGATCTATCAAAAGAGAAATATTGCGGCATTTTACCTTCAAAACCAACAGCTTGCAAAGGAGCGATTCGGTACTTGGAGTAAAATTTCTCTTGGTAAACCAAATGAATTGCGGTTATAATCTGGGCTATAACTATCAGAATATCACCTATAGAATTTTTTTTTTTTTAAGATTTAAATATTTTCCGTTGTTTCTATGAAAGCATTACCAGTAACTATGCCTGACGTAGTGTAGTCCTCACCAGTTTCGCCGGTTAAAGTGGCACAAGAAGAGTCGCCGAAACCAGCTATACAGCTTACGTTGAATTCAGTCGAGTTGTCAGAACTGGAGTCGTTCCCAGAGAATAGAAAGTCGGTTAAACCCACGATGATTAAACCGAGCATCATGAGTACCATTCCGATCCATGCGGTGGCTGAGAGCTTTCGTTTTAGGAAGATGATGGACAATAAGCCCGTAAATATGATTACGGAACCTAAATGGTAATAAATCACGATTTTTTTTAGATATTAAAAAACAGTTTGTAATTATTTTTAAGGCACGCAAACCTCGCAGGATCTGGTAACTGGACGCATATGTCATTCCTAGTCCGGTGTACATCAGACAAGATGATAGCATATCAAGTAGCGCTGACGGGTAGAAAAGGAATAACGTGTGTTTGTCAGGTATCCACTTTGATAAATCCATCTACAAAATAAAAGCGCCATAGAAACTAATGAACAGTTAAAGGCACAAGTTTTATGAAAAAACACGGAACGCAAATGCTTTTACATCATTGCTTCGTTTGTAGTGCACCACAGCATCGTACGCTATAAGACATAGCATTTCGCCCATAAACATCGTAAGGCTTTGGATGAAAGCGTGGTCGAATGGCACTGCTTCCCCTCTAGAATTCACTGAATCCATCATATCTATCCATCTAACAAATAAAATTAATGTATTTTTTTTTAAATTAAAGTACAATTTATTAAAGTACAATATTATTTTTTTTTCTTTTAAATACGAGGTTTAAACGTACTTCGTCGATAGTGTGCTTATCGAACCCGTGACAAGCATGACCATCATTAAGGTGACTTGATATTTTGTGTACACCATTCCAGTATCGCAGAGTTTTCCGATTTATCCGACTAAAAAGACAGAAGACAGAACCAAATTCATGAGTGGTGTTTACACCCGGACAGAAGTATTCGGAGTGGATCCCGTAAAGCAACCGAACTTGTTCCTGCTTGATAACAGAAGTCAGAAAAGATAAGGATTTGAGAAAAAAGGAGTAATACCAGAACATTCGGTTGTACAGGTTTAGCGTACGGCATAGGACAGTTTGAACACGGGAGGCTTTTTCAATTTTCGCCTCGTCATTTTTTTATTTATTTTTTTTTCTCTTGATTGTATTCATCAATAGTGTTAATTCTTTGTTGTAGTAGTGTTACTGTATTATTTATAGTTTTTAAATGCCTTCTTTTCAATTATATAAGCGAGCCGAAAGGAATGAAATGGGCGTATGGACTTGCAAAGCACACCTGTCAGGTAAGCGACACAACATTTTTAGATTAGCAATCAAGTTTGACCCCTTCTCTGATATGATAGTTTTGGAAATTTTCTCTGATATGCTAGTTATCTAACTTAACACGCCGAGCACCCTGTACTACCATTATATTGCCATGCTTGTGCCCGTCAGCATATTTTGTTTCTAAGTGTAGCGTTTTCGTCCATTAATCAGTTTATACATCATTGTAATGTTGTTAAGGGAATCAAAACTTCTTTGCTTCTCTTGATAAGCGTCACTTAAGGGCAATCCAGTCCAAAAGAACAGTAACTGTTAAATGTAAGCATTTTTAGTGCAAATGTATACAAATATTCTGTATATTCTTGTGATTTTTTGCCGCCCTGGGGAAGAACAAAAATTGTTCCTACAGTCACTTATGGGAAAAGACGTCTCGTACAACGAACGCTTTTCACAGCGAACAGCATTAGGAAACGGATTGGGTTCGTTATGCCGGTCTCCATTGTGTAATAGTCAACCTCTCATTACTTGAAGAAAACAACGTCTCCGATCAACTATACGGTCATTTATTTCTGCAAACTTATGACATTTTCATTTAAAGCCTTATTACCGTCAAGTAGGCTTTAGGGGTGATTTATGAAGTCGATACACGTTATATTTGACTTATTTAACAAATGGCACGTCGCAGTTGTGAAAGGTCACTCGTTATGAAACAATATTTTCAGCGTCAATTTTCTATTCATATAAGATTCTGCACTGTTAATGTTCGTCCACAGTAGCATCCTCGACAGCGGGATTGTGAATGCCTTGAGTGTCTTCTGCCTGTGCACTAGAAGAGTTAGAGCCACAGGGTAGTGGAATAATCGTGTTATAAATGCACGTTCCGATAATGAGCACGGTAAAACCAATGACCTACGAATTTACATACAGAAAATCCAAATTATGCCCAAAATTTCTTTTCGACTAATTTTCCAATGTATATTACATGTGGCCAGTAGAAAGGTTGCCAAGACAAGGCTAAACTAGCCAGCCAAACCACTACAGTTCTCGTAGTGTCAATCACCATTCGGGTGGTAGCCGATAATTCTTTCGTGACGCTCACACCAGCAAAGTTGAAAAATGAAAGACTGAAAATGGAAACTGTTCGAACGGTAGCATTAGAATTCGTCACCAATTATGGTTAATTATCAATTATAATAAACGGAATGAAATAATAGCAAACATTACGAATTAACCCAATGAGGGTGAGTCCGTTGTTGCCCATTTGGACAAAAGCGTCCAATACGTCTTCTAAAACGTGGCGAGGATTTCCTGACATCTTTGCAGGAACGGGAATGTAATACATTGGCAACAGGAGGAGGCTTAAGGTGAAAAACCCGAAAACACCTAAAATAGACATCAATTTTTAAAAACTTATCTATTTTTTTAAATGCAAAATACCTTCAAATCCTACAGCTTGCAATGCAGGGATGTTGTGTTTCGTGTAATACTTTTCTTGGTAAACCAGCTGGAAGGCAGTGATAACTTGGGCAATGACAATGAGTATATCACCTGGAGATAAGAATCCAAACAGAAGATAAAACTGTTAGGAATAACAACAACACAAATGCATCGAAACGTGAGAGTTTACCAGTAACAATGCCAGAAACGGTGTAAGTCATTTCCATAAGCGGCGGTAAGTGAGAGGGGTTAATTTCACTAACACTATCAACCGTCGTTGTTGGCATCTCGGTGGGCGTGTTATCGGAGCCTTCCTCCGTAAAGAGGAAATCTGTTACTCCAACAATAATCAGCCCTGCCATCATAAACAACATGCCAACCCATTTGGCAACTCCAAGTTTTCTCTTCAGGAAAATCACAGAAAATATTCCAGTGAAGATGATCACGGAACCTGGGGTTTTGTAAGATAGTCGTTAAAATCTGACGATAAAGAGTTGTCGCGTTTATTACCCCTTAATATCTGATAACTCGATGCGTAGGTCATCCCCAAACCCATGTACATGATACAGGACGATAACATATCTAATAAAGCTGACGGGTAGTAAAGGAGAAGATTGTGTTTGTCTGCGGTCCATTCTGTAAGGTCCATCTAAAACAACACGAAAAAAGTGGACAAGGACACTGCGATTAAACCCACTGGGGAAAATAAAAAAATTGTGCCATTATCTTACATCTTTGTTTCGTCTGTGATGCACAACTGCATCAAACGCCAAGAGGCAAAATATTTCCCCTATAAACATGGTTACACTTTGGACGAAAGGGTGATTGAAAGGTACAGCTTCGCCGTACGAGTTGACTGCGTCCATCATATCCACCCATCTAAGTATAAAGTTTTAATACTCTTACAAGTAAAAATACAAAAATAATCCTTACTTTGTAATGAGGGTACCAATAGAACCCATAATGAACATCGTCGCTACAAGCGACATTTGGTATCGTGTCCAAGCCATCCTTTTAGGTCACCAAAATTCCACCGATTTCCAAGACTTCTTCACACTTCTGATGGACGCAGCTAACTGTCGAGCAACAAGACTAGAGTAGGTGTTAGGGCAATAGTGACAGATTAGATAAAAGATGCATACTCTTCAATCCGATAACTTCTGTTGACGAAATCTGTTGTCACATCCCAAAGGCCGTGACCATGATGTGTGAGACTTATCGGGAAAACAGTCGGAATGCTTCTATTTCTTTTCTTTTTTTTTTTTTTTTAAATGGTGCCAATTAGTATCTTCGCCCTAATGTCTGGGATACGGTGTCTATAGGAGGGGGCGTATTTTGAACGCTGGGAAATACGTTTGTCTCAATGTCAGACCTCCGTGAACGTCCGACAGAGTCAAGGCTGGAGAGATGGCGATCTCTTGACTTTTCGGCCAGCACAAGTGCGTTTGTTATGGAACGTCAATGTCTGAGCGACTTATCTATAAAGAAAATTAGGTCATATTAATACAGGTCTACTTAAATCGACATTTCTTTTATCCAACTAAACACCTGTTAGAAGCTTGCACTACACATTTGAGACGAAATGAGTGTTCATTTCGCAGTTCATATACATTTTTGTGCATTTCAAATTTAAAAGGAATGAAAAAATCTTCCATTTTTATAGAAACGCATTACTTTCCTTTCCTTATGTTTAATAGCTATCGCGTAAGCTGGGTTTGTTAATGTTCTTGTAGTTTAAAATCGATTTGCGCCATCTTACGGGACTTCGCAAACCAGGCATTAGCTAAGGTGCAATTGTGAATGTAGATTTCCTATAAAGAGATGGGAACAGATGTCGAAGTGTGGCGGTTAAATGTGGGTTGCTGCGACGTAAAGGAAAAAAAAAGAACAGAATAGAGAGTGATCGGAGCATTAGAATTATTAACAATGGGATTTATACAGATTTCCGGGTTTTGGCATTCGGATCGGTCGTTTTGGTATAAGAGCTGGCCGTTTTCACACGTTCCCTCATGGCTCTACAATAGATTTGAGCGTCGCGCCAATTTGGCCATTCTGACCACAAGGTGGCTTTGCAATGTTTTGGTTCGGCTTGGGAAGCAAAACATCTTGTGTGTGCGTTAAATAATAACAGTCCGTTTCATTGCTAAACCTCAGTTGTAGGCCATGACAGCCTCTAAAGTAAAGGTGTTGTGGGGCCCCTCATCGAAGGGCAAATTTGTTACATAGTGTGAAAAAGTCAGTTTTTTCCGTATCGAAGCACTCAACGGGAATACAATCCAAAACAACAAGCTGCCAAGTAGGTGCGTGTATCCGTTCTATTCGGATACTTTAATCCGTTTTAATTGCATGAGTTCCTGACGATTTTTATTTATTTCTAGGATTTCAGTTGTCCTAAGCGACATGAGCAAATATTATCAGTGCCATACCGAAATTTGTTGGAGCAACATCCTCAGCTCTTCGGAGACAAGTAAGCTTTCGACTTTCTCGAATTTTATCTTGAATATTGTATGTAATAACCTCTTAACATAGCTAGGTTTCATTATCTTCGAATATTAATATTGATAAGTAAATGTTTTTGATTAATGTACTAAATATTAGAGAAGATTAATGGATGAAGTAGTTAATTTTCATAATAAATTAGTATTTTTTTCTAGTAGGCTTCTGGGCGCTTTCTTGGCATTGTCGACCGAACTGTGGTTTGTAGTAAAGGATGATAACGGAATTGCTGGGTATACCGTAGCCGCTGCAAATGCGAGACAGTTTTGCCAGCGGTGCCAAGTAGCATGGGTTCCCGAACTGGAGAGGAAATATGCTTCAGTAATGCAAGATGAGTTCGTAAAGGTATTTTTCGACAGTCTACTTTAAAAAGTACACGAAGTGAAAACTTTCGTTTTCTGTAGGAGCTCATGGATAGTTTGCAGAAAGCTCGAACAGAGGCTGAAGTTTTCATAGCCAGCGTCCTTCACAGTTGAGTGTAGGCCTGTTGACCTCAATCAATCCGTTGCCAAACGCCTAGTAACTTGCGTAGAAGCTGCCTTAAGGGCGCATGGTAAGATTCCTTAATTGATTTCAGTTCTCGAAAATGCTTTAATTTCGAAAACTTGTTTTGAAAATTACTCGTATTCTCTTATGTCTTGTGCAAGATAAGCTTATTTAATTAGAATACTGTTATTATTTTTATTCGTAGTGAATTATAATCTGCCCTCGACTATAATTTTTCTTCCTCCTTTGTAATATAGCTGAAGACGACAATAAATCGCTCATGCGATTCCTATGTTTTTTAAACTCTAGCTGACAATTTCCCTCTTTTATTCGATTACTTTCGTTACAACCACTCGTAGTATGGTTGGAAAAAGACTGACATTTGCCCTGTAATATTTACCTATAATATCAATCGAGCAAATTAAGTGAAATTCAGTGCGCAGTATTTTGCCCTTTTTTGAAGCTGAAAAATGCATAATTGCGCATTACCTATAAAGAAATGTTGTTCACTGTAGGACTGTAGATAGTTCCGCCGACTTTAAAGTCGCTCGCTGCCTTCCTTTTGCAGTCAACGAATGATTCACAAACGTGAAAAGCTGGATTAGTTCTAACTTAGAAATCAAAACTCGTACTTTAATTTCGTTTTTATTTTCGTTTATTTTGCACTAGACATATCCCGAATAAAAATCTTCCGACGCAAACAAGAGACGAAGCGGGATTAAGTATTTTAATTAACAGCAACAGCAGTAAGAGCTCAAAGTCATTAAAACTTTTTTGCTTGTAGCAGTAGCTGAAGCTGAAGTTTAAGGACGATCGACGTCACACTTGTGACGCGTTATCGTCGGAGTAAATAGGAACACAGCAATTGAATGCGTCAAATGACTAATCCATTTCTAAAGATAAAGAGAAATGTCTTTTCTAGACAGAAAAGACAGAAAATTCCCCGTGAGAAACTTACCACGTAGCCGTCGGCTTTCGCATTTTGTATTACTGATATGCAGCTTACTATTTCTAACTTTTATCTAATACCACTACTGACATGGCGTACGAAGATATTTTAATAGCAGGCATGTTTGCCATGAGGAGTATGGAGACAAACCTTGTCCCCGCATGGTGTTCTTGTGAACTCATATTCAACACACTCATGTTCGGCGTAATGACGACGCCTATCGACATATTGGATACACTTGCCAGTCTTATTTCTGCTGCAAGTATTGACGGTCACAGGGTAGGACTGTAAGCTAGAACTGAAAACAGCGCGGCGCGAAGCTAGCTGAAGTGCAACACCTTCAACTGGGTGAGTGATTTTCAAGTTTAAATCAATGAAAGAGACTCCACTTCCCTGCACTACAATGAAACCATTTGGAACTTTATTCAGGTTCTTGCTTTTCTCAAACAGGTTCGCCTCCTAGGGTAATAAATACATGAATAAAAGATCCTGTGATAGATGTTTTTATGTTAACTACCTCGCCATTTGCCCATTTCAGTTTAATAGTTTCTAGAATTTTTCCATCCCGATCTAACGCAACAATGTTCTTCTCCGATGAATCAACGATGTACAACGTTCCAGTTTCGTGATCTAGCGTTAAACTCCAGGGGCTGATGGCGTAAGATCCTTCCTGATCCCATATTGTTGTCACATTGTCACCATTAAGCCAGCTACGTCGGATAACTGAGGACTTGGTCGACCAAAACAGGTAACTTTCCACCGTAAAACGTCGTTAGATTAACAGTTTGATCAGGGAAAGTAAAATTGAAATCATTTACCCTCCAAGAGGATCCACTACGAGTCTTTCGATTATATCTTCAGTTTTACTGCATTTGAGCAGGGTCCAACTGTAAGGATTTTCGATAGATAACACAAATATAAAGTAGTTGTTGCTAGAAACGATGTAGAGATTGCGCGTGATCCAATCAAAGCTCATATCCAAGATGCGCCGCCAAGGAGCATCAGTGGAGATTGGTCTTGTTAGTTCTAGGTTTTGATTATCACGATGTTTTAAAATGTTGGGAAACTAACAGAAAACTTCATTGAAATATCAAATTATTTCAGCAAAACAGCTATTTAATATGGCGAAAGCCGTTCCTACCTCTCGCAAAATTTTCCCGTCAAAATAGAGCAATTTGGAGTTAACCGGATCCCATACAACAGAGGTATTAGCGCTCGCTGTACTGATTCTGCCTATATGCTCCTCTGTTTTGTTCCAGAAGTTACGTAAAGAAACATAAGTGCCACTTCCTTCACCAGAAATTACCCTGAATTAATCATTCAATTAATAAAAAATTCATGCTAAAAATCTTATTCAAAATAAAATAATAAGAAATACAAGCTTTTTCGATTACACAGAAAAAGTGTTTACAGTCTAAGCTTACCAGAGTGATTCTGCTGGTGGTAAGTAACTAACCAAGCCGTAATGATTTAAACTGTTGATGAGATCATTCAAACTCGTTCGAATGGAACTGTACCACACAGGCTGGTTCACGGTAGAAGTCTTATTGTGGAAGTGTGCTACCAAACCAGCGAGGTGAGCCAACGCTTGCTGGTCTTCGGCTACTGAAGTATTGGTAGCGACATTTCTTACAGATTCCGTGAGTTCCTCATGGTCCTTTTCATGTTGAAACGTGTTGGGGAAATTCTTCTTCTCCTTTTCCGTTATCCGGACCTTGAGCTGCTCAATTTCTTGCGTGAAATTGTTCTTGAAGAGCTGAAATCGAAGAATTTAGATTATAAATTGTGTAATAACTTAGAGAGGCCTGTGTGGACCCAAATAAAATCTAAACTACTCACATAGACGATTAGAGCAGCACTGTATAGAAGAACTCAACAGTTCCAATCAATGCAATTTGAAAAAAAAAAGAAAAAAGAAAGAAAGAAAGAAAAGAAAAAATAGCCAATGAACTACAAAAACTTTGACAGTCAGACAAATCAGATGTACAGTGAACGCAACTACATTTGCGAATGATTTCTTAGAAAACGAGCAATCGATCAGTTTTGTTACTTAATAAAACTAGTCACCTCTGTAATGGCTGCGATTTGCTTCCTTGTAGCCGTCTGTTCCTGGTGAGTATCTTCGTCCCGGATTGTTATTCCGCGAAGTAAAGCCGCAGGGCTGAACTGGACAGTCACTTGAAAGCTTCCGTTATGTCTTGCTTCAATGCGTTCGAACAGATTGATTTTGGTCAGCAGTAGAGGTTTCGTCTCGAAATGAGTTCCATTCCAACGAACAAATTCGCGCGCTTTGGCTACAAATTCCGTGACATTCTTTACTTTGAAATTTTCCGTGATTTCCTTTTCTGCAGTTTGATGCGACTCTTTGGTATAGCTGGTTAAGGGCGGGGTATCTTGGAACCAGTTTTGCATCAAGGAAGCGTCATAGTTTTTGCAGACTTCAGAAAGTTTTTTAGCCAGTAGGTCCGGTCGAATTAATCCGTCCTTATTCCTCCAAAATAGAAATTCCCATGTAATGGTGTCTAAAATGCTTGAATCGTGACGGCTGTCTACTAGAAAATTATTGACACCGACCATTAGTTCCTGTGCATAGTTTTCCTGAAGATCTGACGATTTCCATAAGTAAATAGCATGCAGATCTTGCAAAAACTGTTTTTTCAAGCGTTCTTCATCGGCTGATAGGAGAAATGCCGTGTTTTTTCCCGGTAATTGGCGCTTCATTTGGGTGTACATATCACCATTTAGCGCTGCATTTAAGTGAACAAAGATTACTTTAGATTCAAACAGTTGGCCTTGAAGTTCAAAAGCAAGTCGCAGTACTTGGAAATGTTCAGGATCCGATTTCATCAGCTCCACTAAACGGTCACCTTCTTCAGCTGTTTCGCAGGTTAGGGAAAAATGGACGCGTCTCGGGAGTGCTGTAACGCGCAACGGACTGCCGTTGATGCCGAAGCCTTTGCAGTCAGTACAGCGCAGGGCAACACTTTGGATAGGGATCAGTTGTACTCGACTTCGTGGTAATGAAGAATTTATGTTCTCTTTCAAATATTCCCAAGCTGTTTGTACGAGTTCGTCGTCCCACATTTGCACGGTGAAACGCACTTCAAATTCTTTGGTTATGCTGTTCCACTTCCGGATTGCAGAAAAGGGATGAAGCTCACAGAAAGGCGACACGTAATAGGTCTTGCTGTTTACATCTGATTCGTAACGATTTCTAAGGCTTTCCCGAATTTCGACTCGCCGGGTATCGTGATCAATCTGGTACAGAGCAACGGGTGAAATCTCAATGGTTTGCCACGGATTACTTGCATTACTTTCGGCACCGCGTGTACTTAAACTAATCATCAGTACGATGATAGCGTTCGAAAAGAACATTACACGCTGCTGCTGCATTTTAGCGTTTCGGAGAAACAAATCGAAAATGCACATACGATGGTGTATATAAGCTGACTGACTGCCGCTGTACGCTACACTCCTCAGTGTAAGTAAAAACTCAGATGTCCGAAATCTCATCCACCGTTCCTTTTTTCTTACTTCAACAAGGTGTTTGATACTGTCCATAGCAACAGGAACTTGACCAACTTGATCGTCGAAAGATCTTACTCCGGATCGCGCTATTTAACCTTCGACCGCTTATTCCAAACAGTGTTTCTCCTGCTTATCCGCATTTAGTGACCTTATTGAAATCCGAGTTCCACTACAAATACCGATAACGCCTAAAAACTTGGAGGGTATCACGGACAAAAAACAAGGCGACCGGAACTAATTCTAGTACCGCCGCTTTTGTTTCAACCCTTTCAAAGAAACACGAAATTCTTAATTGCTTGGCAAAAGAAAGAACAGGAAATTCCTTTTTTTTCCACCCTAACCGAAAGAAAGCTTGCTGTGAAAACATGCTTTGAAAAGCTTGGAGTTAGCAAATTCCAAAACAAAAAACTACTTAAAATTTTCGGGGTTAATTAAGTTACAGGCAGAATTATTTCAGAATTATTGGCTTAAAAAGATAAAGGGGCGGAGTGTAGTAACTTTAACGTTTAGTCTGGAAGTTTTATCCTTTGATATAAAGTAATTTGCGAAAAAAGGAGATATTTAAACCAATCCCACCCCAGAATGCGAAATTTGGTTTTCAAAAAACGGCTGCAGCAAATTACAAAAAATAACGTATTTTTTGTCTAGCTATAACAAGTCTTCCCTTAAAAATAAGGAAACAAACAAACTTCACGGTAGTTCACCACATCACAACAACGTTTTTCTTTTTCTCCATGAATTAGAAATATAAGGAGTCCTACCAAGGTCAAAAAAAAGACAAATCTAATGAACTTTTTGCATCGTGAGCTTTTTTCAAAAATGCCTTCTCAACATCTTCAGATAGTTGACTGTCCTTTAATCCGTTCATAATATATGTTATAGCCAAGCGGTCTAAGTCCACGACTAATGATTGTGAGGTCCAGGGTTCGATTCCCCGTGTTTGCTGTTTGATTTTTCGGAGGAAAAGATACCAACATCCTGTACTTCCTATGGTACTTGGTATATTCCTATTAAAAAGGAACTGCCAAGAGTACCGGTGGAAACAGCATGGGAAGCCGGAGAGCGGATAGGGAAGGGTAAACGAGACGTCGGAAAGCATGCTGGCATCGTGTATCGCACTTTTCCCCATGTTATTCCTTATGGGATTTCAAAATTTTTGGCTCCTGAGACGCCCTCAGGGCATAATTTCATATTCAGACTCAGTTTTCTCGCTTATTTGAAGGGCTAGCATAATAATTCTTACAGATTCGGAATCCATGCGCGAAGAGGAATAATTTCCATAGCTCAATTTGCATATTATGAAAATTTGGTTAATTGGAGTAAGTGGCACAAACGGGCCACCTAATTGACGGATATCTTTGCTCATACTTAAAAACAGCTTAGGTTGTCAGAAACAAAATTAATGGTATGGTCACCCATATACCATACATTTTGAACAAATGCCTCCCTTACACAATTCGAATAATCCAAAATTCTACGTCTCAGAACCTTGACAGAAAATCAGAACACTAAAAAGTGCCGAATTTTGTTACCATGAATTTGCCTTCATTCACGAAAATGTCGAAACAAGAGCTCGGCGAGTAACATCAACAGTGCATGTAATCCCAACCAAAAACGGTAAAAACAAATACAGAAACAATGTGAAACAAGGCCCTCCGTTACAGGTCATTTCTTTGGTTTGCCCGCTAGCAACGAAGTTGCAAAATTCAGTAAACCCCGAGGAACACCACGTGCTTGCTCGACAAATGCACCTAACTCCGCTCGATATCCCACTTCCTCCAATGCTCTCGCAGTTCCGCTTTGAGCCGCAGCATCCAAAGTAAGAACGTAGGCCATTAGCCGAGGGTACAACGGCGTCTTTACTAACCGGGCTTCCCACTTAGCTCCTAAAACCAAGGCAAGGATGTCTTCGTCGTAAATTTGCGGCGGTACCTGAAAGAAAGAATCGATCAACATATTGCTTTTACGTAAATTTACGAATTTTGCACTCACTTCGCTAAGTGTTTCTAAATGCGCGAGTACTTTTTCTTCCATTTCAGGAACGCGAGCTTTTAACGCAATCAACAGTTGCAATCGCAAATTATTAACAAAGCACACCATTTCATAAAGCTCTTGTGACGCCTAAATAATACTCAAAATATGTACAGCAATTAATCGTACCAAATTCAAATTACTTCAGCCGGTAGCGCTTCAATATTTGCCAAAGCTCCTTGGATAATCAAGTTCCATGTATCAGTACCAACCTTCGGGTGTAATTCTAATGCTTTTCGTCCTAGCAGTAGCCACGGGTGAGGCCGACTAGAAAAAAAAGATGGTAATGCCATAATAATAGCAATTCATGTTGCTATTACGTTTCTGAAGAGAATGTCGGCCAAAGTTGTAGTATTTCAACCAAAGTCGCCAACTTCTTTTCGTCTAAATCTTCCATGTCTAACAATTGACAGAAAAACTTGCGCCGTTCCTCCTCATCATCCAATGTTGTCTTCAACCCTACAAAGCGCGATAAGAGGCACAACAACGGTTTCATGAATGGAAATAAATAATATTCAATTACTGACGCAACTCAAATATTACCTGTGTAATCAACACTTGGCCACGCCTTCTGCAACAGGGAAATCGTCTTGAAAAGCACAGAACGCGACCCCGCCCAATCTTCTTGCGTTAAACCCTATACAATAGTAATGAAAGGCACATGCAGAAAAAAGACACAAATTAGAAACAAATTCTAATACTATTAAATATAAAAAATAAAGAAATACAATTTGGGAGCACAGAAATATAAAAAATGTAAACAAAACGTAGAAACTGATACATCATGTAAAATAATAATAAAAAAAAACGAAATGGGGAAAAATAATATACGAGAAAACTACGTTGTCTAAAGAGTTCGAAAACTCTTTGAGGTACATTTCAGTCAAATAAAACAAAAAATAATATAATACCCTTGGAACAACGGCGAGGACTCCAAGTCGAAGAGTAACATCTACTGAGTCGTTTTCAGTGAAATCTCTTAAAGCGCTAAGAACGTCCTCTTCTCCTAACGGGCCTCCGTCATCCAGTCCCTTTTGTATTTCTTCCAAAACATGTTCCAGACTGGGCAAAACATCCACGTTCGCTAGCAAAGACGAGTTCGTGCCCCTAAACGAGAAGAAAAACAAATGAAAAGTCGTCTGAACTGCAAAAGGTCAACGTGCTGGTGAAATGTAACATCTGTAGCGATCTTACGAAAGATGATTTAAGCAAAGATGCAAAGCGTCCATAAGAACATCTTCTGGAGAAACAGCCAATTCGGGTGGTAATATTGCAATTAGCTGCTTCAAGAGATCCATAGGTTGTTGATCCAAAACTAGTTTCAAAAGCAATTTCTGGGTTTTTTCAGCCTCTGAGCGGCTCTTATCCAATTCCCTGTACAAACTCAATTCCAATTAGTCCAATTCTTTATGCACTTCGAAGTTTGTACTACCGGAATAGTTTCCTGACAACAGGATCTGCATGGTTGCGCAAATCTTCGCAGTCTGAGCCACTTAACCGCTCAACATGTTCCATCCAAGCTTGTAACTGTTGTCTTCCTTTGTCCCACGCCTCCCTTCATGATTTCAAAAATAAAAAACAAATCAAACGAATGGAAATCATACATCAGGAAAGGTTCGCAATGCATGAGAATCTACAAAACTTACTTCTGCTCCAAGTCTTTTTCTTTATTCTGCATCTGCCGAGCATGTTTGGCAGCTCGCTTTAAAATTTCGCGTCGAACTTCCACATTCAAGCGACCGAGTGCTTCATCAGAAAAGCATAAACCGTTGATTAATTCGAGAAAATCCTTCACCTTGTCGATTTTAGTCACGGAATCATGCAACGACTCGTAACGATGAGACCAATCGGCTAAGCTTTGAGGACCCTTCGAGCCGGGATTGACCTTTAAATGGGGAAAAATAAAAATAATAAAAAATACATGTTTTCATGCTTTAAGTGTAGTATAATTCTCCAACGAATTCGGTATTAATGTTCTCAAATTACCAAAAAGAATGATTTCTGGGCGTGAACAGCATAAACCGCACCAGGGCGTATATCACAGTTTTGGGCCAACTTTGCCAAAGTGGAAACATTGTCATTTGAAACGCTTGCCTTAATCTCATGCAAAAATTGCTTCTTGCCATTTAACAGCTTCTTCCAATCCAAACCTGAAATAAAAAAATGCACAAGTTATATCTCCAGAGCACGGTAAGGCATTTCGCGCCATGTGGGCAATTAACAAAGTCAAATACTGTTTAAAGCAACTGAAGGAATACTTCATAATCACAGATTCATGCTTGATTAAAATTTATTTTAAAAAATATAAAAATCTTACCCGCTTTCAAGGTTTTCAACTTATTAAGCATGTTGATACAAACGGAAGGACTAAGGTGATGTTTCCAATGGTACTGTGGCACTTTGGAAGCTGCCTCTTCCAAAATCCGATAGTAAAATAATAGACGTGTATAGTCTTGTCCATTTAGACTGGAAAACACTCCCGATTCCATCCTAAAAATCGCACATTATCTAACAGATTATCACTTTCTGGACATAATTCACTGTCTTTTACTTTTCTATGAGTAGAATGGGTTGGTCCAGTAAGGTTTTGAGCAAATCTAACTCAACTATCCTTCGTTCAACTTCCGAGACGGACAATGCGTCTTCCAAGATCAAAGCCATTAAATGGGAGTATGCCACTTCCCATAACGCAATGCCGTAACGCTGAGCCAGTTTAATTGCCGAAGAGTAAACCGCCGAGTCGGTCGTTCTGTAATAATTAAATTACAAAATTGACAGTTTCGGTTACATATTAAAAGAAAGAAACTATGCACAAGACCAGCAAAGAGCACATTCACACGCTGCTCTTGAAAAACAAAATAATTAATATTGTAAAAAAATTAACATAAGCTTACATGGCTAGTCCCACGATCGTATCTTTCTTGTAATCGTCCTCCGCTGCAAAACGATCTACATCGACGCCAGAATCCAACTGTCTTAGTTGTCGAGCTTGAGCCACATCAGCTAGAAGAGAGCAACAGCGGTCCAATAATGCCTTGCAATCCGCATATTCAGCTTGAGTAAGTGTTTTGGGTTCTTTCGCGCCTTTTAAGGCCGAGATCACAGCCTAAACGTGAATTATTTCTATTTAATATTCCATTTTAAATTACTTTCAATCAAAAATGTTTCGTAAAAACTTTTAACTACTTCTCGCTTTACTTGCTAAGCAAAGAATCTGATATCGAATGTCAAACCCAATATATAAACCTAAAAGCTTATTTTCCTTTGAGAAGATTTCTAATATCTCTCATCTGAGAGCTTAATCGACCATATAAAACTTCAGACAATTGCGTATTTGTTACCTGATATGGAGTATTGGACAGAAACGAAGCTTCTGGATCTTGGGCTTGGTTCACTTGAAGAGCAAAGTAAAAAGCTGCAATCTAGAATTAAAAAAAAATAATAATAATAATAATAATAAAAAAATCGCGCATTTTTTCTTTATAGAAGCAGCTACCTGTAAAGTTAGTTCAGTTGTGGGTAATTTCAAAAAGACTTCCCACGCTTGCGACGGTTTAGGCAAAGTCATCAACAAGCCCAAAGCTAGCGTTACGTCTTCAGCAAAGACTAACTGCGCCAATTTTAAAACCACTGCGAAAATGCTCCGTGTTAATCATTTGATCAAAACATTGTAGTTCCTTTTGACCCTTTCTTCACAATAAAAGCATGAAACGTACCTTGCGGATTGTCACTGAAGTAACCATTCGACTTTAACAAGCTTAACCGCAATTGCTGCGTCAAGAGCTGCAGCTGAATGTTACCCTCCCATTTCGGAGGCGAATAACTCGTGTAGCTGGCCTCCAAACGACTCGAATGCAGCTTTACGTTCGGTAAATCTTTCCATGCAGCGTGATAAAACAACGGCAATCCCAAGCTATGGTAATCTGCTTCGGCACTACTTCCCAATTCGACCTGGTCTCTATGCGGTGAAGTTCGCAGCCTGAAAATACGAATCAAGTTATCGAAATTAATGTTAAAAAATATTAATAAAACAATTAATAATAAAATAATAATTATAATAACAACAATAAATTAAATGACATCACAACTTCCCATTTAACTTACATCACCAATATATTAAATAAAGTATAATAATATATTACAGAAATAATCGAAATTAAAATAATCAATCAACAAAAAATAAAACTGTAAAAATCAATTTCCGTTCAGTTTACATCAGAGCTTCCTTCCATTGTCCTCGCTTCACTGTATCCAGTAAATGCTTGGTGGTCTGGGCCGTGGTTTCCATTACTTGTTTCGTGGTGTGCTTAGCTTTGTCAATCAAAACTTTTTCGTTCCATTCTCCACGACCATTTTCTTTCGAAACTGGCTTTTTCACGTCTTCCTATAACAGTAAGTCGCAATATCTAGTACAAATTACGAGTATATTGTTATAAATAAATCTTTACGTCTAAAATATCAAAGATGTCCAAGTCTTGAATTCCTAAAGTCCTCAAAGTTTCTACGTTGTGCTTCATAACTTTCTCTACACTCTGTCGTTCCAAGTTTCGCTTATGTACCAAAAGTTCTTCAATCGCTTCGGAAGGACAGTAACAAAGTGCGTAGTTCACTAGCTCCATTTGAGCATTCTTGTCCTTAAATTCGGACGCTTGCGACAGCTTGGTGCAAATTTCCCATCCTGCTCCATTGCCTTGGGCCATTAATCTATGACAAGCTGCGTAACCGGCTTCAAAGTCGGACGCGTTTAAGGCAGCCTGGGCTACCATGATCAAAACCTGTGACTCCAAATGGGGCGTTTTGATACCCAAAGGACTTAACACCCTCGCCAGCTGCAATAGACGTGAAATATTCTTGTAGGCTTGTGAGCTTTGTTGCAAAACTTGTTGCACTAGCGACAAACGATCAGGTGTATGACGAACTGTTAATAACGAAGCAAATAATTAGACAATTTAATCATTCAAGTAAAAACAACTTACTTCGTAACGGTGGAATATTTAAACCGTAAGTGTGTAAGGACTGCAAAGCGAGTATGAGGTTTAATTCCTCTTGAATTCGATCATCCGGAGACGGAATCAATTGCAAGCAAAGGCTAGGATTTGCGATTGAGTCATATACCGTGTATAACCAAATAAGAGCTGGAAAATATTACCTGCAAAGATCCAAGGCGGGATCTTTTACATCCTCTGAAGTGTCGAAGTAATCCTGAGCAGCTTCCAATATTAGTTGTACGCTTTCCTCGTAAGGAACTCTACGTTTCACAGCTTCTTTGCTTTGCCCCGAGGCAGTGGAAGGTTCTAGATCCATGTAAGAAGCTGCGAGCTTCATGTTCTCCTTATTTCTCGAGCTCAAGAGAGTCTTGATCCAATACTAAAAAATTCAACAGAAAAGTTGCGGATTTCCATACGAGTTACGATAAGCAATTACTTTCTGGCAAGTCAAGGGGCTAATCAGCTTGAAAACTTTTCGTTGCAACAATAACTCATCTTGCAGTAATTCTTTCCATTCCGTAAGACTCAAGGGCGGAGTTCTGTAAATAAAAAAAGACAATAATAATTAAAAAATGAATAAATAAATTTTAAAAAATTAACGCCTGGCGGCAATTATTTCTGAAACGCCGAAATTAATTGGAAAACAATTAATGGACAACCTTTAAATCTAAGACTTGTAAAGACTGACACGTTGAAGTTTACGTTGTTTCGCCTTAAACGAACAAACAAAAGTTTAACGCATACAACGAAAATTGGGGAAAAAAGAATAGATTCTAAACGAGACCAATAGAAAGCAGAAACAAAATTACAATTAACAGTACTTCAGTAAACAGAAAGACCTCTTAAATCCTAGCGTAAATCAAAATAAAGTAATAATAATGTAATTCAACGAATTTTTGGCTTCAGCTACCTTTGGGACGCAGTTTTGTTCAAAAGATGCAAGACATTTTCCGCTTCCTCGGCACTTTCAGCGCTTTGACGGATTTTAAACAAAGGTAAAGGTACGCCATGTTTTTCTAACAGTTGCGCGGCTTCCAAATGTTTCTCAGCTTCGTCCAATAAATTATGAAGATTATTGACTTTCTCCTCTTCTGCCTCACTTAGTGTCACACCCCTTTTACAGAAACAAATAAATGAATATTCGGAACTATATAATATTAGAATAAAGTTAAAGAATTCTTACTCTCTTATATAGCCTCGTTCTGGCAAGCAATCATAAAGATTGAAGGCCAAAGTTAATTGGTCCGTATGGGTGTAAGCGTACAAGCAATCCACCGAAATCTGAAGTAAATCCTTTACGGATTCAATAATTGGCTCCTCGACGTCCATTTTGGAATGCTCCACGAAAAGCACAGGTAACGTCAAATCCCTTTGGGACTCGTTCACCAAATACTCGCGTAAAAATACAGCTCTGCTACCTGGGCGTAACGGTTCGCACCGTCTTAAGTAGGGAAGCAGCCATCGGTTCAAGCAGTCCATTAAATTCTCATCATTGCACTAAGGAAACAAATTATTACACACGCAAAATTCTGATTTATCTTTTTTACCTTCGAAAGCAGCAGCTTGACAATTTCTATGTCCGACAATCGCTCGAATTTCTCAAGTGTCAAATCTTCGCGGTCCAACTCGTAAACCAACGTTTCTAGGGTGACTAGTTTGTGATAAATCTCGTCCAAACCCTAAAATAAGCAAAATAGAACATAATTATAAAAAATAACTAATTCCGAAAATATGAAAATATAGCAACAAATTCTAAAAATAACCTACGCGATTATGCATGAAACGTATCAACAGAGTACTTTTTTTTTAATATCTAGTGAACACTGCTACGTGTAATAAATTTCCTTATAATATATGGAATGTGTATCATTTCTATATTATAATAGAATTCTTACCTCCACATTTCGTTCTCGTCCCAGCCGAATAAGATCTAAGGCATACTCAATTTGTCCACTGCGCAATTCAATCACACGGCTTCGCTTGACGTACCATTGCGAAACTAGAGATTCACTCAATTCTCCACTTGATTTAAAATGTGCTAAATCAAACGTGAGATCGGATTCATAAAATGTTACTTCCGCTTCATGGTAACGATTTTCTTCTTCCGCTAAGCTTTTCCTGAAAGGAAAGACACTTTTTAATTATCTTGAAATGTTTTTATTTATTTTTTATTTTATTTTTTTTAGTTCAGTAAGAAGTAAGAAGTCCGTCAGCTTTCCTGAAACCGCAGAAAAGGTCCTTGGCGAAAAAAACGTTAAGAACCAGTTTTTTACTCATTCTACTTACTTGCACTCTTCGCTCTCACACCAATCCAATGGACGCAGCAATTGTTGCTCCCAGAGATAGACTTGTCCATCCACGTCACATTCCGGAAGTAGCGTTCGGTACTGGAAAGGGGGCGTGGTCTCTGGAAAGCAAGACAACAGAGGAAGACGGTGGGGCAAACTGGCTTGCCCTTGGTATGTCCAAAGCAGTGCCAACGCTGACCATTGACCGTTTCTCGCAAATTCGGCACCAGCTTCGAGCGCAGACATGGAACGAAAACGCGCGAAATACTGCGAGTCAAAGGATTCGCTGGCACGGTGAGGGCCTCCCAATATAAGCTGTGAAAATTTAGAAGTCTTAGAAAACAATACGGAAATTTCACAAACTACGGGTGGTGGACTTTTTAACAAGTGATTTATTTATTAATTTTAAGTTTATTTATTTATTTTTTTGGCAATCCCGAGTCAGGCTGAAAAAATATCACAAAGTAAAAAAAAAATATAAAAAATACCAGATAAAAATTACCAAATCGGTGTAATTACCTCGTACAAGGCAAGTCGGTCTAAATACTGTAGCAATTTCCTACGCGTTTCAATCAAATGACGCTGTTCCAAGTTTAACTGCGTCCAGTCAATCTTGAAAATGGAACAGAAATGAAATAATGTACTCATTTCTAAGAAGTGAGCAATTTACTTGACTTAGTATTCGCCGTTTTCTCTCAGCTTCTTGTCGGGAAAATTCTTCATCAGATTCGTCCTCCAAGGCGTGGTTTGTATCTAATGTAGTAATGAAATACCCGCCATCTTTCCCTAATTTAATATTTCCTTGATTTTTTTCCGCAAAATGTGTAACTTTTTCCTTACCTTGGCCAATAGCATATAACGCAGGAGCATCCGTTCCTTTCAAGCCATACAGTAGTAATTCTCTAGCTGCGTCAGGGTCATCTGGTACTCGTTCCAAGCATTCTTTCAAAACCCATGATCGTTTGCTAATTTTACTCTACAAAAATTTGTTGAGTTTTGCGTATCCTTGTAAATAATCTTTGAACTCAACTGTTCAAGCTACTAAACCCTCACTTAACAATAACGGCTTACCAGGTAATGTTGAATATTAGGTACTGATACCGGATGATTCCTCCATTGTCGCTGGTATACGAGATCGCAATCCAAACCGTAAGCTCTCGCTAACGCTAATGCTTCGCCGTACTCTTCTTCGTCCAACTAACAAACATTTTGTTGTCAAAAATAAGAACACTAAAAAACACCCACACTAATCAAAGTTCAAACTTCAAATAAAGTTCAAGTAACAATAAAAAATGGAAAATTGAAGTAAACTGGCCAGACACGTTTGAAAATAAAATAAATTTTTTAATTTACCTTGCGAGCATACAAGTCTGCCGGGGTAGTACGTTTCAAAGCCAATAATCGGTACGTTTTGTGCACCATTTTAGCTCTTTTCCTGGGTGGCTGAAATTTTTCGCTATCCGTAATCCAATACAACGCTGAGCGGACTACGCTTGAACTCGTCTTCCATAAAGTGCTTTCTTCTTCATCATCCTCATCGAACAGCACTTCCGGTACGCTGTCGTGTTCGTAGGCAGAATCGAGTTCATCTTCCATACCTTCTATCTTGGGTTTCTTTTTAGGCACGATCTTGGATTCACATTCAAGACCTAGGAAACAACCATCGAAAGCCGCTGAAATCTGCGGTACGCCGTCGAAGAACTCGGGCGAAGCGCCGAGCAAGTTATGGGCATCGGAGACTGCGTAGACTGACACGGCCCCGGAGAAACGTGCGACAATAACGGCATCCGAATTCCACCAATTAATGTCCGAGGGATGACACCAGTGCGGAAACAACAAAGCCGAGCAGCGTTTGCGTTTCGATGCCGGAAGGGATAACAATGCAGGACTTAGCTCGTCATAACCATCTTGTGAAGCTAAGGGCCACTTCGTTTGACACCTAAAATCAATTCGACAAATAAGCATCTGAATTGCTTCTAATGGAAAACATATTTCTTTTACTTTAAGGAAGGTAGCGCCCATATTGAAACGAGTCCATTGTTATGAATTGCTACTAGTTGTTTACCATCGTGAGAAACTACCATTTTCAAAACGCAAAACTAAAGACAGAGAACAAAGGAAATTAGCAAATAATTAGAGTCTATAATTAATAATCTTATTAAACGTAAAGCTAGAAAAATTCTTAAAAAGCGTAAAATATTCGGAACAGTACACATAATAGTTTAGCTGGAAAACAAGGATAAGATAAAATATGTCAAAACAGAAATTATTTAAGCATTATACAAAGATGGGAAAGTAAATTTGTAAACACAGAAATTATTGAAAATTATCTAAACAAAAAAAAACGAGTACTAAATGTACAACAGATAAAACGCCGAAAAATCGAAATAAAGACAAGAAAATAAGAATTGTCCAAACTGCAAGCATAAAATTAAGGAGGACAAGATTTACTTTTTCTTCTCCATTCTTCCATCGAAGTAATGAAGGAGTTCTTATAAAGCTAGTTTTGGGCGGTGCAATTGAGAGAACAGGCTTATAATACGGAGCGTCGTTTAAGATTCGCCATGCGGTGATTCCGTGAGCGCGGGCATCTTCGTTGCTCGAATCCGAAGCGGATTCACTTCCAACTCCGGCAACGTAAAGGCACGGTTGACTGGAATGGAGCGCCAGCGCTGAGACTCCGTATGGATAGTACGAAGTAAACGAAAACTCGTGCGTTAGCTGAAATTTTTCCAGTGGAGACACGTAAAAGCTTTTAAGAACACCGGTGTAACTTAATACAAGCAATTCCCAACTCCTGAAAATAAACATTTGTGATTTATCTTTGAAAATTTATTTGTTTTTCGCTTTTATTATATGTTGTTGGTTTTCTATTATAAGTGGAAAAGTACCAGTGCTGGCTCTTCGTACGAATATCAGTGAAGACAAGCGAAGCTATCGCTGTAGAATGCGGTGAAGCCGGTACCGGCACGCTAGTGACCTTAAGCAAAAGATTGCTGAATTATGGTATTTTATAAGAGAAAATTTAGTACTTACATTTTCTATGGTGAATAGCGGAGTGGCTAAAAGATCGAAAAACTCAATTGAACCGTTACTATTAGCTATGGCTAGCATCGAATCGTCCGGGCTCCAGGTGGCCTGTCGCCATTGAGGAAATGGGTCTTTCAAAACTGTTTCAGAAAAAGATGCGAAATTAGTGTAAAATAAACTTAGATATTGGACGAAGCATTACGGTTGGATTTGCCTAAAGGCACAGAGTATTCGTCTTTGGAAGAACGGATTTCGACATGAGAATCCTGGATAAGAGCCACTGCTCTGCCGTCCGCTCCAACTGCCACGCGCCACGGCAATGTGTGATTTACGAGCCTATAATATATTAGAATCATTAGCTGAAGACGACGATGAAGTTTAACCGATTTACTTTTCGATAAACTGGGATCCGGCAGAATGTTTCCTCCAATCGAAGTTTCGAAACCATTTTAAGTAGCCTTGTTCTTCGTCAGACTTCGGGGCCTATCAATGCGTTTAATTATTCGGAGCTTACAACGGACATCCTATGGTTTTTATGTGCGATATTAATATAAGGTAATAAAAGGTTTTATTTCCGTAGGGAAATTCTCGTACGCCTATAATAAAAAATGACAGCTAAAATAATGCTTACCAACTCTGTCTCTTGATTCCATTCATTGTAGACTAAGAGCTCATATAATATATGAGAATCTGGCATAATATCTTTGGGAGCTGTTTCACAGATCTCCAAATGTTCGACGGTTCTCGCTGGTATTGTTGACATAACAATACGGGCTTTGACAACAAATTAACGCCACCAAGTGAGCTAAATGTGAATTTCTTCTTGGTGCCATTTTCAAATGCCATTTGTCCCCAATTTCAGTGTAGACTTAAATTAACTAAATTATAATGCTAGGTTAATATCACTAAACTTATTATTAAAATAGATACCACTGTATGCCTTATTCAAAAACTAACATTTTGAGTCATTTGAGTTCATTTCGGAGTTTTTTCTCAAACTTAACGTTAATGAAGAAGCTGAAGAGTTAATTCCTTGGAAAAATGTGGATACATTCATAGTATAACATAAGACAGCATTTTAAATTAAGTTAATTTAATAAAACTCCAAATAATACTAGAAAGCTGAGGAAATTTAGCTTTGCTAAAGCTTGCATCCCTTATTTGCATATTCGTTCCTCCAGGCCTCTATTGGCTAATATAGAAACTAAAGAGCATTGGCGGCAGCACGTTTCTTATAGATCAAAACAAATCAAAGTTTTCGTCGTTAATCATGTTTTTCTGTCTGAGTTACATTCCGTAGTACTATGTGCTTGTTTACTACAAGTATTGCGCGATCGTGAAAAAATGACGTTCAACGATGTCAATAGCCATAATCTGAACAACGAGAGTATTTTTCAAAAGTTGCTGGCGTTATCTGAACAAATCACTTTACAAGACGATCAAGACTATGGATTCCCTCCGCTTACCCCCTTTTTGCAGGTTTTCACCACCACTCTAACCACATTTGAAATACTACGTTAACATTTCTTGTTCTTTTAATTTCAGAACCTGCGAAGCAAGTCGAACCTTGTACACAAGCTGGTCGAGCAAGAAAAGCTCGACATGTTGGTCCTGACGCTTTACCCTGGCGACCGAGGCTACAGTTTAGCCTTAAAAACGCATCAAGGAATTCTCCAAGAAAGTGCCTGTTTTCCTTATGACGAAGCCGAGCTTTTGAGTTACATTGATAACGAAGAACTGCCGCCAATGTTAGTTGATCTGTTAGACGAGGTGGATGCTCATATTTACTACAACGGTTGCGTAGTATTAGAGCTCAGAGATTTCCGAACCAATCCAAGCCATTCGCCTAGTTTCTATAAACATGTTTTATTGAAACCTACCACTCAAGTAATTCCAATACTTCGTTTTTTTTATGTCTCATGTTGACTTATGCCTCTCTTTATACCTTCCAGAGTATTATTGCCGATGTGCAAATTTTAACCAAGGACAAGCCTTGGGCGGCAGAGGATAAAATGCTCCTCGAAAGTCAACTTCTCTTAGCAACATCCGAACCTTTGTGTTTGGATCCTTCACCGCGCGTGTCCCTCCATCAAAATAACCTGCATTTTCAGCGTCTGAAACTCAACTCCACTCTCATTAGGCGGCAAGCTAGAAAATTCTCTCATAATGCTCTCCATCGAAAGAAACTCCGTGAACGCGTACCCATGCTCGCTGAATTAAAATTACATGCATTTATCAAAGCCAAACGTGAGAAAACACCTCACAGTATGCCCAAGACTTCAACTTTGGTAATTTTACCACATTTCACACTTTTTCTTAATACCGCATTAAATTCCATGTCAATTTTGAAACTTTTTTCTTTCAAACATTATTTACTTACTTTATTTTATTTATATTGTTCATTTTCCCCAAAATCGTAGCTTGCCACGTCCCATTTATCTCCAATGCCTCCACCAAATCATGAAATCGAGGTCCAAAAGTTTGCCAAGCCCATAGAGCGACCGAAGGAAACCGTCGACTGCAGTCCGGTTATTATCGAAGAATATCTGTTTGAAACCGAGCGCATCAACGGCCGAACGTATTTGGTGAAGTTAACGATCATGCAGCGGCCAGCTGTGGAACAATACTTGGGAGAGTTGTATGTAGACCGGGACTTTAAAGAAGGCAAACTCGGTGGTGCGTCATGCCAGTTTGTCCTGGGTTCGAGACCCCATGTCAATCGTTACATACAACAGTTTACGGAGATTTTCACCGAAGAAGGGCGTAAGCCAGTTAAAATCACGCATCAAGTACCTGGCCACCCGCCGCGAATTATGCTAACCCAAGGAATGCGAGAAAAAGAGCGAGAACGGGAGAAAACCGAACTACTGAATCGGAACGCTGCTGTGGCGGCTGCAGCAGCGTTTCCTACGTTGCCGAGCAGTGGAACCATTCCGAGACCGAATCCAACTCCAGTAACTTTGAACTCCATAACTTTGTTTTATTTCATGCAACATTTCACTATTTCTTAGGAATCTATTGTTGCAGCGAATCCAGTTGTGGCTGGCGCCAGCACTGTACCGCTAACCAAGGTTGCTTTGTTAGAGAGTCTCAAGGCAGGACAAGTGCCTTCGAACATAACAGCTCTGGTTTCCAACTTCGTTAATGCACAGCAGCAGCAGCAAAATGCCACTACAACCGCAAACGCAGGTATTTCACTTACGAGTGTGTTCAACAAGGAAAAAGAGCTGTACTTGAGTGACTCGTTTGCGGATTATGGCATTTTCATTCATTTCGTTATGAATTATTGTCATTAGTTTCCATTCTAATTTCATTTTTCTTTGCTTAGGACCAAGTTTAGTTTTAGCAAATGGGAACCAAAGTTTGCTAAGACCCCAGTTAGCGAGAGCATCAGGTGGGACGGTCAGTCTAGCCCCTATGAAAACTGTAGTTCGCCCTACCACCTTAGCGAGTCTGTTAACTACGCGGGTCAATCCTTCGACATCGAATGTTCCCACAAAGGTAAAACACCGCATGAAAAACTTTATTGTCCCCCCCTAATATCACTTTACTATTTATAAGTTACACACAGTAGCAACTCGTAAAAAGCTATCTATCAAATCTAAAGTTCGCTATATCAAACGCTTTTTTCCACATCTTAACTCAAGTTAACACGCAAAATATCGTCCTATTGTCATCCTATTTTCGCCTAGTAGTGCATTCTTTCCGTATCTAAACATACAACACAGCCTACATTATTTTACCAAATGAAAATAGCACAGCCATCGGCGATATTTTGCTCGGTAACTCCAGTTAAGATGATAGTAGAAACGCGGTCTGAATGTGCCAATATAAGTTCTTGCAGCAAAGATTTTTTTTAAGGTCTCGGTAGTCTTACCTGAAACTGCCAACGCCACCCAGAAAGTTAACGTAGCAACACTGATGGGTCAGCTCATTAGACCATCCGCAAGTACAACGAACAGTCCTGTGTTGCCGACTTACAGCCAGGCGCTTTCTCACATACAGACGTCACAAGTTCCGGTATCAAATATTTTAACTCTCCAGAAACGTAAATTTTGTTCGAATCAAGTGACAACGCTTTTTTCACAGAGTACTCGTCCCACCATAACAAAAGTCCAGGTAAATTCGCCGGGCTTGAGTCCCGTAGCCACTGCTTCACCCATGCCGGCCACTTTGGCAACAAAGAGACGCCCGTCTGCCACATTGTCCGAAAGTTCGCCAACTTCCAACTCGTCTCCGAACGCCAACTATCCCAATTCACCCGCCAGACTAAGTCTCAATGTCCCTGGCTTGTCTGCGTTATTAGCTGGTAAAATAATATAAATAAATAAATTTTATAATTAAAATATCGGTAGTTACGTTGTTGAAAATTCATTATTATATCTAAACTAAAGTTAGTTCATAGTTTTAATGGAATGAATTACGAAGCATACTAAAGTTAAATCTCGCTCAGGAACTCCTTCAGCCGACACAACCAGTACAAGTGGGACTGTGACGCTACCTGCCTTACTTGAACGCTTACAATCCACCCCGAAAGCTCAACCGAATGTGGTCAACAGCTCCGGGACCACAGGTGCAGTACAAAGCATCAACCTAACCGGCCTTCAAGGCGCCATGGCGTCCATCACGGGCTTGCAGAACATTCAAGTGTCGATTCCAGGTTTAGCCATGCCTCTCTCCTTATCTCTGGGCGTGGCTTCCTCATCTAGTACAAATAACGTAAGTTAATCGCATTAGCTTTCTCAGATACGTACATGTCGTGAAATAAGTTGTTAAAGGGAGAGCAATGTTTGTGATTAATCGTTTGTTGGTGAATAGGCCACAACAGTTGTGAATAGCAACAATGGAATTGCTGTACGGCCAATTGCTGTGGCTTCGTCCGTCCCTCAGCAGCTCAGTGTGCCACTTTCGGTCCTGCAGGTAATTTCGGTTCACGATAAATTCAAGTTTAGACGTTTTCATAACACTGTTTGTCAAGGTTTCGGGTACGAGCACGCCTGTACAGCTTATTGGAGCTTTACAAAGGCCCAATGCCACCGTAATTGGCTCTCCGCGAGTGATAACGCCTACAAGTAGCAGAGTAGCGACGCCGGCGGCTCAGGGAGTGCAATTAACTGCTCAGCAACAGGTAATTTCGTTTCCTGGTCAAAATACTACTCGAAACTGATTAGTTGTTTCTTCTAAGCTCCAGATAGCGCTGCAGAGACAAGTTCAGCTTCAGCTCCAACAGAAAGCTGCAGCAGCCAAAAAGAAGAAATAGTGCACATGTGAAGCTTGTAACTTATTACGTAATACGCATTTGTTTTTGTCTGACACTTGAATTTCGGCCTGTATTCCAAAGTATATGTCTGAAGAGAGGATAAGTTATGAATCTGTTTACAGACAGTAAAAATGCAAGATTTTTTTCTGCTCCGGGGAAATGTACATTTTCGGAAGGAAACAACATGTAGAAAGGATACAATATAGACTTCTTGTCCAGAGTGTTGTCGTTGCTCTGTGTCCAGTTTTTTTTTCCTTTTTTCTGCTTCGTATCAAAATTTCTCCTGTTTTTTTTCGTTTGTTTTTTTTTCTTTTCCGATTTAAAGCCATAAAATTAGGGATTGGGGAAAGAAAAATATATAATACCACAATAAGTATGAACCCAAAATCATGCAAACCAAAAATACTGACGACACAGAAAACAATTACCGCGCTCGTAATGAGTTGGGTCGGGGTTAAAACGGCTCGACTATTAATAAAAATAAATCTGACAACAATTTTTAAGAACTGACACACACTCGTAAACAATTCACTCAACAACTCTTGGGAAGATTCAGTGCATCCAAAGGGGGAGGTGTGTGCAGGGCAACCGAATTGAATCTATAAAATCAAACGCAAAAATTAGTTAACATCCAATACGCTAAATAGAACGTTTTCAATACAATAAAATTTTACAACGATCCCTTTTATAACAAATAGCTGGCTATAGTGTACGGATTGTAAAGTATGTAATGGTATAGTATGGATATTTAAAGTTTTCTGACACAATCTAACGAATTGTATATAAACTAAATAGCTTTTTCTATTCTGTGGAGGTTCGTTCTAACGGTATGCTTAAAAAAAAAAAAAAAACTCTTACTTTGGCAGTTTGTACTTTTCGCGAATAGATTGCTGCGCGAAGGAAGGGGCACTGGTGAAAGTGCTGTGTAAGCTTTCGAGACATTCGGCAAAGTGTGCCAGCCGATAACTCGTCATTTGCTCTAATGTCGAACTCCACGGATGTTCACCCAAAGTTGCTTGCGCTAATGCCAACGCTGAAGCAGCAATTTCCGATGGAAGATACTTAAGGTAGGGGTCGCACTCCAGGAGGGTGAGTTCACACAAATACTAGAAAAATTCAATTCACAATCTTTACTAATTCCAATACCAAGTAACTAAATATGCATGAGAAAAAATGAAATAGCTAAATTACCGTTGCAAGGTACATTGTTGTTCTGTCCGCTTTGAGCACTTGACAGTACCGGTTTAAAAAATACAACGGTGTAGGAACCGACAAGTCAAACGTAAGAACTTTGAGAATTAGATGTTCCATCCGTAAAACTTGTTTCTTGGTATATGTGTCGTCTGTTATGTATACGAACTCGCCCAACTCAGGTGGATAAATTTCTTCAAATTTCCTGTGCGAAACAATAAACATTTTAATAATAATAATAATAATAAATGTAACACCGAAATCTCGCGGTCTCACTTACGAGGCTATAAACATAGCAGCTGTGCCGACCAACTGCAATTTTCCGCGTAATACAGACATGTGGGATAAAAACCTATCGATATACGAAACGGCTAAAAACAGAGTTTCCCCGTTCAGTTTGTATTCCTCGGCAACTTCGACGAGCCAATCGACTAAAATTGAACGCATGGCGGGCGTTATGTCAGGCTGCTTACGCATATAGTTGGGCTTCGGCCGAAATCGCGTCTGAAATAAAAAAAATACAACACGTGGTTAATACCAACCCACTGGCAACGCTAGGACGGCAAAGAGAACCGTTTAACGCGTGCAAAGTGAAATTTGAACGGACAGCTGGAACGCCCTGTACAGGTACGGTTTCTTTTACACACGTTTTGTTTACAAATGACCTAGATGCGAACGTCCCGACTCCCACACACGTCCATGTGCCCCCTCCCCCCCTACTAATCTCGTGTCCTTGATATTTAACAAAAACACCGTACGGTTAAAAGCCCCCTTTTGCATTCAGCAATGTGCACATTTTTGCCCATAAGAATGTGGGACAGTATAATGCAACATCGTAAACACCACGTACCCGTCTTTATAGACAATATTCGTCCCCTTTTTGTTCCAGTTTCTCGTTACGTCCGTTAGCTCAAGAAAAGCAAACAAACGGAAACCTTACAGCAAAATTCTACTTATCTGAAGAATTTCGTTTCTTTAACATTTTATACAAAAAATACAAAACTTTGTACAAAAAAGTGAATTAAAATTTTAAAAAAATTACATTTTAGAGATTATCAAACTTTACGAATAAGTGAAATATCTAGCTTTGGCTCAAATCATTAGAGTCCGTTCGCAGGGGAGTTTTTTTAGAATTACTGGGAGAATTGATACATTTTGTAAGAAAAAAAGGTAAAAATTACCTCTGAAGTACGCAAATAGCGATAAAGATCTCCCATATATTCTTCGGGGAAAGGAAAATCGTGTCTGTTGCTGTGGGAGGCGGGAACCGATATTTTGCTTTCTTTGGATTCCTCCACTATGGAAATGTCCATGGCAACGGGTGATTCTGCTTCTGTGAATTTGACTTTAACATGCTCTTCTGACGAGTGTTCTGAATGGGGCAGGAACACGAACGTCGGGTGTTTGCTGTCACTTGAGAGTGAGAAATTGCTGAGATTCGCGACGCTGGAACTGCTCGTGCTGGATTCATCCTGGTCCGAGGATTTGGTGGTGAGCATAGAGGTGGAAGAGGAGCATTTCATGAGACTGGTTTTGCTGGTCGTCGAGGTGGCTGATTCTTCACTGTCTTGGAAGACGGTGAAGGCAGGTTTGACATTTTCTTTGTCGAAGGCCGTCTTGGTGGGATATTGGGATTCTTGAGGGTCAACGAAAACTTTGAAGGTTTGTTGACTACTCGTACTGGCTACTGAAGTTTGCATGGACGCTTGATTGAGGACGCCTTTAAACGTCGTCGTGGTCGTCGTGGTGGATTGTACTTTGGCGCCGAGGACCACTTTGGATCGCTCTTTGATTTGCGTGAGCTGCGACTCCTCTTCGTAGATTTTGAAGCCACTAGTAAATTTGTCATTGTGTGGAGCCAAGCCTTTGGCAGCATAGGAATTTTCATCTTGAACAAAGACATCTGCAGCCTGCAATTCCATAAAAATAATTAGAAAAATCTCATTAAATCTAGGAATAAATTTTAAAGCACTGTTACCTTTTTAGCTTGTCTGAGAGGTTGTACACGGCGGTTTTGGCCTGCACCACCTAAACTGCCCAGCGCTGTGCGTTTTTGAACGTCCATAGGCTTAGTTCTTCGGAAATCATCCACAAAAGTATTTTCGGCATCAGGTCGATTGGATGCCATGGTTGATACACTATGTACTCCCTCTCAATCGGCGTGCTTGGGTTAAAAGTGCGATAAAAGTCCACACGTCCTTGTCCTGCACGGCATAAGCTCTAGAAAAACGCTCCGATTCTTAGCTAGCACCAACGTTTTCCCCAACAACAGGGAAAGTAAACACGGTTTTCAAGTCTGCTGTCCAGCTCGCAAAAAGCTGTAGCAATTTTAAAAACTCTGCGACTTAAACTTAAACGTGATAAAGAACGACATGCACTTAAAATTCCATGACCACAGCACTCCAACTATGCATGCTCTAACCGTCTTTCTGGCACGTTAGAGCCGTTGCCGTTGCTTGTGTGAACTGACAGTTGGCAAGAAAACTTGAATGCATCGCGGGCGTATGAACGCACCAATAGGATTCGATCGAGGGCAACGCGCCTCCCACTGCCCGCGCGCGCGTTATGCTGACCCCGGAAAGGGAAACGGTTTTTAACGGCTCTTCCTTGGCTACATCTTCTTTAATTTCGCTTTCTACCTGTCGATTTTTCTGGGAGCCATCCTGCGAGTTCCTTTACGCTTGAAGGAATTAATTTATGTAAGGGACGCGTAACCAGAGGAATGCCAAAGTTATTTTAAAATTTTTACATTTTTATGTTACATTTTAAATGAACGAAATATACACTGTCATCTACGCCTAAAAACGTTTAAGCTGTCAGCACATAACAGCCAACGGTTGTAAATTAATTGAAAATAAAGTTTTCTCTGACACAGTAACTTGGTATAAAAGCATTGAACATCCAAATCCAATACACCCGAGGTTTCTTTTAACAGGAGGGTAGTCTTCTCCCCCCAAGTTGACTACGTGCCAGAACTCAGAATCTTGCAGCCGAGTATTAACACATTTCAATAGAATTTGAGATTATTCAGGGTTTCGTCTTTGCAAAAGGTAATGTATTCCCTATATGCAATTCTTTAATGAACAGCACCAAAGAGTTGAAAACAATCGCATTTTTCAAACATGCGGGCTCATTATTCATTTCTTAAATAGGAAAAAAGTACGGTGTTAAGGCCCCGTTAAACTCGAATACCTTACGGAAGAACCCTACTGGAAATTCTCAGACATTGTCTTGTAAAAATTTTCAAACATCAAAGAAACTGTTTTGACAGTGATGTGCTTTGGGGGATACCTAGTGCACCAAGTTCAGATTTCCTTCAACACGCGTTTATCAAATTTGAAAATTACTACTTAAATTTTTTTGCATTCTTATTTTATGGGGAAGTGGAAATTGGGCGAACTAGTGCACAAGGTCTGATTTTTTCACAGCTTCAATGTAGAAAGAAAAGCGGAATCGTTCAGGTACTTTTTCTATATCACTTGTTTATCACGGACAATTACTAAACATTTCGTGGAAGTAGTTTGGCAAAAATCGTAGACTTACCTAATTAGGATTATCGAATAAACAAAATATAACGGTTTTCGCCAAATTGTCCCGGAACTTTTCGCGCCATGTTCCAAAGTTAATTCACCAGAGAGGGTTGAGAGAGGGGGATTCGTATACAGTGGCTAACGGTAATCTCGGTGATGACTAATTTTGAGAGTAAAAGAACAGTTGTTATTTTGCAAACGTTTATTTTCGCTATGTACATTTTCCCAAAAGGGGAAAAGAAAACATGTCCCATATAGGAGAAACTTAAAGTTTAAACTACGTAAATTGCTTGGCTACAAGCTTGGCAAGCGGACTGAATATCCGGGTATTTGTACGCGAAACCTGACGCTAAGGTTCGCTGGGGAATTACTTTCTGGCCCTGGGTGATCATTTTGGCCCGGTCTGGACTGAACATTGCATTGAGGACGAATTCGGGTAAAGGAAACAAGGCAGGTCGCCATAACGCTTTACCAAACGCCTGTGCGAATTCCGAGTTACGTACAACCTGTGGGGCGACCCCATTATAGACACCTTCACAGTCCCCTTTCTCTATTATGTGCAGGATAAGGCGCGTCAGATCTTCGACATGAATCCATGGGAAAAATTGGTCCCCTGATCCCATTTTGCCTCCCAGACCAGCGAAGAATGGCCAAAAGATCTGAGCGATCATTCCACCCTCCCTTCCCAGCACCACCCCTATCAAATTATACAATAACCATACAGACAACTTTTAAGGGTGAACCGTGAGAGATTTTGATTATCACCTGAACGAATGACGGCGCGTCTCACGTCTACGTCAGTAGGAAGCACAGATGCTTCTTCCCAAGCTTTGCACAATTTTGCGAAAAAATCACCCTCACCACCTTCGCTAGATTCGGTGTACTCTTTAGTCTGGCTTGGAGGATAGAATCCTTTAGAAAAAGGAAAAATGATTGTCAGAAAAGAGGAAAGGTAAACTTCTCTAAGCATTGTTACCTACCTTTAAAAAAAATGTAAGTAAACAGACAGGAAAAAAAATATTTTAAAGAAATTATAATTTACTAGGGAAAATTTCTTGAAGTAAAAAATCTTACAACGTTAACGAACAAGACGTATGTAATTTTTTTATTTTACAAAATAATGATTTGCTTTGTTGCCAATGCATTGTAGTCTTGCAATGAAACAAGTGACACGGTAGTTTCCGTTGACCAAGGATGTACCGTCACTTACCTACACCGGACATAGAGACAAAGACTTCCGGCCTTGTTTTGGCGTCGATTACAGCCTGGGCGAGAGACTTGGTTGTGTTAACGCGACTTGCCCATACATTTTGTTGAAACCCAGGGGACCATCTTCGCATGGGATCTAATACGTTCTGCCCCGCTAAGTTCACAACAGCTTGGGTTGCTTCCGGCAATCCTTCCTTTTTTAAGTCGCTCTTCAAAAACAAAAGCTTTACATTACCATAAATCTTCAGACATTTCTTTACTTATTCTAATGGGATCATATAGCTTTCTTTATAAAAAAGAAAACTTTTGAAAAAATAAAACTTTTCTTTGTAAAACTTTTTAGAGAGGAATTTAATGGAAAACAGCTAATTATATTTCACTCGTTTATATCATTTAATGTTCGTGGACGTGCACAATCGCGAAATAAAAAAATCACAACATAGCGAGAAATTCCTACAGAATAAAAAGTGCGAAAGCGACCAAATCATTATAGGCTACAGGTTTCGGCATAATTTTATGTCGAATTTCAAAATATAATTTTAAATTATTAAGTTAAAAGACAGTAATTGAACGCAAATGGCGTTTCTGTACTTTAATTTACTTACGCGAAGCCAATATAGGAAAAATCTCCTATTACCGTGAGTAAAAGCTTCGAAATCAAAATGAAAACCCATAGTTAACAAAGACATTTGTAGGCAAGGTAGTTGACTTAGCTGAACGTCTCTATTATCAGGGTCAACAAAATCGAAGCTATACTGTATAATCACGTCCAACTTCCTAATCTTATGCAAGAAATCACTAAACTGATGGCGGTCGTCAGGAACTATTAACTAAGATTCCTACTCAAAATTAACGTTGCGTCACTAAGTTATTAAATACTGAACTGTGAAAACGGCTCGTATTTTCGCAGCATTCTGTTTATATAGACGTTTTACTTCTTCTCTCAGTATGTGGTTTTATGCTCGTCACACTTTAAACCAGTGTTTCTTGAACGATTTTCCTGTTTTTTTTATAACGTATTTGTTTAGTTTCTAATCCTTAATTAACGAAGGGAAGAAACTCCGTGTTGACTTCGGAGTATTTTTCTGTTATTCCCCCCAGCCCGCCCGACACACACACACACACACTTCGGACACATGAAAAGAAATTGACGGATACGCCACTACAAGGAACGGCACCTTTACATCAGCCTTGATTTATTGTTATTTTTTTCATTTCTTACATTTCACTACTCACAAAAGGGAGTTTCTCTTAAACATAACTCGTCAAACTTACCCAAGTCATTCTCCACGGCCCAGGTTTCCGCGAAATAATGACGACATCGTACCCTTTGCTTTTCAGAAGCCGGGTTAGCGCTGTTCCAATAAACCCACTTCCACCTCCTATTAAAAATTTTTATCAATTATAAAACAGTAAAAGTTAAGCGTTAATATTTTATCACTATTTTTACAAAATCCTAATGCTTACCTATCACGACTTTGCCAAACTTCCCTGCCATACTCGTTCTCTTAAAAGTTATGTAAACCGACTAAGGACATCCGTCCGATCCACGTGTTTGTATTTTGACTGCTTACAGTTCCTACAAATCAGCTTCTACGTAACTTCGCTAGGTAGCGCTCGCATAAGCTAGATACGCTCTTTCCCGCTGTCTCCAGATGGCGAAAAACACTAACACAACATAAAGCTTACCATTGAGCGTACAAAGATAAACACTTTATTTACTGCCTAATTTAACCTATATTTCAATGCCTCTTTACGAACGAAAACGCTACGAATGTGCCTCCTTGCCAAAAGGGTGGCAGCGAGAAGAAGTTGTACGGAAATCGGGTTTATCGGCTGGCAGAATCGACGTTTTCTACTATAGGTAACACTGGTCTTCCTATTTTTTTTCAAATTCTGTGCCGCACACTGGCACACTTGAAATGACCAGATTTTCTTTGACACTACAAAAGCTTATTTGCTTTTTTATATAGTCCTAACGGCAAAAAGTTTCGCACGAAACCTCAATTGGCGCGATACCTTGGCGACACTATCGACCTAGCCACCTTTGATTTCCGAACTGGGAAAATCAACTCTGGTTTGCTACGAAAGAACCGAAAGCTAAAAGGATCTCAATACGATTATGCGTAAATTTATATTTTTTCTTTAACAGAAACACATTAAAATCTTTTAATTCCAGTCGTGGACTGCGCAATGATAATTCTTTATTGCCACCGATTCGTCAAACGGCCTCTATATTCAAGCAACCTGTTACGCTAATTAAAACGCAGCCAGAGAGCAAAACCCGGCACGATTTAAAGCACGGCACGCAAGACAAGCCCAAGCAACTTTTTTGGGAAAAACGATTGGAAGGCTTGCGAGCCACAGATGCGGACGATGCAAACAGCTACACTGAAGAAGATCTCACCGACATTGTTCAGAAGATGAAGGAGCCCCAGCTTCCGCCTTTGTTTAAGCCTGTTGGTCCCCATGTGCAGGCTGATACGGTCCTACAAGTATCCAGGCTTTTATTAGCTATTACCTAATATAATCCTAATCGATTTTCCTGTAGTCATTGGCGAGTGCATTACACACAATCGGCCCTAACGTCCCCGTGGTGGGTCAAACGGGTCCTAAAAACACATTAGAGACTAATCCTGGCGTTTTTCTCAATCCGGATCAGCCATTAATTCAGGTTCGACTTGCTTAATCTTGCCGAAGACAATCTGTTGAATCATTTGCTTTGATCCCTATCATTTTGTAGAACGTGACGGTGAGCGACGAGGATATTCGCACGCAGGAAGAACGCGTTTTGGCCACGCGGGCGAAATTGCAAGAAATTCTCAAGGATCTTACCCCATAAATCCATGTTTCTTACAATGATTTTCTCAAACACGAATTTTTCTTTTCCCAAAAATTTTGGAATGTCATTTTATTCAATAAAAACAATTTTCGATTGACACAACACATTATTTTACAGTACGATAATTTAATATAAAACATGACCAAGGGGGTACTTAACCGAGTATCAAGTTCTAGGTAAACAAGACTACGTGTAACACACTCCAGGGAACTTGGAACACACACACCAAGTCATCAAAAGGAGAGAATATATGGCAAAGGCACTCTTGGATGAGAAGCTGCAGCTAACTAGCTTAATCAAGACATTCAAGGCGATGCGGCGTACTCGGACAATCGATCGGACGTAGTCACTGCATCTGAAGGAGTCCCGTCACTCGAGTTGGTCGACATAGCTTTACGAAAGGAGGTTCTTCTTTGGCGTAGCGAATCCATATCGAAATTAGGGTGTCTGCGCGCGTGTTTACTACAAGGAGCCAAGAAAACCCATTAGCTTTTGTCATGTTGCCCAGAGATATGCACAGTCCCCCTCCCAAATGCTTTTAATACATACCTTAAATGGTCAGAGCGCATAAATCGTTTATCGCAAATCGGACACACGAAGTTCTTTTCCCCAGTATGCGTTCGGTTATGTCGGGCCAACTCATCCGACCGGGCGAACTGCTTATTACATCCGTCCCACGAGCACATAAATGGTCGCTCGCCTGCAAGTCGAATACGGGAAATTAATATGTCAGTCCTCTAAAATTAGCAAATAACGTCAACATTGTAATCAAACCCACATATAACGGATTAGCTTCCAAGACACTTTCGTGAAACACCGTACCCTTTTACAAAAAGCACATAACTAAACCTTTTAAAGGTGTCTTCTATAAGACTCATTGGAAATTATCACTATGAAAAAGGTTCACCATTTAACCATTTATTGGGCGAAGATTAAATTCCCGAAATTCCGTTTTTATTTACGCAATCAACTGGTAATGTTTGAGCGTTGTTTTTAAAAAATGGCAAAAAAATCTGATTTTAGTTGTACGTATGTATTAAGGGTTACCTATGATATCTGCATTTCTGCACTGCTGTCACTAACGTAAATTTCGAAGAAACCTCAGATGTTAAATGTTGCCTATTCGACATGACTCAAACGAGACCGAGTAAATGAAGATTCACTGTGCGGCTCTTTCTGCTTAAAGCGAGCTTTGAGTAGAAGGTGCTCGAAGACTTAAAGCTTATACGACGTTACTGATGTCAATTGCGTGCTTTTCACTGATACGCGTGTAAATTCGGGTTTAGCGATTCTTATCTCTCCGTCCGCAAATCCTACGCTGATTTGCGGTGTTGATTTCCTTAAATTCTCCTTAATGATTGCGTCGATTATGTGGTCGAGATTAATGCATTGCTTGCAGGAGTCGTGGTAACACGCGAGATAATATCCGTGTTAAAAAAGCAATAAAAAAGTTAGAAACTGTCAAAGGGGAAAGCAACACGTGCAAAAACACATCATGTAATAAAACTCTCCCGACACTCGCCTGTTTCACACTTGCATACATTACGACACCGCTGAATAAAATCTGGATTTTCTCGTGCCCCTATATGATCAGGCTATTCTAGGTGTTTGCAGCTGCTCTATTGTTCTCTCTCTTGACGGGCAAGCCTCGTTCACGCACTTTTAATCATGTTGGAGTTTCCTTGTTACCAAAAACTGGCTTCGCCACCTGGTTCCCTTTCCTATGTTACCAACATAACACGGCTCAATGCCATCCAACCCACCCATTTTCCCTTCTTTCTTCCACACGCTTTTCGTCTTACCTGTATGTGTTCTCCAGTGCGCTTTCAGGTGAGAACTTTTCCCGTAGACTTTGTCGCAACTCGGAAATAGACACGGGTGCAAGCGTTTCCGTTCCCCAGAGCCTGTCATAGGTAAACTCTCAATATCCACCGCTTCGTCCACTTGAAAGGTAGGTGCTGCTTGCGGTGTTGGTACGGAGGATGTCCCTCCATCCGGTCGGTGACCATGATCATAGGCTCCATTAACTGAGATCAGAGCTTCACCTGCAGCCTTGGGCATAGTCTTGACCAGGTCCTCGCCCAAGACCTTGCAGCCGCCTTCTCGCTTGCGTTTGCTTCTTTTGCTGGATTGATTAGCATTATTCTGCCGTTGACGAGTCCGTTTCGTGCCGAGACCTGCACGCGAAGTGTACAACACGGGGGCGCTCGTCACGTGCTTCGGGGCTAAGACAGGCTCCACGTGGACTAAACGAACGCTCTCTTGCCGCACACGGGTTAAATCAGTCAAAATACGAGCAATCATGTACAAAGATTCGCTATTGGGCGGATTGGCTTGATCGCTCAGCAGAGCTCGTTCCATGGGCGCCTCGTGGCGATAGCGAGACAAATCGAGCAAAACGTCGTTGTCCACGATGGTCGTCTCTTTACAAAGACCAGCGTGATGATTAGAGGAATCTGAGCTGTTTTGACTAGCCCGAGACCGGGACATGGCCAATAAACATTGCGCAGCAAAATTTACCTCATGGTCAGCCATAATTGTCACCTTGTTTTTATCTATTTTTTTCCGCTTGTGTTTTACACGACGTTCTCAGTCCACAATGAACAAATGACTCCTTCAGTGCGTAACTCCTCAGTACAAGATTCTGCCAAGGTAGTAAATTGACAAGAAAATCCGTTGACAAAACCGCGTGGCACTTAAATATTAGTCGCGATGCACTAAAACCACCTCTAATCGTGTCGACTCCAAACTAGAAATGATAAGAAAATGCAGCGAGTTGGGGAAGGGTATAGGACCATGCCGAGTGCATACGACCACGCCCCCCTTTTTTACCCAAACTTTTATGCGCTGTTGTAATACAGCCCGGCAGCCTTGGCTTCTTGGGATCGCCGGAAAAGGGGGGAGGGGCTGTAGGTAGTAGAGCTCATACTGCAGACAGAAGGGACACTGACATGGCAAAGAGTTTTGTATACAAAACTCCGCACCACATTGCTACTGTAGAAAACACTCGAAAAATGACTTTCTTCTTGTCCAATTTATTGATTTATCCCGCACCTTTTTGTTTGGTCACGCGAACAAGTAACAAGGAATTGCATAATGCTGGCTAAGGAAGGCGAAAGACCTTGTGAAACTCCACGGACCACGTGGTCAACGTATATCTATGAGGCGTACTCAATGAGCACTACTAAATGTACTTAACCCTTTATCCTAGCAATTATCCCGAAAATTGTTTTGGGGGATTTCTTGAGACCATTTCTTGTTGAGTAAGCGAAATTAATAACGAAGATTCAGCGTTTTGACCAGGTAACTTAAGAAATTGGGCTGAGGGCTATATAGGCTTTCCGGGAGGCTTTTCGGAGCTCTACAGGCTTGCTAAGCAGAAGGTTACGGGAGGGTAACTCCTTTTTTCTAAACATATGCTCGTCTCGCTGCGGCAACATGATCAGCTAGAGGAGACGAAAAGAGAGAGGGGGGACAGTGAACTGTTTTCGGATTCTTTTCTACGTTACTCGGTGCCAAGTTGTCGAAGAAGAAAAGAGAAACCTCGCCCGAGTCCCTTCGCTGAGATTTTTTTGGTAGCGCAGAGGGGGGATGTGGGTCTTTGTTAGGTTTAAATCATCCCTTGAAGCTGGGGGGGGGCGAGGTTAGTCATAGAGAAGATATCACACTCTTGGAAGATATGGGTTTTAGGTAACCGTGTCTGTACAGTTATTCATATAGAAGCCCGTATTGGTCTTTGTTTGATGCGGGTTGTTTTAGAAACGGAGGATTAGAAATGAGATAAGATTTTTAATACAGAAGCGCTTTCTAACTTTGTACACTTTTTCTATCTGTTCTTTGTATAGCTGTTCAACGCTAGAGCGTCACGCGTTTCGTCATTGGACGCGTTATTGACTCAGAGCGTCTTTGGAGAGTACGATTGGAACGAAAAGGGAGAAAAAGGTTGGTGATAAGTTCGAGAGGAAAAAGTGTGATGAGTTAATTTGAAGACAGGATGTAAATGAAAAAATCAGGTAAGCAGGTTGCAAAGGAGGACAGCCACTTTTGGTAAACATCACGTGAGTTTATTTATAGTCCCAGAGTCTTAGAATTGTAGGGTTTCCGATAATTCAGACGGAAGACCGCGATTGCCGCGCTTTTACCAGGAAGGGGTGTACTTTTTCCCTTTACCCCTCTTGGGTCTCTGTAGCCTTCCCTATAAAGGCGACGAAGTCTAATCGTCGACCTTACACCGACCTGTAAACCCTTTTAGGGCGCTTGACCCTATGGGTCTCTTTTCTTCCTTGTGCCTCCCAGGGTCCGACAACTACGGCTAAAATAAAACCGAAATTCCACAAGTTCTTAGAACAGTCTTATTGTGCACTTACTCCGAAATGCAAATTTACCCAAGCTTATTGAACTGTAGCCTTTCATTATCAGGGATCAAGCGTGTAACATGATATGTCAAGTATTTACTTAGCAAAATCACCTGAAAAATATCTGAACATTTTTTTATGGGAGTTGCAACTTATTTGACATAAACCATTTGCAGTAAACGAACTTACGCTGACAACTAAAAGTTCAATGAAATTAGACCTACTTTTCGATCTCAAAAAGAAGGATGGCACAGAGTCGTGCTTGTAACGGTTCTCGAATTTCCAGAGTTCTTCAAGTGATAATAGAGCGTGGTATTTTAAGAATTCTGAGACATGTCACCTTTGTCGTATATGCAAAATTTGCGACACAATCTTTACAATTGAGGTTTTAAAAACAAAACCGCGATGTAAGCGGTAAATTTTGGGGACACATGAATCTGAAGGATCATCGATTAATTTCGAACAAAACGACGCCGTTCCCTTAATATGCACAATATGAATCTCAATCGCATTGGGGCCATAATATATCTAACCTTTTTGATTCTCGATTTCATTTATTTATCAACGTTAAGTAGCTTATTTCCATGTAAAAAAAATACACTTCATGTTTTAGCTGACGATCTATGCGTCACTAACTAATAGAAGAAACAAGAGAGTCTGGTTGTAACGACCCCGTTTTCACCGAGCTGTCTCCTACAGTGAACGTATTTTGAAGTCACAAGTTACTTGAGTCCAAAAGAAAAGAGTTTAATTGAATAAGCTTCGGATATACTGAACAGTTCTTCATGGTATCGGGAGGTTCGTTATAACGAGACTCTAGCATATTAAAAAGTGCCCTTTTATAATTAATTCGAGGAATGTTTTTGGCTTTTCAAACGATCAAATTTAAGCTTTTTTCATTGTTTAGTTGGCAAGCTCAAATAGGAAGTCACTGTTGGTAACGCCTACAGATATACGACAGTCACTGCAAAATTCTTTAACTTCCAATGCAGTCAAAGTGTTGAAAAAAAAAAATATAAAATCACCTTAAACCAGAGGTCGGCATCCGTCAAAATAAGGCACATGACTTGGCTGTGGGATAAAATAAGGCATGTGAGGTGATAACTGGCCGAATTCTCCAATGGAAAAGCTAAACTGAATTACTTAACAAGCAAAGGATTTTTTTTTTTTTGCGAAAATTTGGTTATGAAATTGTATCATACTTTAACCCGGTAAAATAGGTTTACAGGACGGGTTGCACGTCGTTATTGTTTTCTATTCATATAGTTACACATTAGACAGCCTTATAAAGTAGCAAAAAGCTTACATACGCTAGTACTGAGTTTCGGTTCGACGAACTTCAGACTTAATATTCTGGGACGCTGTCATCAGGTGTTATTTGTTTTGCACGCTTATCATCGTTAAAGAGTCAGTGAAAAGACCGTTTTTGTGCCGAGTGGGGGTATGTTCAATAAATAGGTGTGCTTATAGTTTTTTATGAAGCAAATGATTGGATACTGTATTACAACCTTCATTTAAACACCTCATTGAATTGACAAAAAGTATATCCGAGATAATTGGGCAGATTCTGTCCACGGTTCTCGATGGCGCACCACAAATGCCACTTCCATTTCTCCCGTTTCGGTATTGCATATTTTTTTTCAAAAGAATATTGACTAAACTGGAGGTGTGGGATTCTGGGGTATTCTTTTCTCCTCCACTTTTCGGGAAAGCTGGTCTGACAAGATAATTTGTACCTGTCTTTATCTCATTGCGCAAGCCAGTCTTATCAAATCGACCACGTCTGCAAGGAAACCGAATAACAAAGAACAAGTTTTTATGATAATTAAAACAAAATACTAGAATTACAACAAAAGGGGTGTCAAACTTCATGGCTCAGCCATCGTAAGTGGCAGTTGCATTCTCGATTTAGCCACCGATGTAATCCAGGGTTTTTCGGTCAACCTGAACCGGTAAAAGTTTTTAAAAATTCCCAAGCAATAGACACCATCTAGTGAGCTTTCTGGCTTCTAAGTCCCGCGTCTTATTTGTATGACCAATCCTGTGTTAGCTCCACGTATACGTGTCATTTATCTTGCATTTTACGTTTGTTTTTACGACCAAGGGACAAAGCTACGACAATTATTCGGGAAAGCTGCGGGCTTGTTCGCTTTTTTTACGATTCTGTGAAATGCGGTTTTTATGTGTTGTCTGTTTCCACAAATGAGAGATACGGTTTTGTTTTCAACATCTTTGACGAGAAACCCTCGCCGCGCCAAATTCTTTTTAGTTGTTTCTTCCCCAACACACTTTTATTGAGGTCCTTTTTCGTCCTTAAAGGCCGTATTTGCATACACATTCCTTTCTTCCTGTCTTACGTGAAGCTAAAGGTGCCAGCTCATCGTCCAGATCTTCGCATTCCTGTGACCTCCCTCCCCCCCACATATACACACACCCAATCTATACAGTAACACGAGCTTGAAAAAAGGCTTACTTTCTATGTCGACACGCAGCGAGCGGCGCTTTTCTTCTCCCCGTATACATAGATATAAAAGTCGTACAAACGCCGGATGCCACGGTTTTCCTGCTTTATTTTGGGTGGCAGCACGAGGTAAACGTTGCTACCCCGTGATAATGATACCTATTCTGGTAGACCGGATCGAGAAAAAACGGAATGTCTGGCATTCCTCCGTCCGTCCTCTTCGCGGAATTAGAAGGCAAATTAGATCAATCTTCTCGCTTTACAGGCTGCCACAGTCATAGCGCTTACGGCATATTATTAGCATAAGGATATTCATCCTTTTCTGAAAGCAATCGTGATGAAGTTGTTAAACGTGGGTTAGGTCATTCTGTACTTGACATGTCATCTGATAACATGTTACTCGCTAGCTTACACATTTCAACGTGTAAAAACTAATCGTATTTTGTTATTCGCTAGCTTACACATTTCAACGTATAAAAACTAATCGTATTTTGAGGGACTTTTGTTGCTATTACCTTTGTGGCTATTGTTTAATAAACAAGATTCCAAGTGTACTGACGACAAAAGTAATACTTGAACCTGGAGGCTCGGTAGGTGCCATTATGTTGCCTTGCAGGCAAATTTTTGGTTGTAATACAATTTCAGAAAAACTTGGGTTTGTGCTGTAAGGGCAGTCTCTGACAGGAAAGATAAATAGCTCCTGGCCTTATTGGGAGCGGATTATGCACAACTGACGACAGTGTGTCGAAAGCGGCTTTGCGACTCCCGACATATGAATATGCCGTCTCTCTTTTTGCTGCGTTAGACAACCACGGCAGATCCGAAATTGAACGTCCTAACCTGCGGATGGTTTGCATTTCTTGTTCTTGATATGTCAATACAGCTCTAAACGACAAAGGATATTTCGACTTGCTGTATCCTTTTCCAACAAAACCGTATGACAGTACACTGACAAATTGAGGTAACACGAAGTAGAAGTGACTCGGTTCAATTATAATACGAGCGAATGATATGACAAAGCGGAAACTTCTGACCGAAAAGTGATTCGAGATAAATCATTCTATTAAATAACGCAAGCTAGCCATCATACAAGTTCCCTGCAAAACGAGCAAAAGCTGGAATAAGAACTACAAATTCGTGCAAAATGACAACTAACCTGAGTCTCTATAGGAAGATTCACAACGCGACGTGTTTCTTTGTCTATGGGTGTGCTGGGGTATGAACGAGTTTACAACTAATTATAGAACAGTTCACAGCGGATCAAAAGAGCTTTTAAAACGCGGAGACACCCAGCAGCTGCGGAATTACTTTCTACCTCTAATTACGAGTTTATATTGGGAAACGCTATTCAGAGCTTTTTCCAGCCTTCCCAAAACGGCACTTAACGTAAACTGATGGTATCCCTAAAAGAACCTTTGATGGAACCTAATGGTGCGTGTAAAACGGGAGACAATGACCGAAAATTAAACTAAATATTTACGCTTGGCTTGTACGTTTTTAGTTTCACGGGGGAGAAACGGGGTTTATTCTTAGCCTCAACGCCCCACACATTTTTGACAGCTTTACTTTTAAGATTCCGTCCCGTGGTACAAGGTGAATCGAGTGGGAAAAAAAGGCAAACGCGAAAGTATCCCCGACGCAGCAGAGAAAAGGGACGAAACGTTAAAAAAGTCACCGGATAGCGTTAAAAAGACATTTCTGGGGTCGCAGTAGAGTCGATAATAAATCTTTTGGGTGGCCGAAGACGGTGGTAGGTCTTATGATAGTTACTGGCTGAAGGTGATTTAAGAGTTGCATAAATTGAAGGGAAAAAGGGGGTGAGGTGTCAATTATTATACGGTGTTGCGTAGAGCAGACGATAGCATGTGCGAGTTTTGGGACCTTTGTTATACATATCGCATAGGCAGACGTTTTATAGACTTCCCAAGAAGGGCAAGGAAATACCTCGTGGAGTTCTCCTTCTTACCTATTCTGTGCCGAAATTTGCATCTGCAGAGAACAAAAAATATCCGCTGGCCCCTTTGACCATCTAGAGTTTCGTGGTGAATTGGCATGAAAATTTCCATAAGGCATGCGGTAACCTACAAGACCGATAACTTATCCTTATATAAGGATTAGAAACGGTAGCAAGCACTAGCTACGTTTACAAACAGCTCAGTCCATCGGAATGTGTAAAACATGAGTGAAAATGTTAAGGCAGTTTGCGCTACATTTTCTACACCTGATGGACTAGCTTTTGATAGGAAATACGATACACTACACATAACAATGAGATAAACGCTACCTCGGTTTGCATGTAGTGTAACGTGCACAGCCCGCCATATGTAGCTAAGGAGAAATTCAGCATAAGCCTACCTAATGGACGGTAAAAGCGAGCAAACATCATTATGCACAGACATAGATTTTCCTTTACCTGTAAGTGTAAAACATCAATGTGAAGAGGTTTACGTTGTTGGTCAGCTTGTACTACAGAGTATAGACCTGACAACCTATCTATAGATGGAAGTTACGGTATATCTTACACAACAGCGAGCGTGTTTCCCGAAAGTGTTTCCATTTACATAAATTGTACGAATCTTCTCAGGAATCCGCTTTCTCGAAGCCTCGTTTTAAATTCGCTTGGGACAAGGGCCAGTTCTCCATTGAATCTTCATTTCTTCAGTGTATTTATTTTGTTATTATAATGCATCCCGAATAATTTAGTATTTTTTCCAAAAAAATTTACTAATTAGACTAATAACAATTTTTCTGTTTGTTTTGTTATTTGTAAAAGGACACGAATATGTGTGGAGTGAGGAATGAAGGTCGTATACAAGGGCCAGTTTTGCAGGAACTTTCACTTGGTTCTAGTTTTTTGTCAAGTTTAGCCGAATCGTTTGCCAACATTTTTATCCTATAGCGAGCCACACTTCAATACAAATTATAGGGCGGTACAAGTTGCACATGGTGAGACAAAGAGTGAGCGAAAATTGATGACCGACGAACGCTTCGCTTTTCAGAAGCCGGTGAAAAAGCTTTTGTCTTTTTTACACGGTTTTGACAAGCGTAGCACTTGAATTTGGCTAGAGCTCCGATTTTGAGCTGTATTCATTTGAATATTATGTCTATATTTTGTTGCGAAACAATACAGCCAACCCTAAATGAAGTTCTTAATAACCCTGCGTGGGTACTGACAAGAAAATAAAGCTATGCAGCCATTTGCCTCATTAGCTATGCTAGTCTGGTCTAATGTAGAAACTCAGTTCTTGTCCAGTGAGGTAGCGGTTCATTCCTGATTTTTTTCTTAGTCGTTCGTTTTCTTCCTTATTTTTTGACAAAAAAAAAGCGATCTCGTAAAACATTCCTCCAAACTGTCTGGTCACTCTCGCATTTGTTGACCGAAGCTGGGGCCCAACGCCACTTTGGGCTTCTCAAGTATGCGTTCTCCTTGGTCGCAGACATTCAGCAGAATCACCTTAGCTAACTCTAGACCATTTTCCTCAACTCCAACCTAAGATAACGAGTAGTTTGGCAACATTACCTTTTATCAATCGACTGAACGAATGAAGTTCAGCCTTTTAGTAGTCTCTTAACCACTTATTATGCTTGCCCATCTTTACAGACTTATTGTAAAGAATTGTGTTTCAAAATGATTCTTAAAAAAAATCTGAATTTAAATTTCACCTTGAAAATGCAAAGTGAAGATGGTTCAAGTAATTCTGACATTCAAAGTGGATTTATTATCAAATGTTTTTGCCGTTACGGCACGAATACGAGATGAAGATCGAAATGTTCCTATTCTACTCTTTTTATATAACGTTCCTGCCATTTTATGCAGAACCAGTAAAGCTTGTGTAAGAGTGCTTGTGTTTCGAGATCAGCGGTAACATAATAGTGACGGAGTGTTATAAAAATGGAAAAGCATGGATAAAAAAAGCACGCAAATTTGATGATAGTTCTTGACGTGATACCACTTTCCCTAAACGAACGCCGCTATCTGTATCCATTATTCAAGAAAATGCAACAGTAATTGGTCAAAGATAGCCTCGTTAAGTAAAAGTCAAATGAAACACAGGTGAGCGTTCTCATTATCCTCGTTTTTAGGCCCTTTACGGTATTTACTTTTCGTCAGTTACGCAAAGCCTTCGTCCATAGGCTGTGTGGGTCTCTTTCGAAGAGCTACGTGTAGCTTTTAGGTTCTTGAGTGCCAGCAATTAAAACCAGTCTTCGCATGACATTGACAGGTTAGCGGTCTAATTGAGAACTGGATTTTCAATTTACAAAAGGAACACTTTATTCAAGAGGGAAAAGAGAAACGGGAAAGGGGACTGGGATTGATATTTTAATTTGGGAAACATACAAAAATCCTCCTTAGGATAAGTTAGAGGGCGCTTTCACTGCAGCATATCTGCGGTCTTACGGTCGTACCCAGTTAGACACTTTTAGATGATATTGTTGAGTGACTCAGGTTCAAGGTCAAACTCCCAAAACGTCATCTTGTCCACACCTTTTTCATGTACTGTCAACAATCTCAGGGAAATAAAAAGGTCAAATCGCCCCATGCAACAAGGCAAATACAAGAAGTAATGGTGAGGTCACTGGATACGCGTGTGAATTACACTAATTTTAGCTGAAATACGAACTTTATAGCCGACCCGTCCCATGCAGCAAAACACAGTGGTTATGCGCACGTTAATCGTTACTGTATACATCACACGTGACCGCGTAAGCTCGCCAGGAATCGGAGAATATTGGTGGTCCCGGCTCCAGGAACGGAGGAGGAGTGTTGAGTTCGTTTTTTTTAAGGGGGGAGTGTATGCATTCTTGGTGCCTTTTCCCCCCTCCTTTTATCTTAGCTTAGGTCTTCCTTCAACTTGACGGCTTGACGACTGGGACTCGCACGCAAACGTAGTGACAGTGCGGGCCGGTTTGACTGGTCTGTTTCGGGCTGGTGGAGTCGTTGCAGCAGCCAACGCGAGAAAAGCTGCTGGGCGGACTATATACACCTTCGCCAGCCAAGGTAGCAGAATTAGTAAGGGTGAAAACGCCATTCAAACATGACTGCTGGAGTTGAAACACTGGCAAGACGAAGACCTTTGAACTCCATATAGGACGTGTTAAAACTTAGACCCAACCATTCTCGTATACGTGGTCGTAAAAACGTTCGGCTCTATGGAACCGAGACTCCAGTTGATATGAAGATCTTGAGTGTGGACTGTTGGACCTCATTATGTAACCTAACGCAAGATTTCGCGCAAACTTATTGAAGTGCGGGTCAAGAACGAGAAAAAAAAATTGGGCGCGAGCAGCAGATGTGTACGTGGGCTTTGGAAGCTAAGCATTTTCGGCGTTGCAGTGATTTTTGTGGTGCTGGATTAGGATATCGAGTCTAGTAGAACACAACTGGTTCTACTGTTTTCTGACGCACGATTTTCACGAAGTAATGTCGTTTCCCAGTAGAACCTGCAAAGTAAAGCAGGTGGATATTTTGTGAAAGACCACACCTGGGCTTTACGGAGGTTTTACCTCTCACTTTGCCCTAGCGGACTTGTTAACAACGCCAAACTTTTATGTAAGTAATCCTCACGTGGATTTCCTGGTTTTCAATTTTTATGTTTCTATAAACGTGTGGTAAGTTAGAGAGTGCAATTTGTAATGTATGCTAATGAGACCTTGGATGGCATAGAAACGACTTTTTTAAAGTAAGTTCGTGAATAGAGCCATTTTGCACGAGTGATATGCAAAAAAAGTCACTGGCAAAGTGTCCGCTCTGCACCGAAGGCGGAGTTGCAATATTTCGTCTGTCTGCCAAATCAGAGATTGTGATGGTGCAACTACAAGGAGGTTGTCTAGTCCCTCTTTTCTGTAATAGATCTGTCAAATTTGAGCCATTTGATCCACGGCAGATATGATGCCGGAGGAGTACGCCATTATTAATCCATTTTAGGCAATTGGGCAGGCACCTTCGCTTTTGAACTACTTAGTGTTTGCCGTCAGTGAAGGGTTATCGTCACTGCCATCGCGGAAGACGACGTTTGCAGGCTCATATTTCGGTGCAAGTACACAGCGGAAGGTTCTGTCCTTCGGACTTGCCATGCTTGGTTTGACTTTGTTCATGACTCGAATTTTCCACTTGGTCTATATTTTTATCCTCATCACGTCATCCGTACGTCATTCCTTTGCAAAAACCGAAAGACAGGTCCAGTTTCCGTGCGCACCTTGCTAATTTGGCGTCCATAAATCGTGGTCAAGTTGTTTAACTTACAGTTGAAAACAACCTACGTGTCAATACGTGTTCTTTTATCATTGCTTCTTTCTCCGACCTGTCCAGAACGGAGAGCTTGAACCACCCGTGGAGTAGATTTTCACGAAATTAGGAAAGTCAATCTTATGAACTAAGAACTTTTTGAATCATAAATGAAAATATGATATTCCTAATTTATGCTTATTTTATTTCTTTTTATTTAATATTAGCCATATCAGTGTTAAAGGCTTTTACTTACTTTGTCAGCTTTCATGTTATTTTGTCCGCCTTACGCTGAACTCGAAGTTCGCTGGACGTCAAGAGCCAGAACATTCTTCGGAACTTACCAGAAGTATCGTAAATCTTTGGGAACTGTTTACTATAAAAGTGATGTAAAGAGACGAACATGAATAACTTCTTAGAACGCTTATTAATGCCAAGAGCTAATACTTAACCCCAACCTACTTTAGTGGCTGACAACGCCAATCGTTGCATCCTGAAAGTCGAGTAGTCAAAGCGGATAACTATTTTTTCTTCAACAGCTCCGTTGAGCATTTCATCGTTCTTTTGCGGTTTGTCAAAGCTAAACCGCCATGCGACATCGCTACGAATACTTTTGTACACTGCCAGTACTGTAAGAGAAAATAACGCGACTAAAAGTGAAAGTGAATTCCTTAAAAGTAGTTGCGAATTAAATTACACATTTAACTATTCAAATCTTACACATAATAACCAAAGCCGTGTTTAGGGTTGGGGTTTAAACCTTCCCCCGAAATGTTGACCTTGTAATGGGGAAGATAGGGAAACGCCGAATGTGTAAAAATGTCGCATATGGCAAAATTCCACCCGAACCCTCAACAACCCCGAACCAAAATCCTGGTTACGGCCCCTAATAACAACTACCTGAGCTTTAAACTTTGTAAATTTTCCGAAAAACCAAGACTTCAGAAGTAGAACAATGGCCTTGGTTAGTGCGGATCTTGTGTCGGAACCAACGAGTGAAGGTTGGTCCAGTTTTCCAATAGTTCGTTCCCGTGGATTTCCCATTGCTTGTTCGCAAGACGGAGCTGTTGAAACATAACTCGTTGAACCTAACAGCACGCCTACTGATCAGTGCAGACCCATAGGGAAACTGGTCGTCTAGATTTTAGTTTTTACAAGTACAGAATGAACGAATGGCTCGCTGTCCTTATGCATACTAAGACCGACTAATTAAGCGTTGTTTTGTCTCTGTAATTCAATAAACGCCTGCCAATATATCCAAACAATGTAACGGACATGAGCAGCCTACATTCGAGTTGATTGTTTTATCGGTCGATAAGCATAAAAATACCGTCAAGCCCCATATACGGGGAGAAAACTCGGCCTTATTTTTTCGACAAAGTAAAAAGAGACGCAAAAACGATGGGAGGCCCTTGTACTCGCACACGACGTGCAGATCAGGGGAGGGGATTGCCTTATTAATAGGCAGTTACACGTTACAATTGATACCCGAATAGAAAGAGCAAAGTAGAAGTCGATCTGCGGTTAACCAGCAATGCCTTTTCGAAGCCTAGGCGGCACTTTTTTACGTACTTCAAAGGCTTGGCTTTTTATTCTCTATCCACTAACCCAGTTTGTCATTTTGCCATTTATGTTTGCTTTCACGTTTCACCATGTCAATGTACAAGTAAAAAAAGCGGCCCACTATTACTTATACGAAAGGGACATCTGCAAGACGTCAATAATTCTTATAGGTTCACAATAGCGACAATTTAGTCTTGTGAGAGGGAGCACATTTGCACCGACTTTCATACCGGTAGATACCGGTTTATTGTCTTGGTAGTAAATCTTCATGCTTGCGATAAGCACATTACCACTCTCAAGCACAGCCACCGATATATTAGTACACTAACTTGCCAATAGCCCCTCCTTTCTGGAACCTAAGATTACCATAAAGAATGACTGTGTCGGAAATAAAATGAAAAATAAGCCGATTTTCGGATAAGCTGCGTGCATTTTTGCCGTCTTTTTATATCAGTTTGCTCGCGCAAAATAGGGTAATACCATAAGTGTACATCTAAGGATAGAGTTCAAAGTTCTCTGAGGACGGAACACGTTAAAATTGGGTCAGTGTATTTTTTATGAATTTTTCCTCTTTGCAGAATAAACTTATTGCGCTGCCTCTGACTCACATGTCATGAAACGCGCCGTAAATTAGTGACCTCTCGCGATTCATGGCACCTCTTTGGGTCGGGCGACTCGTCTAGGGTTTCGTTTCCTTCCTGTAAAGAGCAAAAAGTAAAGCTTCGCGGATAGTGTTATATAATCTAGCTTAGACTCCTCATCTCTGCTAACGGACACAGGCAACCTTACACGATAACGAAGTAATACAGTATCGCGTTTTCTCTCACTATCTGGGAGCTAATTAAATCCTAGTAACTAAGTTATTGAAATGTGTGCATTTTCATAGATCACTAGTGTTAGGTATTATCCTTATTTTTTGAGACTGTAAGTCCTTTTTACGTACTACATTTTCTTTTTTTTCAATTTTAGTTATTATTAAGTTCCTGTATATGTTTATACTTCTTTCTCAGCTTTGCACGTTTTTCAGTTAAAAGTTGATAGATTTTAGTTAGATAATTTTTATACTTTTAATTTTTTATGTATTCAGGTGTATTTTGTTTAAGTGTATGCATAACAAGCGGACTTGATCGTCTATTTTTTTAAAAAAAGGAAAATTTATTTCAATTTTTTATAATTAAAATGTGTAATCAGTCTAGTAGGTAAATAGGATTTAGAATTATGCCGTAAATTCAATAATCGGTCCAGACGAAACGCGATGCAAGTTCAGTGGTTACAGAATACATAAAGACTAGAGTACAAGGAGTTAGCACGACTGAAGGAACCGCTCCTTTAGGAGTCTTTACTAGTCGCAATATCCTAGAAAAAGTCTTGTCGAAGAAAATCACACCACAAATATGCGAAAACTCGCCTTTTAATTTACCAAATATCTCGGCGAGTTACATCCGTGTTCAACTTTCACGTGTTTTTTCACGTTCAATTAGGGACTGTACGTCACATCTATTAACTGCAAAAAAAAAAAAAGAAAAACGAAGCAACATTTTCTGTTTGTAAAATGGTATTAAAATAGGAGAGATTTGTAAAAATAACTAAAGTCTACAATGAACCTTTGGTTAAACAGATTTATTCGAAGCCTCCGGTAAAATCCCAGCGCTTAATTTACGCTGTTGAACCGGCTCACATTCTCTCAAAGTTATATAATATACGCATATGACACCTTTGCCAACAAGAAAAACCTCAGCCGGTATACTTTTATCCGCTGGGAGCTCTCTCATCGCCGCACTAAGGTAAACTCGGGCCGTTTAAATCGCTTCACTATGTCATGCCTCCCTAACAGGCGTTGACGTAATAGGGTCACGCGATTAATTGAAACATTATCCGTGTTCTCGAGGTCTCCCAATTGAACGAGATTCTAAATAACGCGAAAGAACATATTTGTATTCAAAGCACAAAACTTGCTTCCACGGTATCCGCACTCACTTTTCCCCCATTTTCAACATTCTCGGAAGTGTCATTCCCAATAACACACCGATTTTGTCCGTTCAAGTCGATACCAATTAGAAGTTCGGGAGGGGCATTGTAAGCTAAACGTGTTGAGAGATGACGGTGTCAAGCTTTTTGTTTCCACTCTCTAAAAGTGGAAACAAATGCGTTTTGAAGGATACACTTGTCGTGTGCGTACAAGCGTTGCTGCACTCATATTTCACTTCCGCATCGGCAAACGAGGCTTTTTGCCTTTTGTTGCCAGGAAAAAGGGGCTTTACTCTTTTATCGTGCCCTTCAACTTAAAGGTATCCCTAATAGGCTGTGACAGATGAAATGTCCCAATTATCCTTTTCAGTGTTCCTTTTTTTTCGTACGTGGTATTCTTGAGGGTAACTCCCGTTTTTTGGGCTAATAAAGCATACTTACAAAAAAAAAGCATAAAAAAGGAAACAATAAGTATCATATACTGTATTGACACATTATACCTCTATGTTCGTGTATTATACATCCCTAGAAAAAAAATGGCAGAAAATTCTGAACGAAGACCGTCTTGCATTACAACGTTTTTTTTATTTTGTAATTAAATTTTAATAATATGATAGACTGGGGTCCTGAAATTCCAACTCATTAAAAGATTTAAGAAAAGTTGGGGGAATTTCGGGGGGGAAATTTCTTTTAAAAAAGGTGTCACGAGGTTAACAATTGGTAAGTATAACCTTGTCTAAATCATATCCTGGTATGGTGCTGTATTCTTACATACGTACATCATTGTGTTCCAACAATGAAGTTTTCCTTCCCGTCTGCAGTCCCAAAAGCTCCCAAAGACAGCACAACTGACCGAACGGGGGTTACAAGAAGCACGCTGTGCGGTCCTTCACGAACTTGGCCGGAGAATTCCCTCCGGAATTCCCCTCTTCCTTCTAATTTTCCGCCTTTAAAAGCCTTCTTCATTAAAGTATCCTTCATAGTTTGCACTGTTCTATGTGACTGACGCACACGAGTCTGTTAAATTGTACAATATTTGATAGAAAGAAAAGCCTTTGGTATTCTCCAAGAAAGACTTAGGGATATTTCAAATCTACCCAAGCCGGAACTTCTGCCATCATGATCATTACCCCACGATGCTAAGACATGCTAAGAATGAGTACAGACATTTTAACAAGTATTGCCAGGAAAACAGGATTCTCCCGTTTACTAAAACTTCCTACAAAGGAACATTTAGAGCGTTGTGACACTAGGAAGTTTCTCAACGTGACAACTGCCTCTTTTTTTCCAGTACTTCATGTTCAGACGTAAACTTCTTTCACAGACATTTTTTTACTACTTTCTGTACTTCACCAAAGTAGCCATTGTTAACCATGGATGCTTGAGAGCTTACGTCAACTCAAGTCAAGTTGTCTGCGGTGTTGTCTAACTATGCCATCTTTTTGCTCGAGACGGACAGTTACCACGGAACTGGCGTTCAGGTTCAGAAGAATTAGTCAACAAGTCTATAATAATAAGCCTACAATAGATTTTCCTTACGGAGTGGATTAGTATGATTTGTCCCATTTCTGCAACAATCGAATAAGATTAGCCGCGAAAAACTCGAGGGAGCAGGTTCGTACTCCGTGACTGGCCCAAACTCCGCCTTCCGTGTGACCGCCCTCCCCCCGTTTGAAAAAGAAGTTCCCAGGGCTTTTATGCCCACTCGCTATATAAACGTCCGCGTCGCTCAGGCCTATGTGGTCGTTGAATGTGCTTCAACTTGACTTAACTTGCGTACATTTTGTCTCCGGTGGCTGCTCTGTTTTGTTTCGCAGTGATGGTGTCATGTGCTAAGAGAAACCCATGTCCCTTTTTGTCTACAGGTATGGGAGTGAGTACTTCATTGGGAAAGTGGTTTGGCAGTGAAGCTGTACTATGAAGTTATCCAGACTTGATGTACCAGTACTCGGCAACGAGCAACGCCACAGTGACCTATTTGGTATGTTACACACAATAAAGAGAGTGTTTTGCTAGTAAACTGAAGGATGGTGGTGTCTTAACTGAGCAAGTGACTGAACGAAAGATACAAGAGCGAATTATTTCAACGTTTTACTTTGATGATCGCCAAAATAAAAAATAAAAAAACGAATGACACCATGAGCTGCTTCGAGTACGCTGCTCTCTGTCGGCCACCGCTCTTCTCGATACTGACATAGCTCAGTTCTGTCTGAACCACTGTAAAGTGCAATTTAGTGGAGATTGGCAGTGCAAATTTGCGGGCAAAAACGACAAAAATCGTTGTACATCGTGACAGTGCTGCTGCTTGAGATCTTGGGAACAAGCCATAGCAGACGAACTTGGGAGGAGCGGCAGTTTTTTTTTTCCCTCAGTGATTTGATGTGAAGATACTGAGAAACCGGTTAAGTGATTGTTGCAGTACATTTCCATTCTTTATGTCCCTTTTTTGTTGAAAGACTCGGAAGTGTATATGGGCTCTCCATGAGCCAAATTGGGTACCTCCTCGGATGTAGTTTCCTACCGGGCTTTTTTAGGCTCAGTCCTTACCCGCAATGCGCCTGGTGATTTTCGTGATCTTAGCCGTAAGTTTTTTTCCTTCTTTTTAATGTGACCTAAACTACCTGTTCCATTCCCTTCTGATCTGCCTCATACCTTCAGAGGCATTGTCCTTGTTATTTTTTCCCCCTCTTATCATAATGAATTTTAGATGTTATTTTCCTTTAAGTTTCAAGTATATCTTTATGAATGCATTATCCACTTCCTACATTCGTGTTTTGTATTTATATTTAATTATTATTTTAATTATTATTTTATATATTATTTTATATATTAATTTTATTATTTTATATATTTAGATATTATTTAATTATTATTTTGTATTATTTTATTATTATTTTATTTTGAATTATTTTATTTTTTTATTATCTTATTTTGTATTTATTTTATTATTGTATATTATTTTTATTGCATTTTTTAGTTTATGTATTATTATTATTATTATTATTATTATTAGTATTATTTGCTTACGTCCATTGAATGTTAGCTTAGTTTCTGGATTAGCTAGCTTATTTTTACTTTTTAATGGCAATCTTTTTCAGTTTGCGTAAGGTTTTACCGTTAAGAATGAAGAGCACAGTAGTTCTCTGTGCCCACCTTCAAATTAAAATTTTGCAAGGAAAAAGTCAGTTTGCACGACCGAAGAGGGATATAATCTTTAACTATACCAATTATGGATTCTACAAGTTATCCACTTACTTATGCAGATTAGGGTTTACGATGTCCAGTTACGCTTCTGCTCTACCCTTTTTCAGTGAAGTTTTTTTTTCACATGTCCATCAAGGACAATGTAGTCTACTTCATCTTTTTTTTTCCAGCATAATATGTGTAAGTATGGGAGATAAGATTACGTGATTTGTTACTGGCAGACGAAAGGTGCATCTCCCCGAAAACCTGTTTTTTCGATTACCTCTATGATAATGATGGCGAAACTGAACTTACTGCGCGTGATTTGCACCAACGCTTTCGCGTGGCAGTTAATCCTATGCGTGTCTGTGCGTAAGCGTGTCAGTCAAGCCTTGTTTGTGATTTTCTTTTTGTCAAAGATATCAAGTGTGGGTACCACAAGAATCCCAGGAGTCTTCTTCTAGTGAGAAAAGCCTGGTCATTTTCAAAGTCTTGGTCTGTGTGCATTGGTTCTGGAGAATGCAAGGCAAACTATCACGTTATAGTGGGCGGGTGTGACATTCCTCTGTGGGCTCTTCTCTTTCTATAGAGATCTCCATACCTGACCCCTCCCCCCCTCCCTTCACGCAAACAACAGTCCCTCAGCAATTCCGCGCGTCAATTCGATCCACCGCAGCCAAAGAAAACCTTTCGGCTACCACTACTTAATCCTATTTTGCTTCTCTGGCTAAAGCCACAGCCAGTGTTATGCAAATATGCGAGCGTTCGGGTCATAACTGCCACAGTAGACCTATACAAATCAAACCATCGGCTTTTCGAAGATCTAACCTCTTTTATGAATATCAAACCTTTACGAGTTTCAAAGGAGTTAGCTGACCTCACGAGATAAAGAAATGCTCGAGTGTTAGAAATTTTTCCTAAGCTTCCTAGTGTGTATGTAACAACTTAAAGCTCATTGAGATGGAAGTGTCAGAGCATTGTTACCCGATTTGATGAGATTATCTCCTTCCTGGAGTTTTCCTAAGTTGTTTGTGCCATCCATCGTGGGCCTCCCAGAACCCATTGTCACAGTAACAAATCGCCCAAGACTTTTAAACTCACCTCCTTTAAGACCCAAATGTGAACTGAAATGCTAGGAATGTGGCTATTTTACAAGTCAGATACTCCAAAAGTGTCCCTTTTTATCCCCGTACTTGTGGATCCCATTTTTTCTTTATCAAACCTTCATGCGTCTCATGTATTGTCATCAGTCTTTAACAGGGAGAAAAAAATGTGAAAATGTTTTGAGGCTTTGGGGAGGATGGACAGTGGAATGCTGGTCCATTTTGTGGAAAAAGTGTCGACCTTTAGATGTGTCAGTCCGATAAGCCTTGATAGATGACCCTTAGCCGTTAAGCAAGGACTAATTGGTCAACCTTTGCGCTAATGTTTGACCGTGTCAAGGTGCCAAGTGTTACACTTGTGCCAATCATGATGTTGGTCGACAGTGGAGGACGAGAAAGTCTTTGACGTATTATCATCCTTAGCCCAGTCATGGTTATGTTCTTGGGAGTTTCTCCTCCCTCCCACTTGGCGGAAACTTCTTGACGGCTTGAAAAGCTACTTTGGCTCCATGACTTGCCAATTTTTTTTCTCTTATAACGAGGAGCTGCTGCAACCACCTTTAGGATGAAACACAAATATCCGCCCAACAATTGTTTGTTTGCCGTTTTCCCACGCACGCACACGCACATAGTACACATCACCTATTCCCCCCAATAGTCGTTAGAATTTGGGAAAACTTGAAAAACCATGTCGCTCGTCATGGGGGAACCTTCCTTCCCTCAAGCCCTGGCTTTCCAAGTCTAAAAGAGGGGGTCATTAATAATAATGTTTGACGTTATGTGACATTTACGAAGGGGGAAAAACTTTTGAAAAGTCTTTAAAAATGCATTTTATAGGCAATTTTGCTGGTAACAATTTTCTGCGACGCCAGTTCCACTGCCTCTAATTCCTCCTCCAAGAAGGACAAAGGTACCAAAAACAAACAAAAGCACCATAAGAAGCATACTTCAACAACACCCAGGCCCCTGAACCCATTTCTTGTCATGGCTTCCACCGAGCTCCCTCACCAGTAAGTTACCAAGACAAAAAATTTTTAGCATGCCACCTGGTTATGGATGTAGACGCTATTATGACCGCGTCTATCGGCATTGAATGCTTTTATTTTATAGGTCCATATTTTTTTGGAGTATAGCTTTAAACTCTCAAAAAAAAATGCATGCAGGTTGTGGTAACATTGTTATTTTCCGTGCAAGGTACTCTTGGCTGGCTGAACATGCTATATTCCAAGCTTGGGTTTTGGCTACTTTGGTGTTGGCGTTCCTAATACTCTTTCCATGTCCCAAGAAGCCGGAATGGCTATATTGCGTAAGTTGGGAAGATCCAAAAAGGTTGCCAGGAGACACGGGAAGAAACTAACGAGAAAAAAAGGGGAACATGTTTGAAGAGGCAAGTTTAGCTTCTCGGTGCTAACTAGTGGAAGACGATGCCGCAAAGTTCAGCGCGTACGCATCTTCACCTGTGTATTGTTAATTCACAACCGGCTTTTTTATTATGTAAGGAACCACACTTGTAAAGGGGTTGTGTTACAACCCGGAGCTGTATTACTTTTCACTTCTCTGTCCAACCTTCACATCGCTGTCTTTAAGCTATCATCATATCTGAAATATGTGTAAGAAAATAAAGAATAATTTTTTCCCAGTTTTCATGATCCTGGGAGCCATTCAATAAGAAGCTTGTCGTTGCAACATTAAATGCTTTTGCGAATGAGAAGGGGAGCTCAAGAATATCACGCCAATTAGAATAAGCACTATATAGGGCTAGCCGTGCAATTCAAGGACCTGAGCAGCAAACAAGTTGTATAGCTTGACAAACAAGAACGGTTGACTCCAGTGATCTTAAACGAATCCATGTATATTTTCAACCAATGCGCTGGCATTCGGCATGTGTACACCGTAAATGAATACTTCTTGCCATGTTCGGTAAACGGGAAAGGCGAGGATTCGAAGTCTTACTTTTGTTTTAATTGACTAGTAAATCAAGTTCGGGAGACTGGATGTCGATGCTAGGACGCACAAACTAGCGGAATATCGGAGACGAGCACGTCACGGTACCAACTAATACACTTTTCTTTTTGCTCCCCTGAAAGGAGCGTGGATGCACCTTAAGTAACAGAACGTAGTCCGCAATCCTCAGTGTACGATAGCATGGGTTGTAAATGACAGTTAAAGGACATTCCGGAAAATGTGTCAGATGTTTTTACAGAAACTGGATAGCTTAGATTGAAACTTAAACCTTCGTAGACGGTCGGTCATTCACAGATAAGATTTTTTTTTTTTTTTTTTTTTTTTTTTTTTTTTTTACTGTCGTCCGTAAAAGGCTTCAAGTGGGAATCTTTAACTATTTGGCGTACATATAAGATTAAATATCACACTTTTAAATTTCCCGCGATGGTAGAGCTCTATAAGGAAGACTTCCTATTCGGCCATATATTTTAGATTAAATCCCACACTTTCAGACTACGCGCAATAGTAGAAATAAATTATTTTTTAGTAGTTTGTGTGCTTTGGCAGCAGATAAGCGGTAAGCGTCGTCTTCAGAAGATTTACCTGGCAGGTCTCCATTTTTTATACTTCTTTTGGTGACATTTGATACCGCATTAAAAAAGTAAAGAAAAAAACAGCGAATTTGTCTACCGCGTTGCTTGCTGGAATTTGAGTTGTGCGCTTGAGTCGTGTTACACAAGGTTTAGCTAGTTATGATCATTTTTCTGTTGTTACAGCATAAGCTTTTACATAAGTTGTTACAGCATATATCTTTGTAGACAAACGACCGTGTAAAGAGTATGAGTACTCAGTAGAACAGATTGCTACTGCTAATAGATGTACCTTAGGATAATTTTAGCTTTACGATTCTTTTCCGGGTTGCAGACAGGTTTTTCAAAGGGGAGACCAATTCATATTTTTACAACTAGACTTGGGAGGACTAACAGACAAACCCAGTATCCGTTTAGCACAACTTTTGTTCCTTGAATTGCGAGCGTTTATGACATTAGTCGACGATTAACGACATAACGACGATTGTTGCTACCATTATACCGAGGGCTAACAGTAAATTATACACACAATGAAGCGAACAACAAGTTTTTTAAAACTAATTGCCGATGTTCTATTGTTAAAATTGGTACATTAGCGAACTGTCTTTTTATTTTTAATTATTGAAAAGTTAATCGTTTTGTACTCAATGGCACGAGTAAAAAGAGAAACTGAAACGTTTACCTACTTTGTTTCGCTAAAAGCGCCACTCGTACTGAGAAGTGTTCAAAACGTGTAAATCACAAAAGGTCTAGTGAAGCATTTCGAGGCTGATTTATTGTCTTTGGGGTTAAAAGGGTCAATGTGACAAATTTAAAACTTTTTTAGTATTCTTACACGGCAGTATTTTCTACTAAGTACATTGGAATTTCTTCGGCTTGCCTTTTGTGTGGATATTTACGTTATTCTGTGATACCCAGTGAAGGCAAATCAGCCTTGGAGGTTTAATTTGTGCAAGTACGGCCTTTCTGTCGGTAGAGATGGGATGATACAGGGGAACTGTAGCGCCAATTTCACAAGCACAATTTATACCAGCAATGGGTCAGCTGCAACAAAGTTTACCTAGGTGTTTTTCATTTCAATGCAACAAAAGCTTGTGCCCCGTTCGAGAGTTGGAAACAGCGGATTCCGAAAGCTTTATAAGCAGGTGCACAGCATCTACTAAGAGTGAGGAGTTTTTTGCAAATGTTTTTGCTGCGGGAGCCTCACCATACGGAAGATTTGTATGAAGGTTGTCTGACACATGGGACTCGTGTCTGATTTAATGGTGCAGGTTTTCCAAAGTCGATGAACATGAAGATGACGCGAAGTAAATGAGCTGAAATTAAAAAGAAAATGCAACGTACAACTTTGTGGCAAGGCAATGATTACCTGGTAGCTTATTGATGCACTTGTGGAGAAACAAAGTTATTGACCCTGTGTCTGACAGTTGGCGCCTTCCAACCTCTTTTCAGGAAATAAATTGCGATTGTTTTCTTTTAAGGTTCGGTAGGTTCTCTAGGTAGTACTAATCACTGTATATTTGTAGGAAAAAGAAAATGAATTCGAATTCACGTATTGCGTTTCAACGCTGAGCCAAATTTATTGAACGGAATTTGACATATTCAACTCATTTCAGACGAATCTGAATGCGCTTTATTTGTTGCTGGGAAAAGTTTGAATTGAACTGAAAACCTATTCAATTTGCCGATTTTTTTTTTAAATCCACACAAGCATCTCGCTTTCTGCTAGTAACGTAATATTTTCTTCTATGTTTACAAAAAATCTCATGACTAGAACTGTATTGGAAAGGTGAAGCTTTTTGTTATAAATCAGCGTCAGTGTTTGCTTTTTGCTGGCATTTTAAAGGTGTTGCTTTCGCCAGCAACCGTTCATTTTTATCTACTTCACATATTTGTAAAAAAAATGATTCCTAGGATTTCTTATCGTCTTTTCCTTTGAAGTTACTGGACAATTTCAAAGATCTACAAAACTGACCCTGAAAATGGTCAACTAAGGATATGTACCAAATGATCTACTTTTAACGTGTGAAATTTTTGTCTAAATATAACTTAAGGAGTTTACGTGGAAAGTCCAGAATAATAAACTCAGCGTTCGCAACGTGTTGAGTACCTTCAATAAGCAACGCAAGATAGCGCGTTGTAGGTATAAGCCGTGTTCTCCATAATTCCGTGTTATTTCTCAGTGTTTGCAATATTATTAAGGAGTTATTTATGAATCACGCATTATTATGATCCCTCACGTTGAATCACGATGCCTTAAATTATATAAAGTGGCGATCAACACAGATTTTTTTGTCAGTTTTGAAAAACGCAAAAACTTCTGCACGAAATGCAGGCAAATTTCATTATTTTTTCGTAACAAATCCAGAACTACTGAACACTTGACCAATAATAACACAATAAAACTTTTTTAGTGGTTAAACTTAGATATTTAGGCGTCGTTTGTATGCAGTCATGTATGTTGTAGTCAGCTTAATACGTCGTTAGTATGCAGTCATGTTTGTTGCAGTCAACTCAATACCAGACATACTTATAACATGCACTTGTCTTAGACTAGATATGGTTTCACGATAGTGCGAGTAAACAGGAAAGCTTCGCTTCGTGTGACGGCACATTTGTATAAAATTTCTTTTGCGAATTTGGCACTGTCCTGTGGTAGTGTTACAAGCGGCACCTGAGGTGGCTAGATGTGGACACAAACCCTCCAGAAACTTGCTTTTTATAGTCCTAGCCAGAATGTCCCGCACAGGTTGTTGCTTATCGTAAAAACTTTAACGAGTACAATTTCGTAACGTTGTTGTCTCTAAATCGCACAAGTTACGAATTTCATTGGAGAAAAACAGTCACACTTGCGGTTTACTTAGGGTTAACAGTTTTGGAATTCTACTTCCCGACGTGTTTCTACTGAACATTTCATCTCGCTGGTACACTACTTAGATTTGCAGTAGGTCGTAAAAATCCTTCGGTGCGCGTTATAAAAATCAACGTGTTAGTTAAGTTATGCTAATACTGTGTTGATTTTTCTTCTTAAGAGCAAACTTATTGCTTTGCGAAGAAGTCACTCAACACCGTTACAGGAAGTTATGTTCTTTAGTGTATGTTTTTTAGTTATGCTCTTTAGCGTTTTACTCGTAGAGTTACAGCAGTTGATCATGCAATCGCTGTCTCATATAATTACAGTTCATATAAATGAACCCCTGCAGTAACTGAAGAAAAATGCGTCTATTTTTACGGAACTTATCGGTTCGTGTTTCGTTGTTGCGTGCTTGTTTGTAGGTTGTGTTCTTTAACACTCTTCAGGAAAGGCAAAAGTCGTCAAAGAAGCCAAACGTAATTGCAATTAACAACCTGTCTTATGCGCCTGAAATGATAGGTGCGCAGTCCAAGATTTATTTGCAAGTATGTGATTATTTCGCAGACGAGCAGCAATGGAGTGCGTTTCTGTCGGATATTTATGAGCACAGAATAGACAAAAATCTGTCGGCTTTTTTTCAGGCAAAAACACTTTAAACCCAATTAGGAGTTAGTGTAGGTGTTTTTTTTATATATTTTCTCTTTCTTTTATTTTTTGCATGTGTCAAGGTGAACTAGGAGTTGGTTATGCTATTAACAGATGCTTCCTCTTCTGGCGCAACGCCCCTCGCGATCTAACACTCATTATCTTCAGTGCATGATTGCCATTTGCGGATGACTTCATCTCCCAACTCTGTAACTTTTGACAGCTCACTTTTTCCCGAGACTAATCGGTTTGCCGCTTTTCCTCAGAAGTCTGACTGCTGGGACAATCGAAGTAAACCATGGATTTGCAGACTTGTCCGGATCCCCTCGCCCTTCGCCCTTTGCAAATAAGTCTCTCAAAATGGACAAAACCAAAAACAGTTCCAAGTCATCATCCAAAGACAGTTCACGCCGGCAAAGTGAGCGACGAAAGAACCGTGGCAAGAAGATGCGAGATTGGGCATCACGCAACAAGCGGAGGCACAAAGAATTACTGTCCTTGTTAGCTCAAGGTGACGGAGTGACCGATTCTCAGACACTTGAATGCTGTCCTTCAGTGGTAGAAATGGTAGAGCCACTGGGCGGTATCAACATGGCCGGCCACCACGTGGAGCTCTACCGTCAGGGCGATGTTGGCCAACGCTTTTACGAACGGTCCTGTGAAGCCGAGTATTTGAAGATCAACAAACCTTGTCGTTTTATCGACGCCAAACTGAAGAAAGTGTCGAGGTGTGTGCAGAAATACTCCTACAGTTACGCCCTCGTGCGGGACTCTTTCTCAGAAACGAACTACCGACTTGACTATATCAAAATCCGTAGTGGTTGTGCCTGCGAAATTGTGCCACCATTGATCGGCCCAGAAGTTCATCAAAGTAGCTCCAATTCCACATTACGATAACGACAAATTGTCACATGTGTAATATTTGCCTCCCCCCTCGCTTTCCTGCACAGATTGTACACACCCATTGTTGTCACATGTCTGCGCTTTCCAGTCTCAATAAGTTTTGCATAATAAAAGATACGTTTACTTACCTTCGTAGTTTTACATTTACTTCCCAAAGGAAGGCTTATTCTAATCTAGGGTTCCACGTTGCGCTGCTAGGTTCACTAGCAGCGCGAACCCTCCACTGCTCGTTCACTTGCTGTCCCACTCTTACATACCAGTGGCTTATAAAAGCGAATAAGTTGAGAAACTAGTGTTGCACTTTTTGTCACTGCGAGCGTTCAATGTTTTCATTTGGGACTACGGTGTTCCATTGAGTCCTATATGAATGACTTTACAGGGCTAAACGATTGTTCCTAGTGCTGCCCTCACGTTGCTAGGGTAGACACCATAAAAAAAGCTTGCACACTTTCGTGCTAACCACTAACGCCTCTACGACCGAAACCTGGAACCCTGATTCCAATTCAGGACTCGCACTCAGACCTGAAAAATGAACTTCAGCGAAATTGAGCCCTTTTCATTTCGTACGTCCTCGTATTCCAACACTCGAAACTTGACGTTTGGTTGGAAAATTTAAACCAATTTATATCTTTGATCAGAAAGCCAATCTTCGGATACTGTGCGGGGGTAATTGCAATAATCAGAATATGAAGAACTGTCATTAGTCGTATATACCATTCTTCTTATATAAATCAGTGCGCACACTCTTGCAAGTAGAAGCTTCCGCTATGTAAAAAAAAAAAAGAAAAAAAAATATGTAGCTTATTCCAAATCTGGTTTGAATTCAAGTTCAGGCCACTCCAGAATGAACTTCCGAGTAAATTCGGAAACCATAACCTATTGGAAAATAATTCTGGCTCAAATCCGCGTCAAGTTTAAATTGATTGAGTTTTAAATTGGTAGAGTCGAGTTTAAATTTGGAATATGCTTATATGGCAAGTTAATCCATCAAGGCTTTGCGGCCTGCTGTCACACCAGTGTCTCTTTCCTAATTGAGCTGTAGCCATTAACTTTTTCAATATGGACACCAAACGATTCTTATTAGGAAGACGTACTCCGCGAAGTGAAGAAAACGACACATGAGTAGTTGACAAAAACTGGTATTATAAGTTTCGCACCACTCTACAAGCCAAGAGACAATTCGAAAAAATCAAGGTTCACCAGCATTATGCTCTCGAAGAAGTGTACAAAGACTGGTCATTTATATCAATTGTAATGACAGAAACCAGAATAGTATGGGGATCTGACGATGGTATTTTCACTGTTGCAAAGAAGTGGCCTTGACCTTCTAACAAACTTTTGCCCCAAGTCGTAGAACTTCCTAAACAGTCCGTATATTTAAGTTTTTCTCAGGTTTGTTTCTTTTCTGCCTTAAAATAAAACCCTGCAGTGAAGCGTAAGCTACAGTAAATTGGTGTGTTTCCCTTTCAACACAACCGGTGAGAAACTAAGATAAATAAACTGAATTTGCTGTATCTCTTAGCTCCATCTTCTATATAATGAAAAAAAAATCAAGGAAAGAAAAGACATGAGGGGGGAAAATAGGGAAAATGATATAATTTAAACCATCCTCTAACAGCCATGATAATCTAATAATTTAACCAAGCACGCGGCAAGGAAGATATAAAAAAGATAAACTCAAAAGGAAAGAAACTAAAAAAAAATGAAATAGAGTTCTTTAAATTCCTTTGAAGGTGGCAAATTCTGACAGTGATAGCAAAAAGGGGGAGGACAAAAATAGTAAATTATACAGGAAGCAGTAATATTCCATTCGAATCCGCTGGTGTGTGGTTTCACGTCACTAATAGCCCGCCAATTCTGCAAAAGTCTGGTCCATTTCGTCCGCGATGGATTTGTATTTCTCCTTCTCGTGCACCAACTCATCTAAACAACAACCAGACCATTAGTTAGCTCTTTCGCCTTTTGGCAGTTCATATAAGCCAGTATTTCCACAAATGCGGCAGAACACGTCCTTAATTAGCCAGTTTTTGCTTCATGGCTTTTGATCTCAAATGCGTGGTGACAACTACAAGCGTAGCGTGGATAGCGAACCAAGGAATACAAAGGCATTTTCGCAAGAATTGCCGCAAATAACAAGACAAGAATGCGAAACGAAGAGTGACTGGTCTTAATTTATGCAGAACCCCAAAATTACACTTTTTTTCGCAACAACGTGTACACCAATAAATAATGTATTGAAGAAGAGGCCAAAAGAGAAATTGGTAGACAAAAAGTAAACAAATTCAGAGAGAATGAGAGGAAAGAAGGAAAGGTATTTTTTTTTGCTCTTGCTAGCCACTAAAAATCAACGGAGTTAAAATTAAGTTACAATCCCGTTAAGTAATAACAAAAACTTTTCTTCGCCCCCTCCAAAGTTGTGTGGTAATCATAAGTTGTTGTAAAGGCAACAAAGGAAGTGCGGAGGGCCCCACAAAGCAGAGATTGTAAGCGAACCATAAAGGTGGCAGCAGAAATAGGACGAAGAAGAAGAAGAAAGTGGCATTTCTGAATTGTGTTGTGTTTAATAGCCCGACAATTCTGAGAAAGTCTGGTCCAGCTCGTCCGTGATGGACTTGTACTTCTCCTTCTCGTGCACCAGTTCGTCTACAGAGTTGGTAATGTGCGGAAACAGGGATAGGAAGAATGGAAAGAAAACGAAAAGAAAAAAAGCAATCATTAGCCATCCATCCGCGTGTCATAATAGTCAGCCTTATGTCCGTTACATTGAAAGAAAATTATTTGAACAAAATTTGCATGCTTGAAAGGAAAAATACGTGGCCATGTTGAGTACTAACCGTCACCCGTCACGCCATTGGTCGTAAACCGCCTCGGAGCAAGTTTTTGTGCTCGGTTAGTTCAAACAAACTCGTAACAAGCAGCTATGTGTAACACGAATATTCAATTAATCAATGCAACAATTCATTACTCACGAGATGCCTTTCGTTAAGTTAAACAAGTGCCGTGGTCTGTGTAAGTTGTAGATATACGACTTCCTTGTACCGTGTAAAGAATGTTTGCAAATTCTCTTCCTTGTTTAAAGACGATTGTGTCCTGTTGTCCGATATGGAGCTCTTTAATTGTTTATTAGTAGATCAAATGATATAGATAAGCTGTGCGTTACAAAAACGTTGCCTTTTTGGGGAATGGTCACAAAACCAGTTAAACAAATTAACTTTTCGAGTCTGTCCGATCTTTTATTTCCTCTTCAGCTGGTTTAAACCTTTAGATCCAGCTAAAGAAAATCAAGTTGGTACTAGGTAATAGTTTGTGGCGTCCATTAATGTGTCTCAGCTACGCGTAATTTATTAGTCACTAAATAAGTCAAGACGTCGGAACGAGCCAGACAATTTCCACGATTTGCAAGGACATCAAGGTCGTTTTTGCACAAAACATCCCCCCAATTCAAGTTTGCACAATACAAAGGCAGCAGGCAAAGGAATGACAAAGAAAGAAAACAACAAAAAGGCACAAGCATAGGAGTTTTGCTCTATCGCCATTTCCCACACTGGCATTAGATAAGAAAGTGCGATGAGTTTCCAAACCTGGCTTTGTGTGTATGCAAGACGGATTCGTACGGGCGTGGATACAACTCTTACATATTTTGGATATCTTGCAATGTGGACTCCATTTCTTCTTGCAAAATCTTATTTCGCTCCTTTTCGGCTAAGAGGTCGTCTGCAAGGCCCATGCGTGTTAATTAAATCAAACGTCACACAAGATATTAGTTACATATCCAACACGCTTTCAATGAGTTTTTAATCTTGTTAATTAATTTTTACTTCCGTTTTCCCCGAACACCTTAAATTCAATACATGGGCTTTAATGTAATTCCTTTCCATTTAACCATGGTTAAAACGTCAGTGTAAACGCCGCAGTTAAGGCTACGTTCAGACAAACGCGATAACCACGTTTACACAAAGAAAATGTGTACCATTGACCATGGTTAAGGTGCAACGAGGAAACGGTGCCTTAAAGAACTAAGCTACTCGTGCAAAATTATGTTGAAATGTAATAAAATATAATTATTGTAAACGTAAATACCTTCCAGTCTGTCCACTTCCTTTTGCAACTTCTGTACAGAGCGCTCAGCAAATTCAGCGCGGGCTTCAGCCTATTAATAGACAAGACGTTATTAGTTTCGAGACGCCAAAGTCATAAAAGAAAAAATTTCATGCTTAAAGACGCAAAACTACGTGCTTGGGGGTGATTAAGCAATCACAAGCTTACCTCGTCCCTTCGAAAACCCACCAATGGGGCTAAGACTTTACATTTTCCCTTCTTTTCTTTTTCTTTTTCATTTTATCTAAAAAGAAAAGCTTTACGTAATGTTTTTATCGTTCCGTATTTGCGTTAAATCTCGTTTCTTTATTTTTTTTGGTAAACCCTTTAAGCTGGTTTCCCGTTTTATTCTTACTTTGTATATTTTTCTATTTGCGTTTAAGTTTTTATAATTATTTCGATATTTCTTTTTTTAACTTTCCATTTTTTATCAATTTTCATCGTTATATTTTTTCTAAATCTACTTTTCGTTATTCTCATATTTTTAGCTCTTAGTTTCCTATCTTCTTCCTTCTTTTTTCTTTCATTGGATCTATTTTCGGCGTTACTCACCTCCTTAAGTCTTGACGTCAAGGACTTAATTTGGGTTTCGTATGCTTCTTCACGGGCTGTTGCCTACAGTGTCAAGGAGGAAAGGACAAAGCACAATGCAAAGTAAAACCGTGCAAATGCTGTTAAACTACAAAATTCAAACAACGCAACGGATTATCGAAAATACAGGTCAAAGAGATGTGGTAGGAGGGTGGAGATGGGGTGATTAACAGGCTAAATTGTAGAGATGCATGGTAATCCACACTTAAGGTTGGGTTGCACTCCTCTACAATCGAAAAAGAGGTGTGGCCAAGGTACATGTACCTGCTTGAGCCTGGTGGTGAGCGTTTTAATTTGCTCCTTGTAGGCTTCTTCACGTTGGTTGGCCTAATTACCCCAGCCGCGTTGGATTCAGACGCAGAAAAAAGGGAGGATGAAGAGGGTGGGGAGGGGTGAAGGTAAGGTGGATTTTTCGTATAAGGAAATAATGAGCATTATTTTCTATTACTTTCTTGTCTTTAAATTACTTCAAATTTGAACTAAGTTAAAATAATTCAAGAAATATTCTTAAATAATTCGAAAAATATTCCGAAAAATTCTAGATTTTTAAAAACATTTCTGGAAAGGATTTTAAAATAATTCTGAAAACAATTTCGCAACCATTCTGAAAATAATTTAAAATTATTTGAAAATACTTAGGAAGTGGTGTTTAACATTGTCTAAACACTGAAAATTCTTTGAGAAAAACAGAACACTCGGGAAGCTATTTGATAAATATATACATTTTAAAATTAATCTTGAAATGCCTTGCAAGTAGAATCTTTTGTTTACCTTTTCTTCAGACACTTCCAGGGACTTGAGGTTGTTGCCTACGACACGCAATTCTTCTTCAAGTTCCACGATTTTCCTAGATTTCAGAACCTTTTTAGTGTTTGTGTAAGAGAATTCATCATAGTAAACAAGCGCGTGCAAAAGTGAGACATAACAAGTACAGCGTTATCTAAAAGCGTGCCCAATTTTCAAGTGTCGAAGAGTGCGAACTACACTTACTGCTCGCCAAGCTCAGCACGTTCTTCTGCGCGCTCCAAATCGCTTTCAAGCATCACCAATTTGCGAGCGACCTACGGTTAACCAAAAACCAAGATACAAAAACTCGAAAACCATGCGTGTCAGATTTCACACCATTAAACACGGATCAAATCTCCATGCAGAGTGCATTTATAAAAACACAAACATTTATTTAAAATAAAAAAGTAATGTAAGGGTAGCTCTGGTTCCATTCCGTAGTTCAAACAAATCCGTTAACACACAGCAAATTCGAAAACTGCAAAACTTGGACGACGCTAGTGTCCAGTGCCATCTGCCGAAAGAGAAAGAGATTAGCTTACGATTCACCAGTCTCGGCACGCTCTTCAGCACGTTCCAAATCAGCTTCAACCATGGCCAGCTTACGGGCCACCTACAACGAGAATTCCTTCATCAATCAATCTCGCTCTTCTCCTTCAACATTCTCCACACCACTCTCAAGTCCAAACTTGACGAGCAGACAGATGCCACATCACGAGCTGCCGAAACGAATGGTTAGAAATGACGGTTTTTCTGGCAAATCCACGAAAAGGTGGGGGAACTAAACGATAAGTTTCCAAGTCATGCGGCTCTTATGGGTAAAATACGCGCTCCAATCGTTTGCAGAGTAGCAACGATTTTGAATTAACTCAATAAAAACGCCACAATCCGGGTTGACTACTGTGTTATGTCAAAAACTTTTCATGCAACTCAAAAATTAGTCGAATCTAATTTCTAGTGGCTCAACCAATGCCTGAACGGAAGTTAGAAACGGGTAAGAACGATTAAGACAAATTGAGAGCAATCGCAGAGGAGACTCGCCTCGTCGTATTTGCGGTCAGCTTCCTCAGCCAAGAACCGCGCTTCCTTCAACTGATTCTCCAAAGCGTCCATACGTTCTTCATCGGACAAGGAGCGGTTTTCCAACACCTTACGCATACTGGTGAAAAAAGTGCATGATTAAAACTTCCGTCGCGAGAACGTAGCCATCCTGGAACATAAAGGTTACTCGGGAAGACCTATTTAAAGATTACGTCGAACAACGCAGTCCTAACCAGCAAGTCCTAAATGTTTATTTTTTATTTGAAAACTTTCAAGACGAACCACGTCTATTTTCTGACGTATTATCGTAATCCTAAATGTTCTTCTCGTGGAATACGGAATATCCAGAGCTCCCTTTTAAACCTTGAAAAAGTTTACAAGACCAGTGCTTGACACTTGAATGAAATTTAACCTAAAAGATTCAATAAAAGGGTTGGAAATAAAGAAAATGATTAAATGAGATTGAATGAACCCTGATTCTGTCCCGCAAGTCTCGCTACGCACCTCTTCGTATTTCCTGTCAGCTTCCTCAGCAATCATCTTGGCTTGTGACAACTGGGCTTCCAAAATTGTCACGCGATCATCTTCCATGTTGGTGCGGTTCTCGAGGGCTTTGCGTATCCTGAACGCCATCATGCACATGCCAATCCGAGGATAATTAAGGTCATCAGGAACATCCGGAGGACAACAATGGTAGGTGATAAGGCATCAACAACAACACAAAAATACACAAACACGAGGGTTAGTTTCACACGACAATCCAAAAATTAAATCAATGCATTCAAAAAGTATACTAAAATATTAATTCTCCATGGAAACAACATAATTACTACCTAGACTCGCTAAATTTGTTACTAAACTTTATTAATAGGTGAGTTCAAATCCAAAAAAGTGCAAGCCAACATTTTTTTTATTCTACAAACTCTGGTTAGTTTCGAAATTAAGCATGCGTCACGTTGGACCGCAACATGAAGAGATCTCTTGTTTACTTGAAGTTGCTTTGCGAAAAAAAAAAAGGATTTTAACTTCTTCTGTCTTTGTTTTTGGTCAGTTTATTGCCAACAAGCTATTCTGTTCTGCAATGAGAATTAGCGAACGCTTGCAAGAAGTTAACGAACTTCCAGTTGCCAAACTACACACGACGCAGAACCGGTTTGAGATTTGTATACTGAAGGTAATTCTTTTTAAATCATTATCTTGAGCCATAACTATGTAAACAACCGCTGCTGAAATAAAATCTTAATAATCCTTCAGAAATTCGAAGATTTTTCCTCAACTGCCTTAAAATGTTCTAAAGAACAGTAATTTGTGAGTTCTGATTACAACTTATGATTACCGTTCGGATTCATCAGCGGAGTGTGAGGCTTCAGCCAACTTGGTGGAGCAAGTGGCCAAACGCTCTTCGCTGCGTTCCAAGTCTTCTTCCAAAAGTTGGATACGTCGGTTCAAGGCAGCGACTTCAGCTTCAGCCTGTTAAAACACATCAACAAAATTGTTTAAAAATCGCTCATAAAGAATATTATGGAAATCAAATTCTCTCCAAAATGGGGGAACTTGCTGGAATGGGACGGAGAAAGTGGTTTCTCACCCAGACGCCAGACATATACACATTTTTCTCGCTCTCGAAAACTTGGGAGAGATTTAAGACATGTTCAAGAATCTGGTTTTCCGACGACTGATATGCAGATTAGGCCGACTCCTTTTTCCATGTATGGGAAAGAAAACGAGTACGATACCCCGAAACTTCATGACAAGACTCACGCAACTTCCAAATCCTTCGATCTCAAGAACGATACCCAATTAGAAATGAACTATCCATGCCTCTTAATTTCTCATTTCCCCAAACCTGACATGTATGTAAACACTTGAGCTTAGATCCGTATTCACTATTCACTACTCAATTACTCAACAAAATATTCAATTCAAAACTGAACAAAAAATTCAAACATAAAAAATATATTTTGAGTAAAAAAATAGATTTATGTATATTTTGAGTAAAAAAAATATACATTTTGAATAAATAGTAAAAAAAAAATGCTGAAGAGCTAAGGCAGCGTTTGTACCGATGTTTTTACCCACAGGTTTACTAACCAGGGTGGAAGGTGTCGGTGGAAAGCGCTTTAGGGAAGATTTCCCATGTAAAGCGTGATAAGGACGGTTAAGCGGGTAGGGGGAAGGAGGTTAGAAAGCATGGAATCGGATACGAAAACTCGGATACGGGTGAATGACGGGAAGTCGGATACGGATTGTCATGTGTTTCCACAACCCAGTCCTGTCTGGATGTATGTTACGGCGGCAAGCGGCGGCCTTAGCCTAGCACACCCTTCCTTTCCTTCCTGTCATGCGTTTTTCAAACATATGCGTAACCTTTTTCACCACACCCGTTCATTAGCTAGCTTTTACTAGCCACAAAACGGCCCTTACCACAATGTGCACCTATTCACCTCCGAAGTTACACCTCATGCGCCATTGCTTTTCGATGCATTCCTCAATTGCGGCCTGTAAATTTCTCCATTTCTCTTTTTGACGCTACGTTAACTCTTACCGGCACCCCCAAAGCCTATTGTTGTATTGTAACTTTCCACTCACGATGCGTGAGGGAAGATGAAAATGGGTATGGTTTTATTCCCTTAATTTGAATAGGTAACGCTATTGTAACCCAACGGATGGTAAAAGAGTCGAGTAACTTCTACCTAAATCCCGAGAAAAGGTGATTGAAAGACTTTTTTTCGGGACAGAAAAGGAGAAAGAAGAGAGGAAGAAAAAAGCCCTGGCCAAAACCCGGTGTTGGAAGACCATATAAGGTCTGCGAATGTCTTGTGAGTCAGGTCTGGTTTAGAGCTGCTCTCTTGCTCTGTGGTTTTCAGAGCACTTTTGCCGAGTTTTGCCCAAATCTGCTTAATTTTTTTATCTGTTGTGCGAAAATTGGGGTCAGAAAGTTATGCGACGTACACAGCAGACTGCGGTAGCGTGGAAAAAATCAATATGAGACGTTGAAACATGTAAGACACGTTTTTCGATTCCTTTTCGAATATTTTTTTACAACTAAAAAACACTCGAAAAAGAATGTTGAGTTATTTAATACCAAGACGAGCTTATTGAACTTGTCCAGCCTAGTAGCGGTAATTTTTCTTTGCTTTTTTTGTGGAAATAAAGAGATTAAGTGCGAAAATTCGTTCGTAGTGCACTGCACTTGCGAAAGTCAATAACAGATGGCGATAGATGCCTTTTTGGCTCAATAAGATTACTTAAAGGAGATGAATAGGGAAAAAAATAGTGAAGATGGAGGCGAACACTCACTTCTTCTCGCCTCGTAACTTCGACGTGCAATTTCTTTTGCAACTCTTCGCACTCCTCTTGGTAGCGTTCAGCCTCTTCTTTCTGTTGTCTCATTTTCTTTTTGAGAATATCCAACAAGGTACCCCCTTGGCCCTGATGGTTCACAGAGTGGCTAGCCATTGTTGTTGGGTTTGGTTTGGAGTTTTGTAACAAGGGAGACTACGTCCTGAGACCAGGTAAATTGTAAACGATCGCAAACTATGGTGTTCCACGCTTGGGTCAAAGTTGCACAGCACCCTTTTTCTTCGTGTGTTTCCGTGAAAAATCCACAGTAAGACAAGCTAGTTTAACTGCTTTTTCTTTTAGCCGTGGTTTGCACTTTGATAACTGATATCAAACGGTGGACGCAATCGGTATTTTAAGCAGAGAAGTATGGAGAACCACCTGACAGACACGACCACTCCCTGGCGTTTACCAAGCCGTATGAGCGCATGAATACCAAGCCAAAGCCAGACTTTTGGTAGGGCCAAAACCCAAGCCGGGGCTTGCTCCCGTACAGCCGCGAGCATAACGCGAGGGATTGTTCGCGAACAAGAAACCCAGCCTTAGTGGGATAGCTTGGCACGGGCCAGGGAGACCCAATCTACCTTGGCCCAATACGTGAACTTCGGGGCTCCTTTCGACCGGTATTCGAGTTGCACGGCAAGTCGGAAAAAGCGAGGTATAGCCCATTAAAGGTATTACAGAAACTTTTATGGATAAGGTTCCAAGATAAAAAAGAAGAAACCGTAATACTAATCTGTCCTTGAGAAAACGGAGCAAGCGCCGTTTTGGAAAACCATGGTAAGCACGAATACGTCCTATATTCCCTTTTTAATCCGCGTTTGATTTGTAGTGCGACTATGAGCACCTACTTGAGATGTGGATATCGGTGTTGCGTAGACTTAACAACAAGCGGCGTTTCTGCTGAGCCCGGATGTAAAGCAGATCGTTTGTGGTTTAGTTTCAACGCGATTGATAAAGTTGTGTCGTAGAAAAACCGCATGTCCGGAAACCCGGATGTAAAAGACACCTTTTTGTCCTTCTTGGCTGATTATACAGTCGAATCTCGCTATAACGAAGCCTGGTTGTAACGAAACTTTCGGACACCGTAGAAGAAATCGACAGATCACGCTGTATACTAGACACTTAAACATTACCTGTTTAAATTTTAAAAGTATTCGATATAAATAATTTCGGATTTATGAAACAGTATTTCGGTCCCTCAGGATATTCTTTATAACAGGCCTTTGCTACAGTAAAAGCTCGTCATAACGAACCCTTTTATGCCTAGCTGTCGGCTTAGTAGAGGGATTTTAATTTCCCCGAGTAACAGAAATATAAAAAAGCGTCTGATATAACAAATCTCGGATATAACGAAGAGTCTATTCTCTTCCCAAGGGGTTCAATATTTGCATATGGATCATCCCTAGTTGCAGAAGCTTAGCGTAGCTAGGGTAATAAAGCTCAGAATGGGAATTTGATGTGATGTCCAAAAATATTGGGACGGTTGGTATGGGTCGCTACGCGGTCACTGTACCAGGTTTTTATTGACACTACGCGCAACAAACCTATCCGAGTCAATTTTGCAGTCACGCATTGACGTCGTGAGTTGGGTAATTCATGTAGTAATATTACTGTTGTGACAGAGCTTTCGACCCGAGCTGGAGTACGAATTCGATCGGGAAATTCTTTCCAGGGAGATTGTATGGAATACGAGATTATACTCGCCATGAACTGGTTAGCATTGTTCAGGCTTGCGTGTGAAGTCACCGAAAGATCGTTAAACTTGGGTTTCACAATGTAACTGAGACACTGCCGCGACTAACACATATTCTATTTTTACGATGACGTTTTGCAAGAAATTAAATGTCCGACGCGAAAAATGTTGGAGCGTAACTTTGAGCACAATGGAACTTGTCGGCAAAACTTATAGCTTTCGCTGAATTTTATTTTTGATTATAAAAAGTATCATCACGTGGACTTTACCGCATCAAGCAAAAAAGTCAATAGTGAATTACGTATGGAAAAAATAAAGAAAAAGACCTGAGTATTATGGAGTAAGAGGACGTACGTGGCAATAGAGCATACTATTTCCACGAACATGTGTACTAACATTTAAAAAAAAACTATTTTTACATGAAATAATCAGCAAGTTGGAGTACTTCTCGATTGTACTTTTGTCTTAAGTTGGTTGAAGGAAAAATCTTGTGTTTTTCTGTTTGCAGATGCTGGTTACATTGTTTTCGCAACATTTGTCACTGAACCGAGTGATACCTGACCGGCCTGATAGTATAATTATGTCCTACTAGACTGGGTCCATTGCATACATGATGTATGCAAACACGGTTCCGTTACTTTGGGTTGGTCCTTAACTCTACTATCGGTTTAACCCCAGAGTATTGCCCACCGTCTTTATCTGATTACGTCATGGCCCATCAATGTTAAGTCCCCTGATATCTGAGGCAAAGCTACACGACTTCCTCCGTAATACAAACACCACAGCTCAGATAATAGAAACTTGATAGATCCCGTTAACATGCCTCGGCTTACAAAAGTATTGTTGGAGTTGCTTTTTGGAAAAACTGACCCGCTTGAGCTGCGAATTGAGAATGTTATGGAGTTCGTTCTTGATGATGCTGAATTTCATCATGGTATCCGAGCTAAAAACGGAAGAGCCGAATGCGAAGCCCGGATAGTCCTCGCATCGGTTTTTGCGTCGCATGAGTTTTTCGGCAATGACTTCCGTGCACACACTTTGGCACCGTAGTCTGGATAATTCGGCCGCTTCCATGTCTTCTTCAAAACACGCCGAAGTCGATTCATTGTTGCCCGGACCCGGCCCACCAATCGGGTCCGGTCGGACACCCTTGGACGGTGAAGCTTCTTTCTTATGGTCACTGATAGGATCCGCGTGCCAGGAATTACTGTTCACATCCGCGGATCGTACCACATAAGGTGAGCCCCGCCCACTCCGCGCACTATCGCGCATTGGCCGTGCACTACGAGCATTATTGTTTGGATTTGATGGCTCTGTTGCGCAGACAGTAGGCACGTGATGCCGTTCAAGGATACTTCGCACTGTTCGACTAACACTAGGCTGTTGTTGTGGGTCGTTGTCTAAGGCCAGACGCGTTTGCGGCTCCTGAGCCATTTTTTAATACTCCTTTAAATACAAATTCCCGTGATTTTACAACGACAATAAAGGCAACGAATTTTATTCCACTGCAGTCGACGTCACTGTCTGTGTCTGTGCCAGGCACACATGATTTCCTGCTCTAACTGTTCTGGTGAATGCAGGCCCCGTTTGTTGGGCTTACTCACGCTCCTTTGCTTTAGCCTTGTGCGGTTCTGGGGCTTTGACTCGCAAAGCAGTTCGGGACCGAAGCCAAACTCGTTTTCGGCAAGGCACAAGACCAGCAGAACACGAACCCGAGAGAGGAAAAGGGGGACGGCGAGGCGTGAGAGGTGTTATTGCGGGACTTTCGGTGGGGTGTCAAGTCTTGAAATCCGTCCGAGGTGGACAAATGGATTTTTTACTTTGCGAACACTTGAAACACCCAAGAATAGCAACCTCAGAAAACGGGACTTATTTTTTTAACGTGAACACGGGATGATTTCCACAGCCAGCTGCGAGCTTATTAGTCCAGGAACTAAGTTGTCTTTAGGTCACTGTTCAGGACTTTGCTTAGTTTCTTCCTTTTCTCACACAGCCCCCCAGGACGGTACGGAGGGTTTGGGTTGGACGCTTACAATTTCGGAAAGAACCCCTCACATCTCTTCACATCCCCCTAGCTGTGTTTGTATGCTGTGAACCTAGCCGCTTCTGGGCTTTGCCTTGTTGCCTGCCGATTTTTCAAAATCGTTGTTAGCTGAAGCCCCACGGTGTATACAAAAAAGAAACAGACGTTGTGACGTCACGACGTCGCAACGCTTAACCGCTCCGAAAAACCTTGGCTGCCTCGGGGGCGCTCTTGGGCTCAAATACTAATTATAGCCACTGGCGACCTCTGGGCGAAAAGAATCCCCCCCAGGACTAAACTTTCTTAACTTCCGGTTTGATCGCTATTCGACTTGATAAGACGTTGATTGGAGCTGTCGCTAATCAAACAAGACGGATACGCCAAATCACGTGCCAGGGTGAAGTTAACTCCCTTTTGTAATGTGTAATTCCAATCAACAGAGCGTTTAAGAATATTTTGGTTTAAATTGCAAATATGAAAGTGGCTAATAAATTGTGGCACATCCGCTTATACAGTTTGTATAACAGACTGTGTCGGAACTTTGCAGCCATTTTTTAGGACGTTTTGGAAATTTTCTTACTATTTGAAAGATATTTTTTTCGGGAATTTTAACAAGAACATTTTCTGGGATTTCTTACCGATTCGCTGAAACTGAAATTATGCGATTTTGCGGCAATGATTGAGTTTCTTTACTTCTGCGATTTTCGGGCATTTTTTCTAATTTTGAGATACTTTTCAGAATCTTAGACGATCAGAGAAAGAAAATTAAAATTGTTATTAAAAAATTGCAAACTTTCGGATCGTTTGATGCGGTATGTCTGCATCGTTTAAGCGAAAATAGAAGCCATGTGTTGAAACTTTGTAAGTAATAGGGTAATATTCACGGCGCCTGCATCATACACAACCGCCGGCATGGTTTATTTTTATTCCTTTTTTGGCATTTTTCGCAAGTCAACCGATTAAATGTGGACAGAAAACCGGTTTATGTCTTACGAATATGTAGCATGCCTTTGAAACCGAAGTTTGCGTCCAGTGTGAGAACGCCCAACAGCGAAAGTCTCCACAGAGTTGCTTCCGTGACGTCACGGCTAGGATTCGTCTTGTGGCCGTATATGGAGCGGAGGAGGCTTTTAGCTGAGACGTCCATTGCCTGACTATGGGGGGAGTGCGATACTAACACTAACGTTAAACCCTATACATGAGGGGGAGATTTTCGGATGCTGAGCCGTCTCAATATAGCACCCACAAACATGCATGAAAGCAAATTCCAACGTTTCCGCCTGTGGCTGCTACGGTAACCGCGTTTTATTGCGCCTGCAGCGCGTGGTATTACACCAACACAAGTCCTAGGAGTCAAATGCAAGAAATGCTGACGGCAAGAGATATTCAGCTTGTGTTGTTTTGCCCGCGTATTCGAATTGGTTGGTCTATTGTTGGGACTCTGGTGCAGCTCCTTGAAATCCCGCAAAAGGAGGTCAAGGGATCGTTTTTCTTTCGACCAAGGAAAAGTCTTCGTGATAGTCCAAGAGAAGAACTTTCTCCATTCCAGATTGTCTGACCACATGTGTGGAGAAAAGCGAATTTGCCGGCCTTATGGACGAAAAATGCCGAACCAGGACCCGGCTGGCTAAATACGCCATCTTGCAAATTATACCGCGGGTTCTTGAACCAATGGCTTATTTTTCCCCATAAACTTCTTTTTTGAACATACGGCTGTCACTGCCTCTGAGTAAACTTATAAGCTGTAACAATGTGGCCAGTTGCAACACCACGAAATGTTACTGTTTTACCCTCGCTGGGCAACCTTGGACCTTTCGACCCGTCTACCTGCTTGACATTCTTCAACAAGGTTTCAAAAGCCTACTTTACGGGGATTTTGTGGGTCATCAACAAGAGTTTTACGTAGTGTGGTGACGAGAAATCGACCGCAACAGCCTACTAATAGGGCCGTTTTTGAAACTCCGGGGCCGTTAGAATCTGAGCGCAACCTGGGATGTCCCATTTCAGGAAGTGTTTTTGTATGGAGGTAGGGGGTTGTTGTAAAAGGTAGGAACGGGGGTGCAGAATAATGACTTACGTTCTGAAGAGCCTTATCCTTCTCTTCCAGCTTGGCATTGGCAGCAATCAATTGCTCTTGAACGGTGTCCAAGTCGTTTTCGAGTTGTTGCATTTTCTTTTGGAGGGCACGCACTTCCTCCTCGGCCTTTTTGTCCATACATGGTCATGTAGAACATCATAAAGGAAGGATAAAAGATAGAAAGAGTTCGTGTTAGCCCATAATGTCATGAAGTGACAAATTGCGTAAAAAAATGCACCTTTTCGGCGCGGAGGGCGGCATCGCGAGCCTGCTGTTCGCAGGTGTCTGCGCGATCCATCGCGTTATCCTTTTCCAACTTCATCGCCTGCATTTTCTTCTTGATGGCGTCCATGGTGCTGGATGTGTGTGAACGAGGCGCTCAACCAAATAAAGTCTGCCAAAGTAAAAGAAAAACAAACATTAGAGTCAATGCGAGTCAAATAAACTGTCGGTTAAACTGTTAGCCTAGACATGGACAGTTCTCCGAGTGCGTGTTTAGCAGGCACGCTCATCCCGCTGGAGAAGCGTGGTGTCTTGTTGCTACTCGTCCAGCGGGACCCCGGAGCCCCGGGTTCGGGCATCGAGACCATTTCAAGCTGTAGCTATTTTCTGCTTGCTGGCTACCAGCCTCTATAAGCAGAAGGCGGATCGCATAGCTTATTTTGGATATCCCCTGCCTACGCTCGACGGAGCGACCGGGGAAACTTGCGTAAGGGTAAACTACCGTTCTGCCGCACTTTCATGTCCATGTTAACGTAAAAAGTTCCGTCCTTTTCTCGACTTGATATACGTTTATACGCATTCGTAATCTGCCTATCTGACTTCGAATGATAAACAAAACGGAACAGGGTTAATGCTTAATCTTCCATGACGGGTTAAAGTCCAGATTGTTTGAGGCTCGTAAATTGCATTTACGTGCAAGAATGCCAAAAGTGCCCAGCAATGGAGATTTAGAAATGCAAGCCGATCTTGCATTTCCTTGAAACCCCAAACGTTACCGGACGAAGCCCACTTGGTTATCAACCCCGTATCCCTCCTTTAAAACTAAGTTAGCGGTTAGCTAAGAGTACAGGTTTAGGACATTACGGACGTTTTAAACTAGACACGGCAGAATAGTATAACAGAAAAAAAAACGGAGGTCTTCGTTCTTGTTTCGAAGTGGAAAGTTGCACTGCAATTCTAGAGAAGCCACGTGTGGTATTGGCTAGATAAAAATGTGTCACGCTCACGATTCTGGATACGGTCCTTATTCTTTTTTAGAAAGCACACTTGAGATCGGGCGCCACTTTTTTTTTCTTTCGGGTCAGTTAAAGGAGAATTCGGAATACAAGAGGCATTAGTTAAGTTAGATGGTTTGTTGAAGGGGAATTTTTTCGTGTGAGAGATCTCGGGGTGTAGTGTATAAGTCCACAAGTGTTGTACAAACCCACCTTTCAAAATTTAAAAGGCCTGAGACCGGCTAGCGGGCACTATGGCTGAGGAGCGACTGAAGTTAGCTTTCGTCTTGGGGTCACTACTAGAGCAACTTTAGTCAAAGAGAAAAGAGGCGTGTCTGACGTAAAAAGTCCGAGCTGAAGTTGTGTATAGGAAAGCCTCTCCTGCTTAGCTTACGCGAAGGGAGAGCTTTGGGAGCCTGGTCTGATGTATTCTTGCAAGGAAGCACAAGAATCTTGCTCCCGAAATTCTATTTTGGACAGAGCAACACAGGCAGTTTCCATAGCCCAAACGGAAACGTAGTACCAGTGAACCAACAAACCACCTGAGTTTGGTCCTAAACGGACTAAGCTCTATTTTTCGACTTATTTTCCGTCTCTTCCTAACGAATGCCTGTCTCATTGTTGACCTGGGATTTACATTTTGCGTGGAGCTGTTTTTCCTAGTACCAAACGAGGCCTAGCTAGCGACGGAAAACGCTTCAAGTCTGCAAGGGTAGGATTGAAGCTTGTTGGCGAAAAGTTTGCCGCTGTGGCCAAAATGCTAATTCTGGTTTCACCTGCAGAAAGTTGTATGTCAACATGAAACAATGGGGAAGTCGTCGTTTGGGAAAAAACGAGGTTATTAGGAACCATATGTTACGATGTAGGTAAAGGGTCTTTTCTAAAAATGTCCGTCCTTGCCGTTAGGCTAAGTTATGGGAATGCACCGTGGCGCATAACCATGTATGGCACACATAGAGGTAAGGAATTTTTACTGTTAAGCGGATTGCGAACCTTTTGTAGCACTGTTATGGGGAGAAAAGTGGTGACTCGTAATATGAAACGCTCGATTCTTCCAGAAGGTTTTCTTGTAAGGCTAGTCCATCAAAGATTGTTACTTAGTCACCATGCGCGTAACCTATGACTCATCCCGTTAGAAGCCGCGTTTTCTAAGGTGGTCAAGGAGTTTTCCCGAATGCAGAAGGATATTGAGACCGATGGATAGAGTCCCGATACTAGACGACAAAAAGTAGAAGATAAAAGACAAGACTACCTTGTTAAACGCAACCTTTCTCTTGATGACTCGTTGAGGGTTGAGCGAAAAAATCCGATTGATAATTCTACGCGCGGAATCTACATAACTGGTCTGTGTAGAGTACACACACAAAAACTGACACGTCTGATTCCATATAAAGAAAACAGCTAACCTTCACCTACATTGTTCCTTGAGCTACAGTCTCATTTGCATATCAATTGGCTTCAAGTGCCCTGTCCTCGGTCTAAGATTGTCTCGCAAAACAGCTGTCAATATTCTTCTAGCTTTTAAGTGAGCTAAGTGGCCCCCGTAGCTTAATTTTGCATAGTCCTGCGCTCCTCGAGGTGTTATTTGTATAAATGGTGTGAGAGCTAGGGAATTTCTTCTAAGTGACTCGGAAGGTTCTTCGACTTCAACAATGTCTTAACTGAACTAGGACCAGGGACTTTTGCATTAAGCTAGACCCGTGCTGCAGGCTGCGGGAGCAAAACATCCAAGGAACCTGGAAGTTATTTTCGTGCTTCCTTGTCTCTCTACTATCTAAAAACAAGCCAAAAACTTATCTCGCACTCTCTCTTCTCTCTTTCTCTTCGTCTCTCGCTTTTGGGTCCCTTCAGCCCGAGCTAGCCTCATTCCCTTTATGCTGAAATAGACAAGGGACTAAAATATCCGACGCATTGCGCTGGAACACACACATACAACACCTATAGCCGCTCGCTTATCTCTTTGACGTACGACACGCAAAAATCGCATCGCTAGCGCGTTAGGGATGGTAGGTCATTGTTTTACTTCAATCATTGCAACATGGATTGTTTACACCGTGACAGCTCAAGCTGATGGAACAGGCTCATGGAATATAGAAAGTACAAAAGGGATTCTGGGCGGCACTCGCATGAAAAATTGAGTAACAATAACAGCTTTTCAAAATGTCCGTCGATGGTACTCCGGAGGGGCGATACCGTAATCCTGTACACTGAACGTGGTGCTTGAGTTTTTGTGTAGATACCTAGGGAAATCAGAACATAATATTTCCACATTTCTGTCCCTCGGCAATAATCAAAATAAATAAATAAATGACAACAAATAATAAAAAAGAAATCAAATAAAAACAAACAAATCGACTGAAAAATAGCCATAAATACTTGAAAGTGGGAAAATGATAAGGACAATACATACACAAAATAAAAATGATCTAATTTTTGTCTTCAGTTCACTGTTTACCTCAAGAAGTCGTGTAAATGGTACAATAAGATCTGAATGCTCTTCTCGTCTAATGGAGTGTAAGCTATCATGCCACCAAGTCGCGCTGTAGGAAAAAAAAAATTAGCATATATTCCGTATTAAGTAGACTAAATGGGTCACTTACTGAAAAGTCGTAGCAAGTGATGGACACCGTATATCTGACTCATTGGAGTGTCTCGATGGGTTTTGAGAATCTACATAAGGTAATGAAATGAGTGGTGTTACATGAAAAGAGAATTAGAGGTTTCACCTCGGCATATTGAGGTCGCTCAAACTTATACAGCAGCAAAGCGCCCAAGGTCGTGTTGAAGTATTCCTTCACGCCGGCCATAACTTCCTGAAGTGCACTTTCTTTGCTGGGAGTCACGGTCTTACTTGCAGTTTTATGTTTCAGGTAATCTTCGATAATGTTGTCGACTGTTAACTTGGCAGGAAGGTTAACGAGCTGAAAAATATAAAAAAAAAGAATTATAAAAAGAAAGAATGCTTTATCACCTCAAAACTTTCTCTATACCTTTTTTTGCCGGTTGATCATATCCCAATCGTCCACTAGCCATGGTTTGAGCTCGTCAGGGATTTTTATCTTGATTTCTACTTTATCTAAGAATTGCTCCTCCTGTATAATACATGTTAGATGAAGCATGACTGGACAGAAAGGATGCATTACTGATTCAACAGCAACATCTGGTTTGGGTTTCTTCTTTTCTGACGACGAAGAAGGTGTCGATGTGGAGGATTTGTCTTTTTCGGCTTGGCTAGCGGTTCGTTTACTGCTAGGTTTCTCGATTGAAGGAGTTGAAGAGCGGCTAACGATACTAGCCGTGTCGTCTTCTTTAGGAGGAGCCGGACTGGCCCCTTTTTCACTTCCGCTCGCACTTTTGCGTCCTGCTCCTCCAGCCGCTTTTTGGTTGGCAAGTTTCGCTGCGCGTTTGTTCTTCCTAGCAACACTACATGATCTCGTTTGCTTTTTTCCCTGCAAAAATTACAAGCTGCTTTGTAACTTACGCGGTAGCTTCGTTATGAGCCTTCAACAGATCTTTTTGCTTGGCCACATTGGCGTCGTTGTACTTAAGGACGCGGCTTTCAGGAACCCATTCGTCCCAACTGTGAAATTACGCATTCTTTTAGATTTCTTACAAGTATTTTAGACATGGTTCTTACTTCTTATTCCAGCCAGCGTAATGGATAAAATATTTGGTTTGTTTATCCCTTACTTGCGCTTTGACGCACTTGGCTTCATATAACAATGGACCATGAAAACAAAGCACTCGTTCTCCTGAAAGCGAAATTTGTTACAGCTTTGGATACGTAAGCAACAAGGGTAGAATTACCTTCAGTAAATTTGAACTTCGGAACCATTTCTATATATGTTTCTTATTTCATTAAATTGTCAATGTGAGGACTCAAAACTATGCAATTTATGGAGCGCTTGTAAACATAATCCTACGCTTTCTCAATACACTCACTAGGTGGCGCGCAATACATTCGATTCGACTAAAATTCCTGTTGTCTGAAATACTCGGATAATTCAGATGAGTTTCTACACAGTTAATTTTTGTTACGTATGCCACAGCTCTGTGCAAACAACAACTCGCTTAGGAATGTTGGAAACGTAAGGAATGCTAAGGACATTCCTGTAACAGGAAAGTCTGATGCGTCGCAGATCAGCTGTTTGTGTTGTAAATTTCCGATACGAAGAGTCAATTTCGCTTTGGAGATAGTATTTTGGCAGTACAGTGGAATTTCTTTAGAACGAATCCTTTTATAATGAACTGTTGATTATGTTAAACGGTTTTATAGTTCCGCGACGTGTAAACGAACAGAAAATCGTCTGCTAAAGCGAACTGAAAATACCGACTTTAATATTTCCAAGAGTTTCATGATGAGAAGATTCCACTTTAATTCAGAACAAAAAAGCATTCTTGTCGTATTTACTTTTAATAATCGTATTAGTCTTTATCATTTAAAAGAAGCCCAATTCTTCCGTTCAAAACCGGATGTTTGTTCCATGCACGAAGTGGTTCCGTGTGAAATAGCTTTGCGACATTAGGACTAACCGCATTTTTATTGCAAAGCGTCAGCTGCGTCAAAACATTCGCTCATTGATACTCGCAAGCCGTTTGACGTCAACAGTCGTGAGAAAATAGGGTATCGAGATTTCTAACTCGCTGCGGCACCGGTTGCTTTATAAATACTGCTCTTAGATAACATCGAACTACGGAAGCTTCTGACTCATTTGCCAAAGTGGCTTCTGAATCTCCTATATTTTTAAATTTTATACCAGCCTCCATACGCTTTATATTATAGCTTTTCAATAGTGGGTAGCTAATCCAGAATTGATTAAAAGTTGTTTGGATTGCAGAGCCTATTCCAAGAAGAAAAAACGAAATAAAATTATCTCTTTTTAAATTTGGTCCTGCAGAAGTCTTCAGGCCAAACGAATTGGGATACTCAAGTATTGTTTGTCTTACCCTCAGTTTAGTAACATTTGTTCTTATTCCTATTTTAAACCTAGTCTTTCTTTTGTTATATTTTTTTTTACTCGAAATAGCCGTCTTACTGGGTGCTTACTGAACCGAGATTTTGGGTATCGGCAAAAATAAAAAAAAAACTTTATATAGTGCAAATAAAACCCATGGAATCATTCTGACTTGATATTTATTCAAACTTGTTACAAGATGCACTAATACGGCAGTGCTCTCCCACGTCACGATCATTGTTCTATTTCTAGGTTTGCACAAGACCTTTCCGTTTGTTATAAGAAAGAAAAAAGAAGTTCACAGATTAAATAACCCTGATTTTAAAGTGTTCCAATCTCTTTACATGAAGCGAGAAGTACCATTGCCCCCATCAGCTTTGACACGGTTGCGACAGCTCATACACAGTAATGCAGGCGATGCCAGAATTAAAATGGGAGTGGCAGCCAGAAATAGAATACCCATACCGAAGAATACTGCTAAAACCTGAACCCGATGAAGTGCTACGGTAATACGAGTATGACCCAATCGTTCTTGACAAGGACCCCGGTCGTAATGTCTGAGTAAGAAATCATCCTGCCACAGAAAAAAATAAACAATTAATCCTTTGCAATAATAATACTTGAACAATTGTTTTGCTTACATCTAATGAGGCTAGACAGTGCCAACAGAAAACATGTTTGCAATGTCTACAGAGCATTTGCGCGCATCCCTCATCCCGTTCGATCAAGACGTGACAAAATGGGCACGCTTTGATTCGATTCGCAATCTCTTCAGAGTTTTGTTCTTCTTTGTTTCCATTTAAACTCGCTAAAAGCCACGCTTCCGTGGGGAAACTGTTTTGCGGCACTGGATGACGTCGGGTACACGGGCTGACGTTATGCCAAGGAAAGTGACACTGGTTGCAGAAAATAAATTTGCATGTCGGGCATGCCACGGGCACGCGAGAAGGTCTAGACGGAAGCTTAGGCAACCAGGAATTCTTTGTAGGCTTAGGTGGAGGAACTGGAACATCGCAAACGGTTTCACAGCCTGGCCTCGGGCACCAACATTTGGTCGGATCGGCTGCTACCTCTACAAAGCGAACAAGACACGTAGACACAAAACCAGGACCCGTTAACTTCGATAACCGCCAAGCTTTGCCTTTTGGATGTCTACAATAGTATACCTTGATTTTGTTTAAGGCGGAGATACAGCTGAAGAATAGATGGTTCAACGAGCTCTGCCACTTCCTTGGCCGTCACGTGACCTGAAGACGCACACGATCCACTGGGACAAGTCAAGGTAATACTGCCTTCACGGATACATAAACGAGTATACGAGGCAATGCACTGCGTAGAAAAGGAATTGTATTAAAATAATGTTATTCATGGGGTTGAGTCATTGTAAAGAGTCATTTACTTCTTCACAAAATCGACAACCGCAATCCTGCAAGACTCGCCAGCTGTGGTCGCTCGGTTCACAGAAGCAAATTGGGCATGGCAAACTGAGCCGCGATGGCGGAAGTGATGGAGAATCTGTCGGAGGCTCAATACTGTCCGGAATGGCAAAGCCTATCGGAGGGAGCGGTGAGTGGATTCTGACAGGTGCAGGTGACGTTAAGGACGAAGCCCGGGCTTTAATGACAAAGGTGGGCGACGACACGACTGGTGTAGGCGCATTTTCGCTACTGTTAATCGATTCGGACTTCTTTTTCTTCCCTTGCAATTTCCGTAAAATCCGCTTGAAAGGCATCCTAGAAACCAATAAAAAAAAGAACGTGATGAAAACTACGTCGCAAGATAATCTTATCGAAGTCCAGTTTTCTTATCAAGCTAAATTACATCACCGTATCACGGGAACGGAACCATGATAAACAAATTCGATCCGTGTTATCTCCTCGTGTTTCAACTACGATATCGTTTACAGATAAATTAAAGAAAAAAGCTCTTTTTCGAAAAAAATCTAAAAAAGCACGTACCTATGTACAAAACTAAGACACCAAATGTAAAGGACTACATAAAATAACTGTCTCCTTTCTTCGTACACGTCGTTCTGTCACAGAAAAACTGGCACGCACGGTGCAAGTACTTACGGTACATGTACGTGAGCAAGGTTTTTCCTACAAGTCGTGTCTCTTACATCTGGTTTAGCGGTAGCGATCTCTTAACTGCGCGTGAGCTGTAATCTTACAAACTGTCCGCTAATTATGTCGGGACGGACAATTTTTCGCGACAGTATTTTTTCCACCCTCTGTCGATTTTTGTCATTTTAGTCCGGGCACCATTCTTTTCCTCCAGCGACGGACAGAAATTGGCAAAGGTACGAAAAACGGCCATTCAAGAAAAGTGGCCCTTATTGACAACATGCTGCATTAAGTTCTCCAATATCGAGTCTCCAGGTTCGACTATAACGTTCTCGCAGCAAGTTACAACATGTCACAAAAACATTCGCGAGGGGAGGAAGAGGGATGTAGAAGCAGCCCTTTGGAAAACCATGCATTTTAAATAGAGACCCAAGGCCACAGTTCCCTCCGCTTGCACCCCAGCAACAACTTTCTCCCTCCGTATAACAGGTCAAAAAAGGTCAGCTGTATCCAATGGCCTACTTAAAGGAAGGTGTGCTGTACGGGACTTCGCGTATCACAGGAAATTATCTAATAATTTAACGGTCTCCACGAGCTAAAAAGAGACCCAAGACTTACCTCAGATCTGCGTTATGGGGAGAGAGAATGCACTGATGGTGTGGTAGAGCACTTTTTGACTAGGTCAGCTTCAACTGGTTTATTAGCAATCGCGGGATCCAACACACAAAAATCACAGAATTCAGTTTCCTTCTTTACCGTGCCCCTGCAGATTCGTGCTTCATGTGGAAAAGAAAATAAATGGCTTCAAAACATAAAAGTTTTTCACCCACACATGAAACGAAGAGAGGACCACAGCACCACGATCCAAGGGGCGACGGTGAAGGACAATGGCCCTGGACGGAGTGCTGTTTACGCCTCTCAAAACTCGCACTAAGCGCTATGAACGCCTACACAAAGGATGGGGAAAACTTGCAGTATCGATATCGGTACTGCTATCGATATCGATGCACCCTTAGCTTTTCTTTAACGTGAAAAATTCAGTCGCGTTGAAGTAATTGTGTACTTTTTTAGGGAGAAATGCTTTCTATTAAATATTTTTTTGTTTTTTAATGCTCTAAAAATTTTTAGATTCACAAAGTATTATTTCAAATTGCGCTGCAAGCGAAAAATAGACTTCGCGCTATTGTTTTGTATCGATTACAAAAGTTCCACGTGAAGAACACGTGAACCGAAACCCTAATCGAATGCTGGTTGGTGAGAAGACCTTCGCCAAATAATAGGGCGCCTAGGGGAGGCTAAAGTGAAGGATTCAATCAATAAGAATGCGAAAAGATACGCAACTGGCGCGGGTGTAGTATTGCATTCATTCGCAATACCCCTCTAAGGATAATTGGCTGCTCAATATACGGCACTCTCGAGTACAGCACCCTCGTTTCGGTTGAAAACGCAGGAAATGAAAACAAAGGCTTCTTTGCAATTCCACACGTAGCAATGTAGGAAAGAGACGCCTTACAAGCGCAAACGAACTGACCTCGATTTACACAATCAACGCAATATAAAAGCGAACTCGGTTAAAGCACTGACCCTCTTGCGTTAAGTGCTCTGCCTTTTATACCAATATTACCTATCTCATTTTGCAGCCTTTTCGCCTAACTTGAAATAAATAATTCATGACTTCCGCAGAACTCATGCAAAAAAAGTACAAAACGAACTGCACGAAATGTACGTTTTTTATATAACAAACAAAAAGGTTAAGGAAACTTAAGATTCGAGATGTATTTCACATATACTTCGCTCAGCAAAAAAAAAAAAAAAAAAAAAAAAAGAATATAAAAAATCATAAAAAGTGTTTTAGCAAAAAATTTCAACTCCGCGAAGAGCCAATCTTGCCGTCAGGGTATCTTTTCTTAAATGCACGCGCAATCTCGGGATCTAGAAGATGAACGCCTTCTAACTGGTTGCCTAGGGTGATCCTATGAATCAAAAAGGACGACAAGAACAGTTTTAAAATGCGTCCTGTCAACCCAATTAGCAAAAGAATCTTGATATTGCATACCAGTTTGGCTGGACATTATGTGGGCGACCGAATAGTTCGATTTTCCGCGTACCCGGTGACAGTCTCTCAATAATACCATAGATTTCATCCGGTTTGTGGGATGTGGCACGCACTTCTGCGACTATGACGTCGCAATCAAGTCCTCGGTTCAGATTAGCAGGGTTCCCTTTCATGCCCACTAAGCAATGTTCTTTGCCTAATGGTAACTTGTTAGTTTGCCTACAAAGTAGGAAATAATAGGTAAAATCGTCAATATTACCATGGTTAAGCCAATGTCCTGTTCTGCCGGTGCGAATGATCCGTTGTAACTGATTCGTTTTCACCCAAATAATTTCATCGACACGTTCGTAGCCCCATAATTGTAAACATTCCCTTCCTAATTCCATTGCTCGCACTACAAAAATTATGACACATTAAGTGGCGTTTAAATTCAATTCCTTTCGCACCTGTAACCCATAGGAAGAAAAGCCCTTCGTCTTGCAATGCAGGGATATTTAACTGTCTCATTTCGTCATCCGACATAGTACCGTACGGCAATTCCATATGAATATCCCATGGAGGATCTGCCATTATGACGCTGAATTTACCTATAAAGAAATAACGATAATTAAAACCATCAAACGAAAGGAAGATGAGATTCTTCTGGATATACACATTACAAATAATGGTTAAAAATACAAACACGTAAGTATAAAATCACAGGAAGCAACAAAATGTAAAAATCAAGCAAATGACATAGTACAGGAAAAATTTAGCGAAAAAACAAGCGAAAAATCACAAAAAATAAAACAATAGAATAATAATTAATAAATCACACCATAACAATAAACTGAAAAAATAGTAACTATTATGAGATCCTAAAAAGTCAGAGAAAATATAGAATCTGTGTGAGAGAAGAAGTGTGAGAGACGAAAGCAACGAAATCTTGCTTTCCTTACCTAGGATTGACATATCTAAAACTCGAATATCGCAATTGATCCATTGTGGCGGGAAGAGAATTACGGGTTTATTCTCCACTAGAGCAGTTTTATTAATGGCCGCTGTCGAATCGTCTTTGTCTTTCGAGGCATTCTTATCTTGTTCCTCAGGTATGAACGCGTCGACTTCGTAGTGCACGTACCTTGCAAAAACACAAAAGACTTGAAATTAATACCGAGACCAGCAAGAAGAAAAGCAACTGCAGACTTGCAAGTGTCCATGTGAAAACAAGTGTTAAGGAAAGAGCAATCGCCTAAAGCTTCATCGGTGTGACTTTGTAAGATCTTGCGAAAGTGAAGCTTCTTGCACAACCCATCTCCACGTACTTTCAAGCATTCTTCTCGCGTAGCTTGTGGGCAGAACTCGCGAACTTGAGCACCTAAAAAGTGGATAAAAATAAGAAAAAAAAAATAAAAAATGAAACACGTTTATGTAGAATTAACTTGACAAACCACTCGCCTCCTTGAGAGCGGAAACGTTCCGCAAGCGACCTTTCTTTGGCAGTAGGTTTGCTCAGCAATTCCAGGATTTCCTCCCCTACTTTCTTGTGTAACTTTTCCTTGGCGGACGGAAGCGATAATAAACTCATAACGTCGTCTTTCTGTTCTTCCTTCCCTTCATCTTCCGGGGCAACTGTACGCAAATGCAAGAGTAAAATTTTAAAATAAATTTAAAAATGTTAAGAAGAACAATTTTTCTCTTTTTTTTTGGTAAAAGACACCTTTCGTTCGCTTAGCTGGTTCGGGACCCTCATTATTTTCGGAAATTTGTTGGACTGGTTTTTGGTTCTGAGCTTCGACGTCGTGAGCAAGTGCTACAAGACGTGTATGATCTGCACTGACGACTTCTAGGCCTACTTCGCCTTCTTTCGTAGAGTCCGCAACGCTGACAAGGTTAACGTAGTAATTATGAGACTTTATTTGCAAGTCATTTTTAAGCTAGTTATGAAGATACCATACCTTATGAGTTCTTGAGCAGCAAATTTTTGTAACAAGTTGTTCAGAACAGAGCGACTAATTTCTTCCTTTAAGGCAGCGCCAGCTAATCTTCCGATATGTTTCGAAGAGCATGGGAAGGACAACGTAGCTGACATAAGAACCTGAAGTACTTGCAATTCTATTTCTTTAGCAGTAGCTGATGGCAGTGTCGCGTCTTTGGACGAGGAGCTATCTTGTGTAACCGAATCTCCGGTACTGGTTTTACTGCTCACAACATCTACAAAGAATTCAATCAGGCCAATGGTGAAATTTGTAGGTTGTTGCAGCAAAACAGACCTTCGACGCTTTGTCCAGCAGCTAAAATGTCCCCAAGTTCTTTCCTCCTTTTTTGTAGTCTTTCTTTTAGGTTAATGCGTTTGTACTTAATGGCTTGAATCTCTTCCCATGCATCTGCCATATTTTGGCTAGCCAGAGTGCTTTAAATTCAATTTGACGACTAAAGTTGCGATTTGTAAATAAACAACAGAAACAGAAAAAATGTTCTATGAGGAGAAACTTCGACCAACCAAAAACGTCAATGGCGCCAATACCGAGTTCCAGGCGATACTACTGCCTCGCGTGCAAATCATGCAAGTAATTATAAATTGTGATTAGATACGCTCGCATTATAAAATAGCAGCAACAATCAAACTGATTTCGTTCCAATGCTCAAATTTATTCATACGCGCTAAATTGTCGCGGATTACAAAAAAATCTTTGAAGCGTAAAAGTGACGAACATTTCATATTTGGTACCCGTTTTTGTAACGAGTCACTTACAGTTTAAGCTCTTGCCTGTAGAAGCGCTGCATTCGATCCAAGCCAGTGTTCACTCGAGGTTCTCCGCGTGTACTCTACCTCAGTTTTTCACAATACGTTAATAAGGGAGCAAGTTAGTGAGAGTTCGTTCGTAAACTTACGATCTGCGAGGGGAACTTTTATTTCGATATTTTTAATTATATTCCTAATCGACGAAGATGACTCGTAAGTATTTACTCACCTTTTTGGTTGCATTCTAATCAAATAAGAGAAACCTACCCTGTACGTTTTCCTCCCATCACGTTGACCTGGCTAGCGTATCTGGAACTTTCGATGACGCGCCAAGGCCCAGTTTGACAGATCCGTGTATTTAGTACTACTATTTACTTTTTAAACAGGTGGCAATCAGCGTGATTTGGCTCGTGCCAAAACCGCGAAGAAGCAAATGGAGGAGCAAAAGAAGAAATCAGCTGCAGAGAAAGACGGCAACAAAGGCCTAACCTTGGAGCAAAGGAAACAAAGGTACGGAATACGTGCTTCTAACTCGAACTTTGATGTGCTCTTTTTTTCTCAGAGATGCTGACGCGTTAAGACAGAAGCAAGCCATGAAAGCTGCAGCTGCATCTTCAAATAGCTAAATGTATCATTTGAAAAATCATCGGGCATTTTTGGCGCAATTTTTTACGCATACCATTCTCCACTTTTTCGTGACACAAGCTTGGGATTCTGCTGTATGAACTTAATTTTTTCGTGTTGACTCAAGCAGCAACAAAAATACACACAGAGCATCTATCCAACAAAACGTTTCTATTTGTCTTTTGCCTTGGGGTGATGCAACAATGGCTTGTAAAGTACGGGATAGGGGAAAAGTCGAACTTCTAGGAAAGGAGAAAGATACAGCAAAAGGAAAACTTTTTCGGAGAAACCATTATGTGGTATTCTGTTCACTACAAGTACGTCATACAAAATTATCATTCAATACTTATCACGTTATTAAAAACCATAGCAAATCGTCCAGTTTGCCTATTTATACCAGCAGCAGTGTTCTCAATCAGGAGTACACAGGCTTTTAGGCGTTGGGGTTTTTACGTTTTAAACCCCGTGAGCAAGTATTGCTTCTTTCCTTTCGAGCTATAACATCAGGCAAGAATGTCACCAAAACTCGTCTCAATAATTTTGGCTAAACTAAAAGTAGAAGACAAAAGAGTCCTATTCTTGAACTCGAGGAAAAAAAAACTTTCTCTAATAAGAACATCGAGAAAGCAAGTTCGTGCGCCTTTCATTATATTTCAAAAGGCCTAGTCCTTAATGAAAGTTGTGTTCTTAAGTTAATAAAAATAACACCGAGAAAAGGAATTAAAAAATGGAGACAAAAGGAATAAAACCTAACGTATACTAGACAAGGAAAGTAACTTTTTCCCCACCTTCCTTCCCATTAAAACTTGGCCCACGTAATAAAAGTACGCACAAAGGGACACAACGTGGCAAAGGTGGAGCAGAAAAGTTTTACAAATGAGACTTGCTTATCGTTTCTCTTTTGAACGTTAATTACGAAAACTTCTATCTTAGGAGCAACGCTAACAACTTTTACATAACTTGTAAAACTTGAGATGCTTCAAACGCCGTCCCGGGCAAGAGAATGACGGGCGCCGACACATGGCCCGATTCCACACATACCATGTTGGGAAATTCGTCGTCACCGAAGTCGGGGATTTCCCTGGCTTTTTCTACCCATGGGTTCCAAATCACTACAAAATCAAAAAACAATAAATCATATGGATCACAGATTAACCAGTGAAATTGTTTTCACGGATGTTGAAGGTTTTTACCAGTGTCCGGGAAATTATATTTCTGTAGTCGCATTTTCCGGCCGGAGACCACATTTGTAATAATGTGTTCCTGTGGCGTATGTTGATAAACCCGGTCGGTGTATTCGCCTATGGTTACAACATCGCGCCCTTCCTGGTAAATCGCACCGTCTCGGGTCTGCAAGCATGTGTGTGTTACATTTGAACTAAAGTGACAGTAGAAGTACTTTATCGATGAAAGTGCAACCATGCAGGCCGGTTATCTGGCAACGACGAACGTCAGGCACTTTGAAGTACGTGTGTAACAGCAAATGGAAGCTGAAAGTCGTGTCTTTGGACGGATTGTAAACGCCTACATGGAAATGCAACTCCTTTTCACGTAAGATGAGTCGGTAAGACAACCGGAACGCATAGTTCCACGTGGCTCGTGTGACTTCATTGTCATGAAGTGTGAAAAGCGCTTCCACATCTCCGGACGGCAATCGATCTGGCCCTTTTTCTAATTGCCAACGAACGATACGAGCAAATCCGTGCTGAGGACCATAATTCCATGACCCAAATTGCGCTACATGGAAAAACAGGGAGAAAGAGGACACAAAAATAGCCATTACTCATTTTTCAAAATAAGAACGTCATTTTTGGGGGTGTCATAATTGCCAGGTGAACCGAAACCGTAACCACGAAACCTCAAATACAATCTGTTTATCGTTCTTGCCCTTTATCTAGCTCACACCTAAGTAAATTTATGACAGATACTTTCTCTTCTCGTCCAAAGAACAAATGCCAGCATGAAATATGATCTAGACTTTCCGAAAGCTTGTGTTCCTTACCGCGATTATGCCAACACTTGTTTCGTTTATTTTATTTTCTAGAACGTGGAAAAGTCCTGCATAAAGAACTCCTTTGATTGTCTTCTCTTTGTTCCCAAAAAGCGATATGTCCTGGCAAGCTGAAGCCAAAAAGTAAATGTTCTGAGTTTTGCTGATAAACGGGTGCTGTGCCAAATGAGCGCAGTTTATCCCGATATAGTAATAATCTCGTTATAATGAACCCGTTTCAAATATACATAAGAGATTTTTCTGGTTCCAAGAAGTTAGTTACAAAAGAAACTTTGCTGTATAAATTTACTCCCTGTAAAAAAATAGACTTATGTACTTTCTATCATAACGTGTTGCGGTACGACTATCGTAGCGCCGTTATTCGTAAGAATTCGCGTCGAAGAGTAAATCATGCCTAGTAAGATACGGCTTCTTTGACACGTAGTAGAATTTGCAATTGACGAAGATTATTACGATTATTACATCCAGTACAGTTCGCAAATCGTACAGTACGTTTAGTTTAATACAGTAAGTATGATGGGCTTTAAACCTACTTAGGCGTTAAATACGAGTTCAGATTAGAGAATATGAATTCTGTCCAAATTAATGTCGACTATGAAGCTCTCGAACATTTTGACTCGGAACAAGATTCAAGGAACAATGTGTGAATGCGGGTAAAGACGAAGGCAAACTCAAGGGCAAGGTCGAAAATGAGTTTTTTTCAGGATAGGTAATGCAATGTGAAACCGGCGTTACTTACGAAAAACGAAAGGAATTCCACCACGGATAGCCTTCTTTCCGTCGAATACGGCTTGCTTACTAAACAAAAAGAAAACAAATTAGCTGACATTGTATGTGTGCCTTTTTGTGCTTGCAAATTACTACAGTAATAGTAATAGCGGTTTTAACGTGACAAGATACAAGGTTGGGGTGTAACTTATTGTCGCCAAGGCCAGTGCTATTGGTATTTAATACACACCGTGAAGAAATCTTACCTGACAAAAAGCTGTTCCTGGTTATTGACTCTCCAGGAGACGACAGTAGCGCCTGCGCAGATAACAAGAAGAATTAACGCAAAAAATTAGCGCAAAAATTAAGTCAGCGGTAAAAAACAAATATATAAGACACTTGAGTCCCTAAAAACACGCCAAGCAGGGCTGCGATGGACCACCTTGGCTCATTTCTCCCGCTCTACACATCTCATCCATCCTAGTCCCCCGAGCCGCTTCAAGGGGCGTGTTTTTCTACTTGCCGAGTGCAAAAACTGGCAAAGGCAGACCGAGACAGCCGTTGCAGTTGCTGCAGCTCGAACCGAACGCAGCACCGTAACGGTCGTCGCTCCTTCAAATATGAGAAGAAGGCAGGGTTGTCCATTTTTCTCCCTCCTCCTTTGTATCTCCGTTACCAGAAAGGGGAGTTTGAAAAGGGGGCTGGCACTTTTTTAATTTTTTCCCCTCCTAGCCCATGCTCTCAGGTTTGTCCAAAGCAGAGGGGGAGGAGCTTGGGGCAAAAAACCAAACGAAAGAGCGCAGCCCAAAAGGGGACTCGCATGACATTTGAACGTTCCACATTGGCAAGAAATTTCAGGTCTGGACAAAACCGAAGTGGTGTAAAAGGCTTAATGGAGTTAAAAATCTAAAGAAGTAAAAGCGACGCCTATTTTTCTTTTACGGTGACTGTTGCGAGATTGTCTCCCGACCACAACGGGAAAAATTTCGCTTTTTTGCCTATGGAGTAGGAACAGGGAGATGGGGGATCTTTCACGAGATGAAAAAGGACGGGGGGAAGGACCTTTTCTTATAGTAGTCGTCACAGCATAGCCAACAAGCAGACAGTTGAAAAAACTGGACAGAGAAGCTTTCGGGCTAAAGTTGAAGTAAAAGCCACGGGTCGCCAGGGGCTTGGGTTTTTTGTTTTTCTGCTCGTAACGACTTTTTTGAATTAATCGTTCTCAAGAAAATACAAAAAACTTTGACGACGAAGCAGGAAAGAGACCCCGGAAAAAATAAGCCATCAAATTTCCATGCCATCACGTCCATACAAAAACGCTCTCTAGTCGCGTTTTTAAAGCCGCCCTCCCCCCAGAAAGAGAAACGAGATGGAGCACAGCAACGACTTTACGCAATGAAAAAGACAAGCCGAGTTATATCTACGTTTCTGTTCTTGGAGTGTATCTTACAGGCGAGCGTTTAATGAGTTTTTCATACCAACATTTCTGAAAACCAGCAAAGCTGAAATAAAGAAGCTAAGCCGGTGGATCATATCCAAACGTTTGAAACTTGGATGGAATAGGTTGAAAGCACGCGAGGAATCCGCGCTTTCACAACCTAAGGAGTATTTTACGCTTGGAGAAAAAATAAGGCCTTGCAGGGCGCGCCGCGCTGGTGTATCGATATCTGGAAAAAACTGGCAATCGATCCTGACGTCGCGTTGAAATGGTGAGAGAGCTTGAGCGCGCCGCCCCGAAAATAAAAGCGAAATCGAGAAAATAAAAACATCATAAAAAAGGTTGTGCCTTCGGCGCCGCGCAGCGGACGTAGCCCGTCGCCTTTGCTTATGCCCCACATGGCGGGCTATTCATAAAAAACGCTGGCCTCGATCCTAGCTGAAACAGCGCGTTAGACGAAAGAGATATGTCGAAAAAATTGTACACCGAAAGTTAGAAAAAGAATTGTACAAAGAGAAATTTGTGTAAGTAGGAAACATGTCGGTAGACACAAGATTTCAAATTTTGTTACGTCACTCAATTAAAAACCACCACGTACCAACCGAATGTTTTTTTTGTGAAAAAGGGAAATCATTACCATGTAGATTAATGGTGCACGTCGTATTATTGCCACGGTCCAAAACCACTACACTTGTAGGCGCAGCCATGGACGAAGACGAGGACGAATACATGGCTTAATTTAGGAAAAATTAACCAACTACGCAAAAGAAGACTTTCTTTTATAATTCAAATCCAAGGTGAGGTGAAATACTGTTTGCACCGTGAAATTCCGTGGACCACTAAACCCCCAGCGCGCGAGAATTGAGGAAATTATGAGTCGTTGCCTATTACGCTACCAGACTAACTCCCAACTCACGGCTGTCGATTCACGTTCGTAACTGCGGTACGGAACGGACTCGTTGGGTATACGTGGCGGGAGTGGAGTGTATATATGTGTGTGTCTCTCGATGTCCGAAGCTAAGATAGATGGAAAGCAAAGTCCACGCTTCACGCTCTAGACGAGTAGTGCGCTCTGGGCCCTGCGGGACAAGTGCAGCCTTTATCGCCCACTTGCTTGCAGTGCTCAACTGCGGCGCTGTTGTGTAACGCAATATTCACGCTCAATTCCTGAAGCGTGAATCTCTTCGGTTTCTAATGCGTTTTCTCGCTCCCCCTACTAGTCCTTTTTGACACGTTTTTCCCCAATTCACAATACACTTGTTAGCTCCCTTTCTTTTCCCAATTGAGCTTCACAGAACGCTGTTAATTTCCCACATTTCAAACATCCCTCTCAAAATCCACTTGGTAAATGAACTTGACGCTAAACGAGACATTTACTTTTGACAACAAGATAGACGGGGGTCAGATCTTTCAAAGGTGGACGTTTTAGCCCCGGGCATGGGTTAGCAAAATCCCTGCAAAACTGGATCTGCCGACTTTTCGCAATTCATTCGTTACGGTTTTCCGACCCTTTTTTGCGCTTGGGAAGGGGTCGGAGCTGTCAGTCACAGGGCCTATAACGTTAAAAAAAGGAACGCGAACCCCTTTATCATCCTTTCGCCAAAGCACACCGCCGGTGGCCAAAAATGCCCCCCAATTTGCTAATTCAGCAGACTTTTGGCAAGATTGCGAAAAAAGGGGATGAATAAAAAATAAACTTGGACGTCATAAAAAAGGTCTGGGTCCTTTTTCGGGGATAGGATCTTGCCTGAGGGGAAACTACGTCCTTGTGAAACTGTAATAGGAGCTATTGTTTGCATAATTAAAACGGACGTCTCACAAAAATAAGAAGCTGCAGTGAAGTGTAATATTAATGGTAAATAGCCTGGGGACGCCCTATGGGGGGAGCTCAATGAATAGTACATTGTGGGATTCTATCAAGCCAGTGCGCATGGATAAGGGCGTGTGCCGTGGGTAAGCGCAGGCGTGGGCGTGTCATTGTATTCCGGGCTCGGAATGCCAGCACTACCGGCTGTTAGTGGAGCCGTCTAGTATCAACCTGCCAGCGAAAGTTGGGTCTGTGACCCCGTGTAGCGTTTTTAAGTTACCTTTTTGGGGAGAAAAGGGATCCTTTCTTTGCCATTTTTCCCCCGTTTTTACAAGTGGTTATTTAGCTCATAGGGGACGGACCGCTGAAAAAAAAAACTCGAACAAATTTTAGTGCTTAGAAAGACCATTTATTGTCTGTGTGGTAGCGCTGTAGCGAATCTGTAAGCGAGTTCCGCTCAAGGCATGTTGCGATTAGGTAGCAAAAGTGATGTGAACTCGGAACACAAATGCACGGTTCGGTTACTGGATGATAACGAAGTTTTTGAATGCGAATTTCAGGTTAGAAAACCAAACATCCCTTGGATTTCTTTCGGTTCTTTCCTCCTTTCATTAAGCTAGTTTACGTTGCCAAAAAAAAAACTAGCTATCATAAAAGTGTTGCCGAAGTATATCGAGTGTACTAAGCTTAACGGGCAAAGTAACCGTTGTGGTTTGCGTATTGATTCTTGCGTGGCTCTAGTGAGCTCCAGCAACCCGACTGCACACCCTACATAGCGCGTTTTGTGCCCCGCTTGCCTGTGGGATCCTGCCGTCTGTGTAGCGCCCAAAGAGGCTTTTTCCTCTTCCTCTCTCGCAGCTTCCTAGGACAGTCCCGTATATTATGGCACATGCATGCAAGCTTAGACGAGTTTCCTTCATTAAATCGCTTCACAATGCTACCTTGTTGACGTCTATGGCTTAATTTCCTTTCTTGATCTTTTCCGGAATCATTGGGGCTTTCCCCTCGTCTGTTTTTGTTCTATTTTTCGACCCCTTGTCTCTAGCCGCGGCACAAAGCCCAATTCTTACTGGATTTTATCTGCCGGGAGTTGAACGTCGAAGAAAAGGACTACTTCGGGCTACGCTACGTCGATCACCGAAAGCACCGAGTAAGTTTTCTCCTCTATTCTTTTACCGTGTTCAAATCCATAACAGTGAAGTAAACTGATACTTTCTCCGCGCCATTTACTGCTGGGGTGGGCTTAGCGATGGATGGACTTGACAAAATCAATAATGAAGCAAGTCAGAGGTATACACAGATAACCGATTCTTTTCTCTATATGCCTGCCAGTTTTAACCCTTTTGTTTTCCCCCCTGATTTGCCCACAGATATGAGTCCTATCGTCGTCTGCTTTCGGGTCAAGTTTTACCCGCCAGAACCGCAGAGATTGAGGGAGGAGACGCGGACGTTACTATACCTCCAATTAAAGCGTGATTTGCAGCATGGACGGCTTTATAGTCCCGGACCGGGAAACGAAATGGCCATGCTTGTCGCCCTTGCAACCCAAGGTACTATTTCAATCCGGGTTTCCTTCGGAAACTTGTCCAAAATAAAGAGAAAAAGGGAGCCAAATAACCCCTTGCAAGAAAAGTTATTACGGTTATATTTCGTCTTGTTAGTGGAGTTGGGCGACTATGACGCCGAGCGACACCCACCAGGATATATTACTGCCTTACGACCAGTACTGCAGCTGACAGAGCGCTTAGAAGCCGAGGTCGAATCCTTGCATCAAGCTGATTCGGGGGGCGTGGCCAATTTGAGTCCAGCACAAGCAGAAATGGCTTTTCTGCGAAGAGCGTGTCTGCTCGATACCTTTGGGATCGATCCGCATCCCGTTAAAGTACGGCACTGACACGAAAAACCGGGATTACTTTTTCCGCATTAATCTAATGAATTAATGCCGTTAGGCGGGGAAGCTAGCGATGTTAATGATTTTTGGGTTGTTTCTATTTGTGTCTGAAGGATGCCAGGGGGATTCAGCTGTACTTGGGTGCCAATTACAGTGGAGTCCTAACATTCCAAAATGGTCGAAAAACACACCATTTTCGCTGGAACGAGGTGTCGAAGCTCAATTATGAAGGAAAGATGTTCATCGTTCACTTGGCCATTGCAGAGGTAAGTCAACTGTTTTTCCCCCCTCCAGGGCAGGGTTATGAGACAAAAAAGTTCATACAGAGGAATGTGTACGTGGCCGAATTGAAAATGACCTTCTACTCTTCTTGATTGCATAACCGTGGGACATAATATTACAGGATGCAAGGACCAAAGTAAGAATTATTACACGTTAATCTGTCCCAACATCCCACTTAATGTCATACCCCTGCGTTAGAAAAAACACACCGTGGGGTTCAAATGTGCCAATGCCACCGCCTGTAGGCTTTTATGGCGGAGCGCGGTAGAACAACGCCTTTTTTTCACGTAATTATTATCTATATGTCCTTAACAAAATATCTACTTTGCAAGTGTACAGGTTAAGTTCCTCGTCAGAAATTCCTGCTGTTGTTACCGGAGGAAGTTTTTTCTCTCGTGGGTCCAAAGTTCGATACTCAGGGCGTGTAGAACGAGAATTGTCCGAAGATTGGGTTCGCCAGGTACAAATATATTATTCAGTTTTTATTTCTTTTACACTTTAAAAATTCGACACAACGAAGTTTTATGTGAATGTAATCTTCAGCAAGAACAATCTGGGTTAAACAAATCCTCGGTCTAGATTACCGATTTCCGGTGTCGGGTAAAAAACGGTTAAAGCGTATATAGCGTACTTTCCTTGATTTTCTTATAGCCTAAAACGGCAGCTAATCCAACCTGCATTTCCATGGACATCTTAATCATGGTTTAAAAGTGATGTTAACGCTTTTTCACACGTTAACCATGACTCAATTGTAAATGGAAACGCAAGGATTAAGCTCCAATCCTGGTGGGTTAATGCGTAATAGCGTTAAGGTCACGGTGGACACAAAATTAGTTTTATTCGGAATTCGATCAGAAGCTAATACGTTCCATCGTTATCTTAAGCTGGGTCTTCTGGTCACACTAACCCAAATTAAATAACAGTAATGGTAACGAAGCCTTGCTCATACAATTCTCTGAAAATTAGGCAAACGCAAGACGAGCTCCGCACTTGTCTCGAAGGTCTTTCAGCGTACCAGTATCAGCAAATAGCCACGAAGAAGGTGAAAGTCCCAAAATAGGAGAACGTTCCTGTTCTGATTCCTTTTATTAATTGTTGCAGTACTGCCAAGGAATCAATCTATGATTGAACACGTACCTGACGACAGCAGCGCCAAAAATAACTCCGCGGACGACACGGATATTGAAGAAGAGCTGAAATCCGAAGTTGCCGAGCTACGTTCAAAACTTACAGAAGACGGCTCCTCCTTGAGTACTCGGACTTCCTCCACCACTTTCGGCCCCAGTGGCGACCCTGGTGTAGACTATCGTGATTCTTTCGACCAATCCTCGAGTGGCAGTCAAGCCGAGTCAGATTTAGCTAACTCGTTCATTGACCACTTCGGTCCCCCGAGTCACGAGCTCGAGGTTGATTTTTACGGCTACAACGAGAGTTTAGCCCCACCTCAGGAGTACGGTGCTACTTACCGTGCCGAGTATTACAACCACAGCCCGCGGCAAGTCCAGCGCCGGAGCCACAGTCGCCTGAGCGGCAACCCTTCGGAACTCACCCCGCCGTCTTCAGTGGGCGCTAGAAGGCGCCACCCTCGCAAAATGTTACATTTAAGCCCTAGTTTAGCAGTGCGACACAACACCCCGGCACAACATCGCGGCTCAGCGCGCCCGTTGGCGCTGCCCGCCCATGATCCTTTAGCCCAACGGCTGGCTGCAGATAAAACCCATTGCACGCCCGGGCAAGTTCACTTACCGAGTTCCCGTCGGCCGATACTTCCCCCTTTCCGTCCCTTTCGCCTTTTCTTTGTCATTTTTGGAGTCGTTTTAGCTTCCTTTGCTCTTGTCCTGATTGGCATATTTGAATGGGACGCACTCTGGGTATTCAGTGTCCGACAATGGCCCGAATTACTGCTGCTTCGCCGCGTGTATTACGATCCTTTAAGAAACTTCCTTGTACGCCTCATGGCCCACGGAACGCGTTGAAAACTTACCAGGACATATCAATTCCCTCTTTTTTTTGTCCTCTCAAGTTTTTGCAACAATTACACCCCCAACCACGTTACAATCATTCGAATAATATGTTCATTTTGAAAATTTCATATTCCCTTTTTGGCGTCCCTTCAGCACAAAACCAGCCCCATCCATGAAACAAAGAAAAAATGGCAAAAAACAAGAATTTTCTTATGCTCAAGAACCTTTCCCTTTTTTCTGCCTTGGATTGCCTTTTTTAACGAACTCGCCGCATGCTAAAAAAATCATTTTAAAACGGAATGGCATGGGAATTTTACTATTCATTCACGATTTACCAGTACGTTCCAAATACAAGTGAAAAAAGGCCAACGTGGAGAGTGCACTCGGGCTACGCTTATTACAAAACAAGGAATAAGAAACACGCACAGAAGGTCGTGTGCACTTTTGGACGTACTCTTGTGTGTGTGGTGGTGAAAACACGCCACCCATTTACAGAAAACATTCCTTATTGTTGGAAAACATTAAAAACCATACCATACTAACACGATTATTCACAAACCACTTAGTCTTCACCCTTTACACAACAATAATCTCAAATAGTTCGTTATACGTCACATCAGTTGGCTTGTATGACCCAGGAAATACCCACGTACCCACTTATTCTTCACTGGGCGGCAGCATCGGGGGACTTTTGGAAATAGGACAATGAAGTCAAAAAGGATTGTCAACTTCTTTCTCATAGCGGGATCCCCAAACTCACTCTAAACATAAAAACTGTAACGTTACATAAAAACCCCTAAAAAGGAGTGCTCCTAAAAAGTGGGTACATTATTCTTCCGAGACAAGATCATTTACTCTAAAAAACAAGGGAGACTCTTTTTTTTTTCTTCTTTCGTAAAAACGAGCAAATATGGAAAGACTCCTAATTCTATCTCATTTTTTTAAAAGAATCCTAAAATAAAAATTGTGACAAAAAGTACTAGTAGGAAATGGATCCTTCAAAATTCACTCGAAATTGGACGTAAACATGTTCAAGTCCTCAAATGCATTGCTCGCCGCAGGGTCCAACATTTGCAGCATTTCCGAGAGCTCAGCCCCGCCTTGATGGGGATGAGGTGCGTGGCTGGATTGCACACTGGCGCCACCTGCATGGGGATGGGCGTGCGACGGGGACGGAGTCGGGTCTTGTGGAGAGGTTTGCCAGTGCCACATACCGGGGTTAGGGTGGCCTTGGGCGTGGCTTGGGTAAGGTGCGGTTCTATTGCCGTTACTGCCACTGAGCTGGGTATAGGTAGGCCCCGCCCCTCCGCCTGGTGAACGTGTTGGACTGATACCTTCGTACGCGGCGTAGGCTTCTGTGGCTGCGGGTTGACGTAAATGCGTAGTACCCCATGCTGCCGCTGCTGCAGCGACAGCACCAGCGGTGGGTGTCGGGCTGGGTGTTTGTTTCGTGCCCAAACGAGGGTGCACGACGGGCGTGGCGTCACCAGGACCGGCCCCAGTCGCTTGTGGACTGTGGTAGGCCATCGGGGACGACGTGGTGGCGCTGGCAGTATCGTATGCAGCGTAGACTTGTTGCGAACTGCTGCCAGGTCGAACCTGGACATCTGCAAATAAAGAAACAACGAATTTTTGGGAATTAGGACACTTCTTAGACTTGACCAGATGTCCAGGGAATTACCTCCGGTCATGTGGGAGTTCATAATGGGTTGGTACATATCGCGTGATCGCTGGAGACTGTAATCCAAGCCCGGGGCGCTGGAAGGAGTACCGTAACCCATGTCGGGGTTGGCTGGTCCAGGTACAGCATTAGGTACTGTCCCCGCTTCGGAGGTAGCTGTCGCTTCCCCTCCGTGGTGCATAGTTCTAATGGAAACGAGACACATGTTAGGGTAATGGAAAAGGATTGGTCGCAAAAACAACAAGTTTTGCTAGCGTTAGTCAACAACTCATTATGAATGCGAGTACATACTTGGCAGCTGTGTGGGTACAGACGATGTATTCCACGTCGTCCGTATAAGGATTGAGGAAAGCGAACGCAGAGGTCCGTAGCCAGAGCCATTCCCGAGATTTGGATTGAAATCGATACATCACTGACATGACTTGTCCTTTTAACTTCAACACTGCCATTGGCGAAAAGAGAAAAATAAATGAGCAAATAATGCAAATAATTCTGGGAGTAGGTTAAACCAATATAGTCGAACATTCACAAATCTGGAAAAGTTTCTAATTAATAAATGAATTAATACATTACCAAAATATATAAACAAATACAGAAACTTATTTCCGACGAAAATTGGTAAATTAGAGGGATATTTTGTAGAGATAATACCAAGAGATTCTACGTTTAACCAGTACACACATGCAAGACATTTTCCATGAACAAAAATGGATTTCCATTTTCACACCAAAACTTTATAATATTTAGGAAAAAATAAGTATTTCTTCCGAATAAAACTACAGAAAAATTCCAAAAATAAAACATAAATATAATGATTTTACGTCTCTTTTCTTTACCTTGTTCGAAACTGTCTTTGACGTGGCTCTTGTCTTCAGGATGACAATAATCAAAGAAACACTGATTTAACAACTCGGAAGGAGCGTAGTTCAAAAGGCTCATGACTCGCTGATCGACGAAAGAGAATTTGCCTTCGGGATTATGGCGCGAAATGAACTCGGCGGCGGCAGTCGTATTGGATATATCACTACTACTAGGAGTGGAAGTCACTTGCAAGCGACCAATGGCAACTAAGCAACAATGGGATCCAGAATGGGACGCATCGTCATCCGGACCGCGGTCCAAAGGCACACCTAAACAATTTACAACACGTACAAATTATTAAAGCATTTCACATGTTCAAACAAAGACTTCTCAATTGAAAATGTGATGCTAACACTAGCAACAAGCGCAGCGTTACTGTCTGAAATACGTATTTAGCTTCCTTCATACTCGTTTTTAACGATGTAAATTCCACCTTTTTCCATGTCTTATATTGCCATTTCAAACATTACAATCTGCCCACACCATGTATTCCACGTTAAAATTCCTGTCCGAATCCCTAAAGAGTCACTTTCACCTGGATACTTTGCCGTTTCGACATAGTTTTCCTTCGAAGTCACCGAAGTTTGATAACTGCTGCAATAACTGTTCGCACTAAAAACTAGATGACGGTTGATTTTGTAGATAAAATGACCATGGAAAAACGGACTGCATCCCTGAAACATTGCAACGGTGGTCATCAAAGTTGCCTACCGTACCAAAGTGGCAATTAAGCACTTCAGGCAATGAAATTTCGTCGCTTTTAAACGTATACTGCTATTCCAAAACTCGTGTTTTCAACGACATCATTAGGCAGCTGACACAAACTTTCATTAATTACGGAGCCGAAGTTAAAAAGGGGAAAAAGACTGGAAAATTTAAACTGTTGGTAGTTTCCAATTGTGGAGTTGAATTAAAAAATCGAATAGCACTCTTCTCAAAATGGTACCTAGCTGGTTCCTATGTCTGACGAACACAAAATTTGGTGAAATATTATTAAAGATGCCGAAAGCAGACCTAATATTTAAAAAGCTAGTCAACTAACTTGTTAATGAGAAAGACTGTAACTACGCAACAGACAACTTTATACATGGACTCATTGAACGATTTCATAGCACATCTCTGGGCTAACGTTCCTTTTCAAAGTAAGTTAGCATTCTCCTCAACGTAAAAATCTTCAAATTGCAGCCAAAATGAGTATGCCTTCCATTTTTATTTTTTAAAGTTTAACAAAGAGAAGAGAAAAGGTACCTGAAGGAGGCCAATTCTTGATATACCCTGTGCAATGCACCACTGCATAATGGCGTCCATCGCGTGCGGCTCCTAAACTGTGTCTTTGGCGTAAACGATGAATCAAGGAATGCGAGCCTGACAGGGGATCAGAGGTGACGGAGCCGATTTGCATACGGCATATAAAGCCTCGTCGTGAACCCATACACAGCCTCATGGACGCTATAAAAAAGGTCAACGTTAACAAAAGACTGTACGACTTAAAACGGTTTTTTAAATGTTACATTGGTGGCCTTCTTTCTTAACCGTGCCGGTTTTGAGATCCAAGATCCTGCCCGAATTCTGGGGTTCTTGTGTAGACAACTGTTCCCTCACTTTGTCGACATCTTCGGGGTGCACGAAGTCATACATACATGAACCGAACCAGTCGCTCTATAAAAGGAAGAAAAATGAAAACGTTTATTTTATAATCAACGTTGAGCAAGTTGGATATACCTGGCTGTGATTCAACACCGGGGTCACGGAGTCTGACACATAAATAATCCGACCGGTGTCGCAAGCTACTACAAAAAGAAAGCCATCTGCTGATTCCAGAATCAAATGCTTCAATTCCTGGTCCGTCAAGAAAGAAGGCTTGTATGATCCGTCAGTGCCCGGTTGGGTGGAGCCTAAAAAATGAGTAAAGAAAATTCCTTATAAATAACTTTTTTTATAAAAAATTAATAACTATTTTCTAAGTTATTTAGTTACTTAAGTTTTTAGAAGTTACAATCAATTATTTCCGTTTTAGGATTTTTTTATAACGAAAAGGTTAAAAAATTTCCTAATTTTTGGACTTCCATTTTTCACAGAACGGAGCTTTTTAATGTACAAATACAATTTTTTTTTTACCTCGTAAAGCTTTCATATGCGCCACAGCCATCCTCAGAATCGTCAGCTTATCGGGTTTACGAGCCAGAGCCGAGCATGTAGGTACCATATCCGACAGTTCGGTAATATAGGCCGTCATCTTATTCCTCCGTCGGCGCTCAATCTCGCAATGGTTCTCCCTACCAATCCTTCATCAATCAAACCAAATCCATATTTCAGGCTCAGGAGGGATATATGTGCAAAAAAGCGCCCTCCTTTCTTTAATGGACCAACTCAAAGTAGCTAAAACCCCTTCGGTTACCAAATCAAAGTACCCATGCTACCATTTTTTTCCCCCAAAAAAAGTGTAAAAAAATGCCCATTTTTATTACCAAGCCCTAAAGGGTCAAAGGTTAAGGTAGGTGTATGTATAAGTGGGTGGGGAATGTTAGTGTAGTACTCACAAAATGTGTTGGGCAGGTCGGCTGCTGGCCCAAAGGAAAAAGTGGGCGTGGTCATAGAAGAGAGAAAGAAAGACGAAAAAATGAACATAAAAAACGAGACAGTTGACCACTAAAACTAAGAGCAGCACAACTTGGGCAAATTGCACGAAACAGGAAGTCATCATACAGCATTCCCGCCACCCCCCAGGCCGTGAAAAGTGCTAAATAACACTGAACTGTGTATTTGTTCAAAGACAAACAAACTCCCTCTTTTTCTTCTTCAAAAAATAAATAAATAAAATAACGACCCAAGATTCAAGTAGCTAAAGCCTTTGCTATCACTAAGCAGTAACAACGTCGCTTGACATGACAAAATGCCGTTTAGTACCTGGCAAACCGCTCCTTGTCTTGCATGCTCTCGTCATCCATTCTGCCAAATTTCGAGCTGGCTCCGTCTTCGTCGTCCGATCTAGCGACACAGAACATAAAAATGTCGAACAAGTCACTAATTCCGTCACGTGTAACGGTGTAACTCGACACACAAGCGTACTGTATGACTTAAGTTCAAGGATTGTGAACCACTGGCTTATGGGTATCGCACTGCTCATTACAACGACGGAAAACCTCTCCGCGCCCCTCGTATTTCGTTATACTCAGGCCGAAAAGCTTCCCTTTGAGCCCCGGTCAAAAAGATGAACCGATAACTTGGAACGTTCCAAGCCACTCAGTGGACACCTTAAGCTCATTGCTCGGGCGAGCGGAAATCTGTCGACATGGCTACGCAATAGTGTCAAAAACAACATTGGGTCAAGTTCGCTTCCCCCAGATAAAAATGGAATAGTTCTGTAATGCAAGTGTGCCTTCGCACTTGGACGCCAAACAGCTCCAGGCTAGGCCTTAATGCCGACTCGAATTCGGCGAAATTTTTAAAAGGGGGACTCAAGTCTCATAAAGCCTCGAACAGTCTATGAACCTCAATTTATTGCCAACGACTTGACGCGATAAAAAAATCTTGAAGCTTCTTTACAAAAAATGAGGCTATCTATTATGAAGATAACGAACATATGGGTGTATTATTTTGTAAAATAAGCTTTAAAAAAATAAAAAAGGATTTTTCTATATTAAAAAGACGACAATGAACACGTGGGTATGTGAAATGGCAAAATTACTGTAAAGCGGAGCGATCTTGTGGAACTAATGAAGCACTGCACAACGGGCGTTCAACTGACTGAAGAGGTTAAAAAAAGACAACACAAAACTCTTAAAGAACCACTTATGACGGACAAGAACGCAAAAAAAGGCGACTTACCCTAACGAGTCGTTCCTTCGCTTCTGCAAGTGGCGCGTATCCGAGCCTGTTCAAACGTGAAGTTCATTATTAATTAGGCAAAGTCTAGGGTCATTTCTGGGCCAAGCAAGATACAAGGCTCATTCCAGTTTTCTGAGGTAATGAATAATGCAAAGAAGCATAAGCTCCGTTAAGGGATGGCAAGAATGTGAGTGAAAAGTTGGATAGCAAGTAGAGGAGCCAAAATCTCTGTAAGACGCTGTAACAGCACCAGTAGACTTGGCTGAGGAAAAAAGTTTCGGAAACGTGCAAGTCAAAGATTGAAATCTTGGTTGTTTGCCGCCTTGGGCGTATCACGATCAACGCAATCAAGGTCCAGTTCGTCTCGTTAGTTAGCTTTAGAGAATCCTTTGTCTTCTATTCGGCTCCATTTTTTTCTAACAATGATTAATCCTTCCCGGAGGTTAAAGATGATAGGAAACTGAGATTACCTTAACTGCTTTTCTGTGTTGGATTTTTAAGCTTATTACATCTGACATTGCCTTTATGCTAGGCGCAGCGTTTTATCTTCGTTTGATGTTAACCTTCTTAAAGAAATATTTTATTGGTTAACCATAATATCGACACCGTAATGACCAAGGGTGAATGACTTGAAAGCGTCGCCAACTTGTAGGAAAATGACGTCAAAAGAAAGGAAGAAGGTTAAAGGGTTAGAGGGAAAAGGGTTTAAGCACTTTTGAACCAGACGCATGGAATTAAGTTGCAATGCTTGTATTTAAGTTGAAAATATTGTAGCGTGCCTATTACATGGATCAAACCTTGACGCAGAAGAATGAGCCTTGTGAAATACTAAAGTTATTTTCTGCCTTTGTAGTACCTGATAACTGATGCAGGCCCGTCAGATGAGGATCCATGAGTGAAGACAGTTGTTGGGAACGAAATCAGGAGCTTGAAACCACTCTAGAGTCGTCCAGAAATGAACGTACACTAGTAAACTTGTTTTAAGTACTTATAAAGTAAGACTATGGCACCGTTAAGTTAGGCTCAAAGGGTAACACAGCACAAGATATGTCAAGCAAGGGCAGCCATCTTGTTTGCGAACGCAAGGATAAAGGAAGAATAGAGGAAGAATGAAGGTGAATGGATGGAAGGGCATAGAGAACGGAAAGGAAGTCATGGGAAAGCCCCCTAACCCCGAAGGTGGGTGGGGGCGAGACGCTCGTGCACGAGAGGAGTTGCCTTTTACCTTCGCTTTACGATGGACTCGATTTACGATAGCTCTAAATACTGGAAATGAACGCCCAATTAATGTGCGATTTTGACATAAAAATACGATTGATTTTTACAGTGAATACAGTAGAAGCCCGCTTATCCGTCAGGTACTGAAATGACCTGAAATGACACTGAATAATTCTATTAGTCGGAAAAAAATACGATATCTGGAATCTTACAACCTGTTCTTCGATAATACTAATTGCGAGAAAAAAAACAGGTTTCTGAAGAACAACATAGTTTTTTTATGAGTAATCATTTTGAGAGAATTATTTCGTAGCGCTGAAAATGAATAGGTAATTCATCGAAGGCCACTGGATACCAGACACTTTTTGGTATTAACTTTGGAAATGGCGGGAAAAATTTCGGGATAATTTCTTGAATACGATAAATACTTCGGGAGTAAAGTTCTCAAAAGTTAGTGGTAGATAGTTATCACTGATAAGAAATTTCCGCTTTACCACTGCCACTAATTGGTGGTATACAGTAGTATATACTCTGCAGTAGCTTATATTCTGTAGTTGTTTTCCCTAAAAAATGAGCTACTGAAACGTTGCTAACTGTATTTCTCTTGAACTTTGCTTTTATAGATATGAAAAAATGTACAGTTTCGCGTATATCACTTGTAAAACGGCACTGATAATGATAAATGAGTAAAATTTAACATATAAAATTGTTTAGTTTTGTTCACGTCAATTGTATTTGCACAAATAGAAAAATGATAGTGTGACAGTTTTGGTATTCCTCCAAAGCTATAAATGAAAAATGGGTACAGTTCAGGTAGTTTCATGATAAAATGACAAAACTATGATGCTCTTATATTACAAAACCAAAATGGGCCCCGGTAAAGGAAGTCAATACTTCTTAATATGGATAACTTCCTAGAAATCCGCGTCCAATGTAAAAACCTGGCTTTCGCGGCTCGCCATCACACCGCTCTTTTGGTATTCTCCTACTTTCTTCTCAAAAAAGTTGGTTTTGCCTTCTAAGGAAATGTTTTCCATAAAGTCAAAAGGGTTTTCGGAATTGTAAATCTTGGGGCATTGGAGTTCGACCAAGAGCCTATCTGCGACGAATTCAATGTACTGCCTCATCAAGTTGCAGTTCATGCCCAACATGGCTACCGGTAAAGCGTCGGTCAAGAATTCTTGCTCAATAAGCACAGCATCGCGGATGATTTGGGTGACGCGAGCGACAGAGGGCTTGTTGACCAAATGTTTGTACATGAGGCAGGCAAAATCGCAATGCAAACCCTCGTCGCGTGAAATGAGCTCGTTGGAAAAGGTAAGACCGGGCATCAAACCTCGCTTCTTCAGCCAGAAGATAGAGGCAAACGAGCCGGAGAAGAAAATGCCCTCAACAGCCGCAAAAGCGACCACTCGCTCAGCGTAACCGGCTGTAGCGTCGGAAATCCATTTGAATGCCCAATCTGCCTTCTTCTTGACACAGGGAAGGGTTTCGATAGCTCGGAAGAGCATCTGTTTTTCCTCAGGAGATCGGATATAGGTGTCGATAAGAAGTGAATACATTTCGGAATGAATGTTCTCCATAGCAATCTGGAAACCGTAGAAACAACGAGCTTCGGGAACCTGCACCTCTTGGGCGAATCGCTCAACCAAGTTTTCGTTGACAATGCCGTCCGAAGCGGCAAAAAAGGCCAAAACGTGACTGACGAAGTGCTTTTCTTCGGGTTTTAATTTCTCCCAGTCGCTCAAGTCCTAAATAAACAAGATACACTTAAAACCATATTTTCTAAAAATTATAGAATTTCGATACGTCCTCGCGTCCCTAGTAGCACAAAACGTTTTCAAGTGTCTTTAGAACGTCCTTAAAGCAATATTTAAACGTCTTTCAAGAACTAGCAGTCTTTTATACTACTTTTTTTGGGGTACTTGAGGTATGATGTTACGTAATACAGAATGAGGTGCTATACCTTGGATAGATCTACTTCCTCAGCAGTCCAGAAGGAAGCTTCAGCTTTCTTGTACATTTGCCATATGTCGTGGTATTTAATGGGGAAAAGAACGAAGCGATTGGGATTTTCTTTCAACAAAGGTTCTTCTTCCATTAATTTCTTCGCGGCAGTTTTGAGTTCTGTTTTCTGAGACTTGGTGTCTTTATTGGACAACTCCCCCAATGGCAACTTTCCATTCTGCATTGCGCAAATATCCTATAAAAGTAATCGCAGATTAGTTATCTTTTTCAATAACTTAATAAGAACGATTAGAAGAACACACAGAAAAGAAAGACGGCGAACGAAGTACTGATGGTAACATTACCTGATTTTCCTTGTCGAAGATGGAAAGAGTGGACAAAGTCTGGGTAAGAGACATGTTTAATTATAAAGTTAATATTGAAAGATAGTTAACACCAAAAAAGGTTGGGAGGAACACGTCCACTGTCAACGAAAACTAAGAAGAGATTGCACGGAATGAACAGCCAGCTAGACAGAAGAAAACGCGGCTCTTTACAGAATTTCCGCGCCAATATTTAGACCCTGAGATTTCGCGCGCACCCAAACTTCCAATGACAACTTTCCTTTCTTAGCTGGCCACCAATAGCGCTCTAGCTTCTAAAAATGTCCTAGGGAATGTACTGTTATATAAAACATCCGGCAACCCCACAGCTGCTAGGCAAGGTTGGAAGGTACTTACACCCCGCTACTTCCATCATCCACCCCCTTTTACCTCCCTCTCCTTCCTACTTTACAAAGTATCTGCGCGCCTAAAATACTTGTGGTATTAAGGTCACTAAAGGGTGGATTATTAAGTTTATTGGGGTTAAAAACGAAAGGAAAAGGACACTGCAGCGTACAATAAACAAGCCCGTACTTGCCGACTGAAACTCACAGCGCTGTTTAGCAAGGTAAATTAACTCATCGAACCACGTGTATCTGTAAAACTGTTTTTGTTGTACTGTTTTAGCTTTGACATGCCTGTATTAAATCAAAACTACCGAAGTCATTTATAATTAAGAAACCAAGTTTCCGTAACTCTTATAGTCTATTGAGGAATTATAGTCTATTAGGAATTTAAACCTTATTGTTCCCTTAGCAGGCGGGGCCTATTTGTACGTCAACATTGAGTAGCCATTTTACTACGTCATCGGTGTCATTCCCCCACTTCCGAACGTTGGAAGCGGGGTGCTTAAAATAACTGAAGCACGTGCTCATGCGTTTCCATTATTCAAGGGAACGTAGAAGGGCGTCAACTGTTTTTGTCTTCACTTCTTATGCCGAAATTGCAAAGCTGCTTTCAAGTATAACTTGTACTAGGTAAAAATAACGGAAAGTTTCGCGAAAAAACACGGTTGTGATCTAAAATTTATTTAAAAAGCGTGATATCGTGACACGATTCAAGAGTCAAAGAAATAAAAAAGGGTTTCAACACATTACATAGTAACGAACGGCTATGTCATGCGTTAGTCTACTTAGCCCGAAATGTGCGTCATACTTTGTATTGTCGTAAACAATACTCAGTCAAGAAAGTTTTCGATATAAATGACAACAAAAAACTCGCTCACGCTAATACTGCATAAAAAGTAGGAGGGTAAAAATCTGAGCTCTACTTTACCATGACATGCAATTTTGGTCTTAAATATAGCGTAATAGCGAAAAACATGATAAAACACGTATTTATCTGTTTTACGGACTTCTAAACTTGCCGAAAAACGCGGAATTCACGGTTTTCACACAATCGTTTTTTTCTCTAGTTCTAAGTATAACTTTGATAACGACATTATTGATGTCTTAAGTATTTAAAATGTCTGAAGAAAGGATTTCGTATAGGCCTAGCACTCGTTTTCGAACAAGTTTTCCACGTAATCATTAGTAAATTAATGAAGTTGGTGGAAAGTACGGGATCTTAGCGGGGAAGACGACGAATACGCCTCCTAAGAAGGGGAGGGCGATGCTGTTTGATGATGTTCGAACAATGAACGCAAAACGCGGAAAAGATGTGGGCCGAGAGTTCTGACGTCAGTTACAAGCCACTCGGGGCTGTAAAAGTTCCATATAAGATGAGAATAAAAATCCACCGAGATTTACCGACTTTAATATGTATAGAAAAAACTAACCGATCGTTGCTCGAAAACTTTTCCGAAGCAAGCTACTAAGAATAAAACGAAAGTATTTTTAGACATTGAAGTTTTCATCGATTCACAGGAATTTTCACAAAATTAGCACCAAGGTCTCGCACTCTTTGCTTAACCGCGACATCAGCCAGAAAATTTCCTTTAGCATGAAATAATATATACAAAAGTAAGGTTTAATTTATTTTAAAAAAGGAAAATAAATAAATACGAGTAAAAAAGAAAACTTCGTAATACATTTCGCAACGTCATAATAAACCCAACCACGACTCAGGTAATCGAAATTGTGGTTTCAAAAATTCATGAATGCATTATAACTTCTCAAATATTGACTTGTTGCAAAACTAGTGATTTATCAAAGGTAGAATTCTTAATACTTTTAAACGTTTTGAGTTAACATGTTAAAACTTAATCTTTTGAATCTCGTGTAATTTTTATTGGGTCAATTTTCTTGTACGACGTTTTAAAGCTTTTATATATTAAAAATCAGTCTTATCTGTTAGATACGGGAATGGATCACAACCGGATAATAGAAATAACTTATAAAATAACGGTTACAATTCGTTAGAAAGGTCTTATAGATATAAGTCACTACCAGTGTACCTTAAAATAAATAATTAGAAAAATATTTATTTACATACAAAACCATAATTTTCATTAGCTTCTCTATTTCAGTCACCTTTGTGCTGAAAAAATCTCTTAGTTTTTCAATCGTGACGTATTGTTTTTTTTTTTAGAAGGGAGTATTTTTTTCGTATTCTTATGTTTTACGTATTTTTATTTTTTACGAGTTTAGACTATGGTAAACGGTTAAAATATGTACTACATACGTTCTTCATAAGCTCTTCTCCCGAAAGAAGTACGTATCTTGGGCCGTTTCCGAGGCACTGTGCAAGTTCACGAAATTTAGATTCCAACACGTATGGTCGTTGCACTGGTATCTTTATGGGCAATTTTGCGCTATAGCACATGATCCTGTATATCTTTGAGACATTTAACTAATTAAATTTTCTCTGCAGATTTCGGCACCTGCAGCAGTACAAAGGAGAACGCGTGCATGGTGTGGAACGGGACCATCCTGAAGCTGGTGCTAAGCGAATGTAAATTATTTGCCTCTGCAAGGAAATCCGTACTGCGAGCTCCCGCACGTTCGTATTACTTTCGCAAAGGAGATTGGAACTTGCGCCTAAAAGACTTGAGCAGAATTATGAATACGGATTTACTCTCTCCCCCAGCCCAAGTTTCGGGTATGACGGAGTTACAACGTGATGCATTTCGCAAACAAGTTGAGATCCCTTACGTTAGGGTACCCGAGTCGGTCGATATCAACCGGGCGATGAAAGTTCTCCGGAAATATATTCTCAAGCTTGAAAAGCTGAAGCCTATTAGCGACTGGGTGGAGGAAGCCGGTCCTGAAGAAAGCACCATAAAATACAAACATGTCTATTTAAATCCTCTCTTGGTAAAATCCTTGTCAGCGTTACCCGAAGCCGATCGGCAATTCATAACCGACATGGATCCGACACTGGAGACCCGACACGAACTTCATTTAAAACCTGTCACCTTAACATACGACAACTGGAAAGCCGAAGAAATTTTAAAGGCCGTCTTGCCGTCAGACAAAGAAGGCTGTACGGGTTTTTCGCGCGTGGGACACATTATTCATTTAAATCTCCGCGATCACCTCGTGCCCTACCGGCAGCTCATTGGACAAGTTTTCGTCGATAAGGTCAAAGACGTCCGGCTGGTTGTCAACAAGGCCAACACCATTGACTCGACGTTCCGTCATTTTAGTATGGACGTTTTGGCAGGCCAGAAGGACGACACGGTCGCGGAAGTCAAAGAAAACGGTTGCCATTTCCGGTTCGATTTCGCACGCGTCTATTGGAACCCACGGCTCTCCACGGAGCACGAGCGTATCGTTAAGAAATTGAGCGCGCCTCAAGTGCTTTACGATGTTTGTGCCGGGATCGGCCCGTTCACCGTTCCTGCCGCGAAACTCGGCCGGTGCCAAGTCCTGGCCAACGATTTGAATCCTGATGCCGTCGTTTGGCTCCGGGAAAACGTGAAGCGCAACAAAGTTGACTCCCGTGTTCAGGTTTTCAATAAAGATGGACGCAGCTTCGTCCGGGAGGACGTACGCAACCATTTGGTCAGCCTGACTCCTTCGCCACAGGACGTTGTTTGTCACGTCACTATGAATTTGCCCGCCTTGGCCGTCACTTTCCTCGACGCCTTTGTAGGACTCTTGGCCGACGTGGAGCCCAACAAAGTGTCATCCACGCCATCGATTCAAGTCCACGTGTACGCCTTTTGCCCACCCAAAGAAAATGGAATGCCCGTTCTCCGACAAGCGGAATCCATTTTGGGCTGCAGCTTGGAAAAACATGTTCTTGATTTACATAACGTTCGCGACGTCGCGCCTAACAAGGAAATGTGGTGTCTTTCTTTCACCATGCCTCTTCCAGTGCTTAGAGGTGAAACAAATAGTGAGATCTCCCAGCCTGTAAATTCCACCTGTACTAGTAGCCATGCCTCAGACCCGGTAGTACTGGACGCCAATGATAAGGCGGATTCCAGCGAGCAACCTCCCTGTAAAAGAATGCACCTAGAAGAAAATAAATAAAAGCCAAGTTTTATGGAGGTGTAATATGGTTAGTGTGCTTTCTCATTTCGGCTATTTTAGGTCCTTTCATGAAAACTCATGTTTCTCCTAGGAGTAAAATGAAATGTCATGGCCTTTCAGCGTTAGTTCGCTCTTTTTATCACAGGGCTGTTTATGAGGTGATCGTGCTATTTATTAGCGACTTGTAGGGAAAAATTATTTTTACATGATTATCATAGATTTATTTTCGTCGGCTTATTTTGTAAAATTCTAAAACTACACTAGTTCTGTTGTGAGAAATGTTCGGTTGGACACGAAAGCGGGTAAGTTCCTCACTGAGCATGGGAAGCTTCTCGTATCACTTTGCAACGAAGTTGGACTTCATTTGAAATTGCCCCGTAAAACAGTTGCGCAATGGAACTTATATTTCCGCCTTTTCGTGGTTAACCTGCGTTTACTGTCTAGTCTGGAGTCTGGTCACATAAAAGGTTTGTTGCGGATTGGTAAGTGTGCGTATTATTGTCTAGACGTTTGAAACTTATGGAAACTTTGTTGCCTGAGTTAGGGTTGGAATACTGAAATCTATTTCATATTTATACAAAAAAGGGATTAGCTACTCTAACAATCATCCAGTTTCATCTCAAATATATCATCCGTGAAGTTCCTGAATGTTTCAAGGGAACTTCTAGTTCACTTTCCTGGAGTTTAGTTTGGGAATGGACTAACAACCAGTAACTCTACTGAAGAATAGAAAGTAAATTATCAGTGAAAGGAGATAGAACGAGTAAGACTAAAGCTGCTCGAATTATTCATACAAGTTTTTTGAGTATCTCGTAGGAGATGTCTGATCCAAACAGAGAAGAAATCCATCCGTAATTTCTGCGTTAAAGATGTACTGTTCTGGATTACTCAACAAAGAATTCACTCTCATCCGAATGATGCTACATTAAAAGTAAATAAAGCCTGATTGATGAACAACGAGTTTGGCTTTGAGGTGCAGAGAAAATATCCCTATATTAACTTAGCGACGTGAACGCTATAGAAACATTGTGGTTAACGAACTCTGCAACGTATAATATTTATGATAATCTTTTATTAAAACAAAAGTTAGTCAAAGATACTGAGACATTTCCGCGTTATAATGCATCGCATCCGGCGTTTCAGTGAGTCCTAATGAGGCTTTGCTAGATTTTTTTTTTTTTTTTTTTTTTTTTTTTTTTTTTTTTTTAGCACACTTTGTTCTTTCCCTAGTTTTTAATTTTCAGAAGGTTTCTCAGGTCTATCTGGTTCACCGGGAAGACTATGAACTCTCCTGCACGTGTGGCCTTTATCTTTTTCTTTTCTAGCTTCAGCTCCTCTGTCATTCTGTTCACCTTAAAGGGACTGACTTTTGAAAAGCTTTTACTCCTGTCCGTGAACCTGAAGACTGCCGGGCGCAGATTTTCTCTCACCTGTTCCTCCTCTTCCGATTCTGTTTCGGTTATCGAAGGTAGTTGTGCTTATGATTCCCCTCGTTTGCTCCCTGGCTCTATAAGTTTCTTCCTTCCATCAGCCTGGCTTCTAATACTCTCCACCATCCTGTTCCAACTCGTCTAATTTTGCTCTTTTCGGCTTGGTCTTTCCTTCTCCTGCTCGTGACAATGCTAAAACTATCACTTCCTTCCCCGTTTTTCGAAACTAAGCTCTGTGCCTATTAAACCTCGAATACCTGATCTTCTTCAACCATGCCGTAAAGGTTCCCTTCCTCTACCATTCCTTCCCCGTTTTCTTTACCGTCCATTTCCGCAACCACGGATTATTGCGGCAATTAATGATAGATTCTGGAAAGGGTTATAGGTAACAAAGTGCTGGGAACAAAAACGTTTATCTTAGACCAGAGACATCGATTCCCCTGGCTGGTGTCTCTTTGGATTTGGTGTTCTTCCTAGACATGTCCTATCGGCTGGGGTTCACGAATCGGAATGACCATTTGAAGCGTTATTTCCCTTGGCGGGAATGGCTGCTATTTTGGCCTACGAGATGGCGCGCAACGACGAAAACTGCAAGAAAATCACAACTTATTCTTCCAGTCAAAAGTAAACAAAGCTACACGTTGTTGCAATGTTTTAAGGTGGGAAGTTGTTAACTTGACGTTTCAAAGGAACTGATAATTAAACTCCTAGCAAGGTAAATTATACAGTTACACTTTACTACTTACGCAGTACTGGCATGACGCTTGCAACCATTACGTTCAACAAAATGCACGTACAGTACTATAAAATTGCTCGTATCCTGAGCGTGTGAATGAATTATGGCCGTACTTTGCTAAATTTTCCAAAGAGAACTAAGAAGGTCCGTAATCGCAGAACCGTTAATAAAGTTTTTCTTACTGCTCGCTTTTAGGATGTCATAAAGATTACATTACAGCAAACCATTTCTTACTGACATGTTTTTATAACTTCCAGACAAGTTTTGCGCAATTAATTTAAGAACGGATAAGCAAACGCTGTGGGGAGAGCATTGCGGTAAAAGCAGACCGTGCATTAAAGTAGAAGTATCCGAAAAGAGAAAAAAGCTGTTGAGTTCTCCCGAATTAGCACGAACATGGGCAAACAGAACGGCAAATCTCAGAACCCGAAAAAGGCTGCAATCTTTAAAGTCGCGACAGGCGTAGCGTCGACTGCGAAAGGCAAAGCGCAAGCTGTCCAAATCAAGCTCAAGAAAGTACTATCTTTGTCGTCTTCTCTTTCAAATATTACGACTTGAAATCGGCTTATGTTCATGGTCTTCTCTTTTTATTTTTCATTTTTCCCCCCGAGCAGTTGAACCTGAAGAAAAAAGCTAAACCAATCAGCCGCGATCAAGTAGAAGCCTTAGATCAGCGATTAGGAGAAGTCAGGGATCAGTTGAGCAGCAAACAATCCTCGGCGAAGATAAAAACAGGAGACAAAGGCAAGATTGTTCCCCATCCTGCGCCTGCCTCGCCGATAAATATAGACCAGACGTTAGAAGACATAAGTAAATTGTAAGGTTTCGCAATACAGAAAGCTCCAATACATCAACAATGTTGCCTTTTCTATTATAGATTTTGAAATTTATTACCGTGAGAACGGTAGGAATTTTTTAAGTTTACCAATTGAGGCGTAGGATATTTTTGAGCATTTTTGCGACCATTTTAGTGATAATTTCGTGTATCGTTTTAAATTGTGAGCCTCAAAAAACTTTGAATTCCGATTTCACCTTCAAAACCGCTATCGCCTTTTTCCCTAATTGTAAGACTAAGACACTACTCAGTATGTATTTTTTTATTTTTGTTTCTCAAATATTCTTCATGTTGCCAAGCCAAAACTTTTTATTCCTTGTAGTTCAACTTCAGCATGGGGATTAAAGTTTGGCTCTCAACTCTGACGTGAAGTTTCTTATTGGTTGTATAAAATGGGTCGAGAAACTCTAGGCTATCGTCTTCCTTACGACAGCTAGCTTGATTGATAAGTAATTCGCATGACTTCAAACTCCCAACACTGTTTCTACTCCACCTCTAAAACTTAAAGGGGTCTTATGGTCTTCATTCCCCTGCTGTGCCCCCCTTTGCCCCCTCCCCGTAGCTGCCACTCATACAGGGTGCTCTGTGCTGCCAGTACATGTATGATATGGTCCGTTGATAAAAACTTTGCTTCATATCTACCATAAACTCCAGCAACGCAAGGGAAAACGACTCGAAACTTTGTCATTTACCTTCTCTGTTCGGTATCGTTTGTCAGCAAACAATAATGAAAAAACCCATTGTTGCTCGCGATAGAATTGTTTGCATCTTGAGGTCAAAGAACTCAAAAGACGTCCATGGTGATGTTTTAAGATATTGGACTTCGGTTAAGTTGACATTTGAGCTACGGCAGTCTATGTAGCAGCATTTATCGATGTGTGTTGTGTTTCAGGTGGAAAAATGAGGCTGAAACTGGTAGTTGTGCTGTGTTTGGCGTCGCTCGTAAGCGCGCGTCAGCCTATCTATGAGGAAGAAATTGGTGAGCGCTTGGGACGATTCCCATTTGATTTGCCGAAAGGCGCCGGTCCATGGGTCCGTCCCACTGTAGGTCAAGTATGGCCCCAACCTCAACAGCAAGTCTCGAGCTCCAAGTTCATGGTTATCCGTCCGTCGGCTTTCCAATTCCAAGTAAGGGTCTCCAGCGTCCGAACTTTTTTGTGTTTTTATCCCGAGAGCTTTATGCAATCCACTAACTTGAATACGTGGCCAACAGACTGTAGGAAAAACTTGCGATATTTTGGAAGCGGCTTTAAAGCGCTATTACGGCATCATCTTCGGGGCGCAGAGCGTCGATATGCGGAAACCCGTAAAGAAGCACAAAGCTTGGAAATCGACTGAAGAATTCCGGGGTTATTTGGATGTCTTGCAAGTAAATTTGCTCCACAACTGCGAGTCGTGGCCTGCTCTCTATATGGATGAGCATTGTAAGGCATTTTCTTTCAGTTTTCTGTAAAAAAAAAAATGGGATAAGAAACCGAACGAATGTACAAAGCTAGGAAAGCGGACTTGAAAAACTTGGAAAAAATAATCCACGGAAATTTGTCTCCCGGGTGCCATTTTTAGATGAAATTAAGATCGATAGCGAAGATCGGCCCTTGGAAGGGATGCTTGTAAGTCAAAGCATATGGGGTATTCTCCGTGGCTTGGAATCCTTTAGTCAGCTCGTCTATGCCTCACCAACAGGAATCGCAGTAATGTCTTTTCTTTGACTTTTGCCTTGCACAATTTACATTTGCATAAAGCCTGTTGAGCTGAAACTGTTCCCAATATTTCGAATCTTTTTGTTTGGGGGTTTTAGTACCAAGTCAACTCGACGTTGCTCACTGATTGGCCACGCTTTTCGCATCGTGGTTTGTTGCTCGACACTTCGCGTCATTTCCTGTCCATGAAAGCCATCAAGGAGTCTTTGGATTTGATGGCCCAAAATAAACTCAACATTTTTCATTGGCACATTGTTGATGACCCGTCCTTCCCGTACGAAAGTGCCCGTTTTCCTGCCATGAGGTACGTTATACTTACTAGGCACTCTGCGTCCCATGAAATTTACAGAGTGCGTCATTGCTAAAACATGTCCGGGCCAAAAGTGTCCACTTTTAACGTGCAATTGCAATGCCTTATTAGCACTTTGGGCGCGTATAATCGTTACACCCATGTCTACACACAAGAAGATATTCGCGAGATAATTGAGTACGCCCGTATCCGCGGCATTCGCGTCATGGCCGAGTTTGACACCCCGGGTAAGTTCACCATAATAAATGGAATGTCCGAAACGTGACACCCCTTCTTATTTTCTGGTCACAAGCTCCATACTTGAGCGCTAATTGCGTGTGAAAGGCTGAATGTGTTAAAATGTAAGGGGATTCTGTTGAGATAAGGAGATTGTGCACCGCTTATAACTTGTAACAATGAAAGGAATGTGATCGTAGTGCATTGTTTAATGGTTTATTGTTTGTTATCAGGACATACACAATCGTGGGGCTTAGGCATTCCTGGACTTTTGACATCCTGTTACGGTAAAGATGGAAACCCAGATGGAACTTTCGGACCCATCGATCCTCTCCGAAACTCCACTTACACTTTTTTGCGCCAATTTTTCACGGAAGTTGTCGATACCTTCCCTGAGCTCTACGTGCATCTGGGAGGCGACGAAGTCGATTTTACTTGCTGGTAAAATACAAATAAATGAAACCAATTTTTTTTCTCTCTGTATACTCTTCACTCCCCTTTTAGTGTCGTGTATGTGTGTTTCTGTCTCTTCGTACTATTTTTTCTCTTCTTCTTAGCTAAACTTGGTACAATCCGCTACTCCAAGGGACAAACGTAACATTTCTGAGAAAGAAAACAAAAGGAAACAAAAAAGTCACAGGAAAAGCCAGTCATAGCGTTGACTTGTATTTCTTACAAATTTCGTTCTTTTTGTCCCTTTCGGGTATCATTTTAAAACCTTTCCGTTTCCTTAAGGAAAACAAATGATGGTTTTTTACTCGTTTGATCTTTTTTATAAATTGAGAAAGCGTTCCTGCCTGCCGTGCTGGAAAACCGTTACGTTTATTCTATTTCTTCTTGTGGAGATAACCATTTGGTTAGTAAAACTCATTTGTGTTCCATATTCTCTATATTCTCTTCTAGCCTTCAACTTTTTTTTATTGATTTTTTTTTAATTTTTCGTGTTTCACTTCAAGAAAGTAGAAAATATGTGATGAAATTAGAAAATGTGCAATATTCGATTTTTAATGCTAAATTTTGCGTAACGTTGTAGGGCAAGCAACCCCACTTTTCAAGAATTTATGGCCGACGAAGGTTTCGGCGAAGATTATTCCCGGCTGGAGCAATTATATATGCAGAAGTTGCTGGATATCATGGGCACGTTGAACACCTCCTACGTGGTCTGGCAAGAAGTGATCGATAACAATGTCACGCTCAAGTCCGACACAGTGGTTCATGTCTGGAAGGGTGCTTTCGAGAAAGAATTAGAACGCGTAAGTTTTCAGCTTGGCTCAACTTTATTCAAAGTAATCTAGATACTGCCGAGCAAAAAGGAGATTATGAAAACGGCTGTGATCTGCGTTCGTTAAGTCGTCACTCCCTTGTCAGGCCTTTTCAGAAGCGGTAAATCCGGAAGAACTGGGACACACATCTCCTTAGCAAAATTGCATCGTTAAGGCTTGAGAAAACTGTTCAGCAAACGAAGTGTTAAATTACAAGCTAAAGCCCTGGAGCTAAGCTTTGCATTATTCATCGCTTAAATAGGCCTAAACTTTAAATGCTAGCGACGATAGGAATGAAGTTCCAGTACTAATCGCTTCTGGTACTGCAGAATCATATATCTCAATGCCGTGTCCAATCATGGCCGGTCAGTTAGTTTTTATCTCAGACTTTCTTTTATTGCCCGAAAAATGGCTCCGTTTTTTATGTGATGGAAACATTGAAAAAGACGGTCAGAGTTTGCACAATAATTTCTTGGAATGCAGCGTGCCAGAAATCCAGCCGTGCGAAAGTTTTGATATGTTTTCAGAGCGACATTTTTTCAAAGAAAAGCCCTTATTGAAGTTTTTATGCTTCTTCGTCCCTTTTTTTAATCTTTCTTATTTTTTCCGTCTTAGATTAAAAGCCCAGGACAGAAATGTGTGGTAATTTTCTTAGGAAAGAATGGAAAAATGCATGTCTAGTTGCGACGCAGTCCGATTTTCTCATTAAATTCTTCATTTTTTTCTCTTCCTGTGAGGAAAACTGCATAAAACAAGTCTGTTTTGTCGTTTCACCAGTTTCTAATTCAGAGTGGTTAGAAAAGAGATAAAAGTCTTCAGTAAATTGTAGCATCACTCGCGTCCCCGTCGTCACAGAGCGGAAAAACGCTATTTTTTATTCCATGCCCGCTCGCTGGGCGCAGTTCCGCACGAGTTTTTTTTTGCATTCCGTCAAATATGGCCGCCATATGTTGTCTGTCTTATTTCTGCACTGCACTTTAACAAAAGTGGTCCATTTCAGCATCTCGCATTGTTCTGCTGAGCAAACATGCGACACGAGCACACACAAGATTTTTTTTTTTTTAATTTTCGGGAGCTGCAACTTTTGACTCCATTGGCCTAACGAAGCTTTTTTAAGTAGGAATTCTAGATACAAACTACCTTCGGCTCGTTACAGGAAAGTCCTTGCATGCATAATTGATTTCTATGTTATGCTACACACCTAACCTGCGCCTTGCACATTAACCTTTAACAAAAATCGTGCACATTCCAAGACAGTAATGTCGCCATGGTCTGTACAGCCTTCTGTAGCTTGACAGTATAGAGCACAGATTTTTTTTTTCTTGGACGAAGAAACACTTTCCGTTTTCTAGGATGCTCGGTTGAACTATTTCGCGTCAGCCTGCCCAGGCTTGTCTCGTCAGTCGACGCTGACACCGTCTGCATGTAAAATATCCGCCGACCGTGTAAAATCTGTCCCGGAATGTCTTAGCGCATAACGTCATAAGCTCCCTTTCTGCTAGCGTCATTCAAAAGTTAAAGACAACAAGGGCGCGACGTATAGCATTGTATACAGTAGATCCGTATCGCATTTAACGGATAGCTCCCGAGTTCTTCGTAATCTCGAACGTCTATTAAGGGAGTACACGGCTGAAATAGACGTCGCTTGTATGGAAGTTATTACTAAGTACACATTTCTAGTTAACATTTCTCCATTAGCCCTCCAAGACTGTAGCACACTCAAAACTCGCTGGAACAAAGCCTATAACAACGAAAGTTCGATCATTACTGAACGATAGGACACGGCTAAACAAATCTATTAGATCAAAGAAAGCGTCCGGTATATACGCATATATTTCGGTGTTACTTAATCGACGTCTGACGCCGTTAGCCTTTTAGATGTGCTATTTTTGTATTTCTTACAAAGAGAAATTTGCTTTAAAAGTTGTTGCTGCAACACAATGAACTAGTTGAAGTAAAGCTGTAAGCTTATAAAGTCATAAAGTTGTACAGTCTTTAGGTAAGTTGCAAGCAAATGAGTTATATTTCAAAACGAGAAATTGACATATTTGTTCCTTTCAATTATTTAAGAAGTAGAAGAAAAATACTGTAGCTTGTATTTCTCGCATTGGTGTTCTCAGTACAAAGGTCATTAATTCACAAAGTGATGCACAGTAAATAGTCGCTATAGCGAACATCCGGAGGAAAAAAGCACTAGTCAGCATATTGAAAGCTCATTCTATCAGAAGCCTGCCGGGAACAGTTACGTAATTAGGAACCTTTTGAGTCTTCCATGATAACCAACAATTTGTTATAAAAGAGTCGTAGTAGCGAGATTCTCCTGTATTGCGTAACTACATCTGATATTCGATAAAGTTCCTTTCGTTTTTAAAAAGAAACTTATTATTGCATTACCTTATTAAGAAATTTATCCTAGCAAGAAGTAAGAAGATTTATCCAAGGGAACATATACTTTTATTATTACGCGTAACCTAAGTCTTGAGTATAAATAAGTTAAATTTTACCTTCCCCAGAGGCTCGTTATAACGAGATTACATTATAATGGCCGCTATTGAATATAAAGGCAATACAAGAAACCTTCAGTTAAGGACTATTATTCGGCGAGTCTTGAATTTCACGGATTGTTCCTACGCGTGTCCGTTATATAAATTATACTTACTGTCTGAAATCTTACACCATGGTTTAGTTATGAAAGTTCGCTATAAAAGCAGTTATTATCGGAAGTTCGTTATGAAAGGGTTCATATTAAAGAGGTTCGTGTATTTTTAAATGCATTTTAGTGTTAAGGTGTTGCTTTCTACCAATCCTGTCCGTGAAAAGTGGGTACACGCGAATCTTGAATTTGCAATTACTGCGTACTATGATCAGAACTCACAAGTCACAAAGTTCCTGTTGCAAGTAGGTACAAAACAAGTGGGATAAATCGCGTGTGTTAAACAAGCTTGACTTGTGTTGCACCTGTGTAGCACACGAAAGACCTTTTGAACTAATGTGTTAACCTTTCGGACTTGACACAGTGATACATTAAACAATGAAAACATTTCATCTTGTATTGGGTACAGGTAACGGCATTGGGCTACCGAGCCTTGTTGTCTTCTCCCTGGTACCTCAATTACATCAATTATGGCTTGGATTGGATGGACTTCTATGAAGTGGAGCCTCTTGACTTCGAAGGCAGCGATGAGCAGAAAGCATTGGTAATCGGTGGGGAAGCATGCATGTGGGGTGAGTACGTAGATTCGGTGAACTTGATTCCTCGTACTTGGCCTCGAACGTGCGTCGTTGCTGAGCGTCTTTGGTCCAGTGCCTCCGTCAACAATTCCCGCGAAGCGGCTCCGCGCCTTGAAGAGCAGCGTTGCCGTTTATTACGTCGTGGCTACCGCGTGGAGCCGTCGAATGGCGTGGGCTATTGCGACTACGAAGGCTGAGAATTATTACCCGCGAGTTAGCACAAATTCACCTATTCTACCCAAATTGTCCCCGCTCGTCGACGTTATGACCTTTTATTTGTAGAAACCTTTCGAATCACGCAATAAAATCTGTTGGCAGAAATCGCGGTGGGCAATCTGAGAATGTCTGAGTCATTGAACTGCCTGCAACCATTTCCGACGCCACTTTTTGGCACGGCGTTCGGATTCCCATCACGCAAGGCGATATTTAACGCTTACATGAGCAAAATGACCGGAAAACTTCTCGCTTCTAATGGGTGCGGACCGTTTTTCATACATTTGTAAACTTTGCTTGCCGTATTTCGTTTTTCAAACACAAGTTTTCCCTCGCCTGCGCTGTTAACACGTGAAAGTGCTTAAAGTGTTCGGTCCCTACAACTTTGCTAGCTCAGGTTGCCCCTCTTTTGAAAATTTTCGTGTCCAGACAAGTGTGAAATCGCTAAAGACGCTACCCCAGGGCTTTTTCTGCTAATGTGTTTAGAATAGATTCCGTAAGGGAATAAAAATTAAGAACCATCATATTCCTTTCTATTACGTTGTTTATTGACGCTTTCATCGGATACCGAAACCAACTTTAGACGGAACACATTTCTTTTAAAGTTTAGACCTTTTCGTGCCAATTTGAAAGGGAATATTTGGTTGCCAATATTCGGTAATAAAACGCCGTGTAATTGGTTGAAAGTTGCGAGAGTTTTTGCAATTGAAGTAATGTACGGCACAGAACGATGCTGGGTAAAGGAAGCGTCTGTGGCAGTTAGGGTCGCGATACGCATTTCGATCAGGGAGAAATCACCTTAAAGCGAGCTCGAGTACTGTTCGCAGAAGTGGCGAAACAAAAGAAGACAGGAAAACCTCTTTGGGTGTGTGCAGTGTGTCTTTCGGAAGTTTGAATTGAACTTGAAGCAGTTTACGTTTGAGATGGAAGCGAACGAGTCCATCTCTTTTTCTTCTTTTGACCTTCATTGCCAGCCAGGCCAGCAGGCAAAGAGCTTCACACAAATCCTTTGGCGAGTGCTCGTTTTCGTCGACTGCTTTTTGTCACAATGAGCCTTTGTCACGAAGCGACTTTTAATGCCAAACAGCGAGAGGAGACAATAGAAAAGGAATCTCTCTCTCTCTGACGGTCTTTCTCTTGGTTGTTGGGTCCGTCTGCGTCGCTTAATTCCCGAGATGGAGCAATCCATTCACGATTTGTGCCGGCTGCCCAAGTGGGTAAATAGAATTACCCCCAAGCTTCCTTTTTCCAAGTCATCTCAAAGTGTGATTTCAAATGAATATATATCGACGCAAAAAAGCGGCACTTCAAACCGTTTTATAGCCAACCACGCGGCAGTCTTTGCGACAAAGAACCTTGCGACGATTGTTGCGACCATGATACACGAAAACGACCCCTTGGGCTGAACACCTTTCGTTCCGCCAACGCATGAAAGCGTACAACAAACATTACTGCCCGTCACAAGACAAAATGACCCTCGCCGAATTCGATTGGCACAGAAAAACGAACAGACATATAGCAACAACCGAAAGGACTCGACGACTATTATACTCAAAGCCAACCCGGGAGCTTGTCTAAAGACTCTCCGAAACCGTCCAAGAAGCCCAAGTTCTTTACTCACTCACAAAGAAAAGAAAGAAACGCTATGTTACAGTTTTGTGTAACCCATTTTCATTACCCCGGAGTCAGAGAACTTGTAAAGCCGCGGCGTTTTTTCGGATACAAGAAGTAGCGATGGCAAACTGCCGCTTGCCGTATACTTTTGGGTTGCAAAAGATGCCACTTGTCTTCTTTTTCATTTAGGGTTAGCCACGTTTTTCAGTATCTTCAGTAGCGTATATACACTGCAAACGGTCGTGATTGCGAGCCAAGGAAGCGTAAACCTGGATGCATTGTTTTTTAGGTTCCGTCAGAGTCGTAAAAAGCACTGGAACGTGGTGGCCGCCAAGCTAATCGTCGTCCAGTCATAAAGAAAGCCTCTGGAACTAGCTGACCGCCCGAAAAGCCCCTACATCCACAAATAGGCTTTACCCTGCGGCAGTTTTCTGATGTTTCTCCTGCCTGGAAACGTTATCACCCGTGTTTATCTTATTCTCAAGCGAGTTAGAAAGATGTAAGATAAATTCCCTCCTTTTTTACGATAGGGAAGAGAGAAAAACAAACAGACGAGAACGCACTCTATTGAGCACACAAAAAAGAATTCTGAAGAAATCCGCTCCACACTTTTTCATTTATTCGTTCGATCCGAGCTTCCTGAGCGGTGTTCCTGAAAAATACATACAGCTATTTAAATACTCATTACAACCTGCTGCATGTCAAATGAATCTATTTTTCTCCTTACCTTTTTGTTGCATTTACGCTAACAGTCGGCACTCTTTCTTCAAGTTATTTGGAGACGTCCTTTCTCCGCCTGTTCGTTCTTCTCAAGTGTTGGGATGACACAGGCACGGCGCCAAATTCGAGATTTTGTAGCCTGTTGGAATTAACAAATGAGTACAGTGGAGTAGCGTAAGCACAAGCGAATGTCTTTGGTTTGCTGTGGGCGTTTGAGAAAACGGGGTTAAACAGTGGGACCAGTCTTTGGAGTTAAACGCCACCCGAAGTGCCGCCCTGGGAATATACGCCCATCCTACATTATACTGTAACAAAAACTTGATGGATGGACAGACACATCACACGCACCGTCGAAGTCAGTATTAGTATGTTACGCCCCGTGGACTTTCATACCCGATGCTTGTAAGCGATCAGAGGGTTAAAGAAGAACGGTTACTTGAGGACGCAGTCCTGGAACAAAAGCTAGCCTCATCCATGAATAGTTTTCTGCTCACTGGTGGGGGTTTTATAACCATGCACTTAAAAATTCGGGGTCTGCAGGAACTCGAACGTACAGTACCAGGAGTTAGCAAAAACAGGGTCAAGCTGAGGGGGTAAAAAAGGGGTTAAGTTGGCTTTTGGCTCCCTTTTCTTATCCTCATGCTAACACTGCGATTGCGGACATGACCCATTCCCATTTCCTTAAGGCATTAGCTAGCCTCAGGGGATCCTTGCCCCCTCCCCGCCCCTCGGGCTACCTAAACGTTCCACTTGACCTTCAACTTGAAGTACCCCTCCGCCCTGCTCCTTCCGTTCCCCATCTACAAGGGCTGGAGAACTTCCCTCTAGCATTTTTCAACTTTTTCCTGGCCTTTTTCGTACTCCCCCCAGACGAGCGCGTTACGTGATGGGGAAACGACGAATAACACCCGGAGAAGCGTCCAAAAACGGCATTGGTGAAAGCACGCACTGCTGTATAGGTATTTCTTGCGGGTTTCTTTCACGGTGACCTTACTCATTTAGTGCCAAGGCCCGGAAAAAGAACTAGCTAAATGTCTCATCGCGAGTCGCACTACGGTAGTAAGAGTTCATTGGTATTCGGGGACTTTGGCGAAGGAATGTACCGACTATTAGTTACCAGGTCTGTATAGTGAACGAACGACGAGGGCAAGCCTGTTTTAGGAGGGTTTTCAGCCCGGTCCAGGGTGCGCTCGAGCGAATAAGCTGTTTTTACCAGGGCTAAAATTGAAAGGGGATGAGTCGGGCAGTTAACGACGAGTTAATCATGAGGGTGACTGTAGGGCAGGCTGCGTTTTCGACAACTAAAACTGCCAAGTCAGCACTGAGTTTCTCACTTGGCTGTGTTTATGGCCTACGTTCTTTCCTTTTCATAGTTGTCTCTCCCCCTTGGTCGTTCTCATCTTGAATCAGATTAACTAAAGATAGAACGTTCAGGCCTAAGACGCTATATAATCAGGAAGAACTAACGGAGCTCCCTTTCCGTACTTTGCCCTGCGGGCGTTCCGAAAAATAGTACAATAAGGGCCGCCGCTTTGTGCAAGCCCGACTCCAGATGCCGCGGACGGGTGACATTCTGATCTTTCCCCAACGGTTTGGATTCTCCGAACAGTCAAGTCCACTGTAACTCCCTGCCAGGTTGACGCACAAGCAGCAATGAAAACCGCTTTTATTGCGGAAGACTCCAACGACAAAATATTTCTCTCCCCACCCCGTAACTATACTCCTGTTCTCCATGCACCCCACCCACTCGAAACTCCCCGTCCCCTTCCAAGCATCATACTTTAGACAAACCATTTCTGCTTGGTTTTTCTCAAAAGAACCAGGCAGGCGTGTCGAACTTAACTCTTAACACAATGACAAAGAAACCCTTACATCCGTGGGCCCACCCGTATCATCCAATAAATTTCAAAAGTCTTGTCCTCTAACAAACAACCATTCTATCCCAACCTCAGTGGGAGACAAGGAGTTTTTGTGGGGGTTTTAGTACGGTTAGCTGCCATTACTGAACTATTCCTAAATAACATGACAATAATGAAGTTGAGACTGTGTGTGTGAGTCTGTGCTGTGGAAGAACGAATGGTATACGTGGTACACAATCAACCTCAGTTTTTGCTTCACAGGCCGCATACAGAGCATCCACTCGAAAAGTGGTTAACAATGGTTGGATAGACCAAAATAGGAATTGTTTTAGTATTATACATGAATTAACACAAGGATCTCGCTCTCGTTTTTTCCAGCACAAGCAAGCAAGTAATTACGGTGGAGTACATGTTGGATGTTCTGAGAGGAAGGTGGCAAAGTTCACTAGGGTGATTCATGATGAAACTCAAGTCAAACGAAATTTCGGTGTTTTTTAGTTGGATGCGTTCCTGCAGATAACTTTCATTCTCCAAGGAAGGGTCTTTCCGCGTCAGCGCTCACCGTCTGGTCTCTTGAAAATCCCAAATGCTGGAAGGTGTCCGTTTCTGTCGCTTCTCCCCTCCAGTTTCAGTACTGAATAAAGGGTTTCGACAGTCCTTGGTATTCAAGCGACGCAGAAAGAAATCCAACTGCTTCTGTCTTGCAGTAATGGTATTATGTACACTTAATTCACAAATAGTGAATGAGGGTTTCACCACTGTCACTTTCTTCAAGAGGTACTGGACACGACACCGTCGTCAGTCATGTCATGAAACTCGCAAGACTCAGGAGCACGAGAAGCACCGAGAGCACGTCCATCCTGGAATTTACCATCGCGCCACTTTGCATGGCAGCGGGACGTTCGCCTAAGACAACACAATCACAGTGTAAACTTGCTTATGAAGTACTACTCCTGTGCAATGTATTTTAATCCATGCTAACGAAAACAGTTCTGAGGAATTTAAGAAAACAGTAAGGAAGGAATTAGAGCAGATCTCCCAAGTTTGGATTAGTTGCGAGAACTCATAACAAAGGGCTTAACCGGAGCAAAGAAAGTGCTTACGTCAACAAAAGCGGTAAGCGGATTTGCCCAAGCAAAAAGCAACTCCCGAGACACGTATACGTGTAGCATTACAAAAAAGAAACTGCGAAAACAGAAAAAAACGACGTACGTACCGTTAAGGACGTGAACAGTAACGCTGGCGACATCGGCGTTGGATGGCGAACAAGAATACTTGCCCGAATCGGTTAATCTGGCTGACTGAATCAGCAAGGAGCTACTCGTGATTTGACCTTTTTCTGTGACAATGCTGATACCACCTCTGGCAGAATCATGCGTCAATACCTGTTCACGAAACGTCAAATGTTATTTTCTTGCATTTGCATTTATTTATCTATTTTTAAAAAGCAATCAACGACGAATAGGTGGCGTAAGAAGATGCCGAACGTAGTATTCAGTGAGGCCGACAGAGGCTCGCTAGTAAGTTGACTGTTCTCTTTTTTTGGGACAATATAACAACGTTTGTATTCTGCCACAACTGACGTGGAATCTATTGTCCATGTGCACGTTCCCGTACTGACAACTTATTTCGAGAATTAATCAATCCTCAAGCTATTCTCGACAGGTGTTTCAAGTAGAAATGTTGTACAATCCGGATTTTCTTTATTGCATTAAGTTTAAATGACAAAACTCGATTGTCACTTATAATTGACCCGAGCCAACGTTGTTTAAATGTCTTCCGAGCTTAACGGACAGTTGAAATTAACAAGCTAGGAAGACGATCGTTAAATCCGATTATCCGTCAATTTGAGTGGCACGAACTGATCTGCTTTACCTGCGACCGATAATTAACGGGCATTCGGTTGCAACGGACACCATGCTACTGTCTTAGTACGCTACAGTGAATTGCGCGTGTAATATTACGTAACATGTGGACTTTAATTGAATATAAAGGCAACCTGACTAGACAGTATGCTTCCGACTTGCCCATAAGACACCAGAAATTTATTCGTCTAACGTAACGGTATTCCCCACTAATCGGATTTTTTTTTTGTAAGTTATAATAGCGTTTGGAGTTAAAAGTTGTGCCAGGATATCTTGGCACATCTTGGTTTAGTGTGGTGTTTCCTTTCCATGCTAACTTGGTTAAGTTTCGACGCCAGGGTAACAGTATAAAGGATGAACGGCGTAACGTGGACACAACACAAGAAAAGGGTTGTGTGGGCACTTTCTTGCGTGACGATGGCCACTCAAAAAAGTGGGAAGGAAGCTTTTTAGGAAGGTTGCAGTAATAACACAAGGAAATGCATGCGGCTATACGGGAATTGCTGACCTGGTCATGATGATACCAAAAAACATATGCTGGGGGCTCGAGACTGTGTTGTATGACGCAGGTCAAATTAATCCGGCTTCCTTGATCCACGTGTACGTCCGGTCCACCCAGAATTGTCGCTCGGGGAACTGTGATAGACCGACAAAAAAATGTTTTTTAGAAAATATATTTTCTTTGAACCTGAGCCATGTCGTCCGTCACCCAATTATATGCTTTTTGGGCGACAGCACAGGATGTGCATGTAAGTTAGCCTAGCCTGTTGGCTAATCCATGCGTTAACATTTCACTCGTCGGCAAAAAGAAGTCAAATGAAAGGCCTTTGGCTGTTAATGACCAATGCTAAAAACCGGCTGGGATAGAAGACGAAGAATGTCGTTAACGCTAACGTGAATGTTAATGCGTGCGAAAGATAATGCAGGGTTATGAATCCTTCGTTCATTAGTCCGTTTATTTTTTTTTCTCTCTCTGTCCTTGTTAAATGAGTAAAAGGCATTCCGTCAGGGGGGAAAGGGGTTTGAACACAGACAACAAAGTTAAGTCTATGATGTCATAAAAAGCAGAAATGAAAACTAACGAGGTCTGCGTCGACTGAATGAAGCACCCGAGTCGCCCTCCGTCATTACTGCTTGCAGAAGTTCCTCCCAGGGGCGTAGTGGCTTGACGGTAGTCTCCTCTTTTGTCGAACCCGTCCGAAAACATAAAAAAATGTGACAGCAATCCAAAAGAAGAACTCCAATAAGAATGACCACCATCCTTTTTACTACGTTCGCTCGGTCTCTGTCATTCCCTATTTGTTCTTCGCGCTCCCTTTCATTGTCACACACAAAAGTGAACTCGAGCCAAGGAACAATGAGACGTGATGATCTAGGAAATAAGGCGAACCTAATGACGAAGGCGAAACGGGGTGCTTACCGATGACGTTGAGGTTAACGAAGAGGCTCCGGTGAGGTTGAGTGGAAACTTGACATTCGTAAAGTCCCGAGTCGCGCGGCTGGCTGTACTTAATCTGCAATGTCCAATCGTCGCTGTGACGGTGATGAAGCGCCACAAAGCGTTGATCCGAGGTGTACGTGTACCGTCCGACCGTCAGGATGTGCACATCGCGATGCCGAACCCACGACACCTGTCGTTCAGAGGGCCCCATCAATAATCCACACTTTCTCTAGCCCCATAGGTTTTACGCCACGACCACCACCGGGGAAAAAAATGCCACAATCGCATGCAAATTGGCACAGAAAATAAGGAAACATGATGACCTTACCGTCCGGTTGCCTAGATTACGAACACGGCAATGCAAGTAGGCTGTTTTGCCCACCAGGACTGTCACCTCGCGTGAGGTTGACGGATCGAAGTTAGGACCGAGTCCTAAAACGTCCGCCACGTCTTTTCCCATGGGAGCTGCGGATGAAAGAGTGAATCTCTCCCGGTCTACGTAAACCCCTTCTGCTTCCTTGTCACTCTCATCATAGTCCAGGTCTTCAGTGGCCATTCCCATGCCTGACGTTCAACCCGGACATCACCGCACGCAAACGAACAGTCAAGAAAGGAAAGCTTGAGTTGCATATTGATAAGCCACAGCATGGTAGGAGGTTACAATACCGTACAAATAACCCCCTCCACTCCCCTTCTTTCCAAAAATCTATCCTTTTTTCATTCCCCTGAGTATCGACTCGCCCCTGAGCGTCTCGAAGTTTGCAACTCATACCAACTCTCGGCTTCGCTAGCTTGTAATCCTTCACTCACGTCATGAACCCTTCCAATTCCCTTTCATTTTCTCCAATCTTCAGTGAATCTCTTGACCCTTTTTGTAGCAAGTCTCACTGCCTGAAAAAACTACTAGGAGGGTTGGTTAGAAATACTAACCCTTTTAGGCGCCTCATGGATACAGCAAGCATGGCGATGACATCTTCAAGTTCTGTAGCCATGACAAATCTTTAGATGATGTCAAGAATCGCTGCGAACCAAATCGAAAAGTTCTACTTGGGTAGAGACCATTGACCGCTAACCGCGACTTGGCTACTCGTTGCCGCTTCTACTAAAATGTGTGACGGGACATGCCTGATGCTCCTGCTGGGGTTTGCTAGCTAACTTGCAAGGGAAGGATTGTGTAGAGGGGGAGCTCGCGCGATAGACCCTGAGGGGAGTCGGAAAGTTTGTTCATAAGGGCTGCACAACAAACTTCACAGAAAGTTCCATCTTCTCAGCGATCGTGGAGAAGACTCGCGTGAAGTTTTATTAACCACTATAAATATTACAGCTACACCTGATATTCCTATTGGCAATCAGCACGCTTAACGGTTTCTATGAAATGTACAATCCTTCTATAAGAAAATCACATTTACCATGTGATTTTCTTACAGAACGATTCTCCTGTAGAAAGATATATTTCCTGTGCACCGGATGCTTAAATGGGTGGGCTGGTTCTCCAATTAAGGGTTATGAATCAGCTAAAGATGCACAATTATCTAAATTACGGCTCACCAATTGAAAACGAAGCCAAAAGAGCTATAATGGCTCCAACCTCCGTTTGACGGATGATTCTCATAGCCTTAATGTGCTGCAGCCGCCACTTTTTTCTTGTGTTTATTCCGTCTTTCATTTCTAGCTAAGCTAACATCGCTCACTAGTAAACCAACAGCATCCTCAAATACTGGCAGCTAGCGCTGATCTATCAGTATACTCGTGTCTGACAGATTTAGTGCTACACGTCTCTTTCTGTCTGCCATTGAGGCAAGCCTCCCTTCTTCAGTCCCGTAAGACATTGGCTGAGGGGTTTTGTTCTCGCCATAGCGGAAATGATGAAGGATCTTGCTTTTTCTTACCTGCCAGGAAAAGCAGCAATGCCAGCACTTCTTGCAGTGTCATGATGGAAGACCCCTCGGCGGGCGACCCACTTGAATTCAAGGTGCAGAGTTTCCACGACGCCAAACGGGGATGGATCTCTTAGATCCGGTGGTAAGTGACAGGTAGGCACATGGCATTTAGGTCTTCCGAAACTAGTTCTGGAAGAGAAGCGTACGACAGAAAAGGATAACGGACATCATTACAACCGTCAGCAACAAGCTTTTGTGCAGTGCTTTCTATTTATACATTTTCCCAACTAACTTGCGTCTGAGGTAGCATAAATCAGACATCGCCTCAGGCGGATTGGCGGTATAAAAACTTGTTAGTTGTCAAAGCCCGAAAGGGGTTTTCCCCAGCCCAAAGTTCGCGACGTAAGTTGGGTGCGAAAAAAGGCCCCGACATAAAAGAGGATGAACCTTAATTCGATTTTCGCTGCAGCAGGAAACGGAAGCTTTGGCGGGAGAACTCGCGGCACTAGCACAGCATCCCCCAAGTTATAAAAGAGTAGCCGAGTTAGCGAGACGCCTCCCTCAACTCTTACCCCAAGGCCTTTCAAAACTCTATTAACTCTATCGTTTTATGGACTTCAACGGGGACCGAGTCAATGCAAGTCGTTAAACTCGACGGAAAAAAAGAAAGCCTCAAAAATATTGCCTGAAATGTTCTACTCGGACGCAATCTTGTTTAGCTTGTCATGGTAACCGCTTCCTAATTTCAGGGTACAGAAACAAATATGCCGTCATTTCGCAATTTAAAGACACGGAAAAAGTTATGCTTGTCTTTGAAAGGATTCCCTGTTAACGTAAAGCATTATGGTTGCTAAGGCCAACTAGAAACAAGTCCAAAAGCTGATCATGGAAACCCTTTAGCTTGAACTTTGTCGTCTTAAGACTATAGTGAGTGATTCCTGCACTAATCGGACTTGGTTCCATGACGAAGATGCAAGTTGACCGTGCACTAGAAGCCCTGCCAAGGCAAATAAATTCTTACGCTAAACCAATTTGCCACACTCCCTTGTCAGAGGTTAAAAGGGTGGGCATAGAACGTATACGGATTCCGGAAGAGTGACTTCTGTTCGTTTTTTTTTTTTAAAAAAAAACCTTGATTTGACAGGCAACCAGAAAGAACATTTGTAGCACAAAATGTTACACGATAAAAATCTAGAAGATTGAAAAACAGTGAAATTTGAAGATATGAAAAAGACAGCAGCTGTCTGTTTTGCAATATACATCTGCAGACAACAGATGGCGCGGGACTGAGTCAAAGTTGGAATACAAGTATTTCAATTACAAACTACAGTAGAACATCGATATTGGTAACGAAGTGGTATTTGACAAGTCGGATAATTGGCAATAACAGGTACACATATCTAGTGCACGAGGAATGTTTAAAAAGTGCAGAACAATAATCGAAATTATCTTAATGATCAAATTTTATTTTAACTTTCGCGAGAATTGTATGAAAAACCTCTTTGAATGTATGAGTAAGCATTTCCAAATCAACGTAAACTCCATCGTTAACGAAGAAAAGAATTATTAAGCTGGTTGATATAACCAAAATTAGGTTGATGAAATCGGAGTTCAGCATTTATAGTGAAATTAAGGGTAATTACATAAAAAGCATGCTCAATTCCAATCGGTGGTAAACTTATAAATAATAAATTTATACAAGAATAAAAGTTACAATAACACCTAAACTAACTAAGCGCTCCAATGTGCTTGTTTTACCAACTATTACGAATAAATTTTCTGAAAATGCGAATCATTTCTCAATCTTCGCAAATACAGGATAAACATGGTGCATTTTACGGGTTTTGGTTCAGTTTTACGTTTTTACACACGGTTTACGCGGAACTAATGAATTGCGCTAATGGAGGGATTACGGTGAGGTTAAATACTGTATATAATTTATTGTCTTCGTTAATATTGCAGATTACAATGAAACTAAATGATTCAAGAGACGTTGCAGCTGTTACTTTATCCAACATACCTTCTTTTGGGGTCTTTAAATAGGAGGTTTTGTAGTGTATACCACTCCCACTATTATGTTTATGTTACCACAGTGTCACTCACGAAAATTTACAAAGTTTCCGGTACTACAAACGAGAAAAGATGAATCCTTACCATGCAAAGTATCTAAGCTAACGCCACCTATTCCTAAGTTGCGCTCATACTGAACATAATTACAGGTTAGGGAACTGTGCTGCTCAACGTGGGTAAATTACTCACAAAATTGGGGTAAACGTGGTAATTATCTGGACAACACAGACATTCAAATTAAAATGACTAAAAAGACGCTTTGATAAGCGATAATTGAGTAAACGAGAAAAAAGGTGGAGAAGAACTGAGTTAACATTGCTTCCGTTAAACAAACTTGTGACACGGTGTTTTCAGTGACACATGAGTTACGATGGTAACTTAAAAGTATTAGAATCTTCAATCCTCAAGATAAAAACAATCAGAGATATCCAGTTGAATACGATTTTTTTTATCAGAGATATTTTTATTTGTAATATAAACATTTGAAATATTTGTATAATGGAGAGTCAATCGAGTGGGGATTGCGACAGAAAAATTCCTTATCAACTTTGCAAAAGAAAAAGAGCTTGATCTAAAAATTATTATTTTTTTTTTTCGCCTTTGGCACACCTTTTAAACGGCCTCTCGGGCTAAATTCAATCACGTGGCTCGGCGTGCTAACTTCATTTATCTTTTTCACGCGGGCACGACGCCCAGCGGAGCACCTGGTGTAGCGTTTATTCGCCAAGAATGTTGCTATCACGGTAGGGTGGTACGGGCAAGGGAAACCGACCCCAAGTTTAGAACTTGCTTTGACGTCAGAAACACCGGAGGTAGCTAAGTATTGTAGTGTAGTGTCTCCCTCTCTTACGTCCATTAGACATGGCGAAGGCACCCGCGGCGCAACTATGCTGTTTTGAAGTATTGTCTCTACACTTTCCACCCCCCTCTATCGGAGCCTTTTGGGTACGCTTGTGAGGTGCAAATGCAGTCGTGTTACAAGACGTACAGTACCTCTAAGAACTTTTACGAGGCCCATCCCTTTAGCCACGCCTCACAGGCAAATGAGCTGATCCTTTTTAAGAGCCCTGAGCAGACTGGGAAGTCCATATATCCATGCAAATAAAACAACGGAGTCTCCGGGCCTGGGTTCTGTTCTTTGGTGCTTAAAATGCCACTCTGGCTGTAGTTTCAGCCCTTCACAAGATGTTTGTCTGTTTAATGACGGTCGCAAAGTTGCTAAACTGGCTTTCGTAAGGAGGCAATTATCGCCCAATCGACAGAGCGCTTTCACAATTAAAAACAGGAAACTGAAAACCCCGCCAAAAGAAAAGGTCGGAATCCATTCTAAAACTCCCATTTCCTAGTTCTTAACAAGTTTCTCCACTTGGAATCTGTTGATGCAACTTTGTGTGAGGGATCCAATTCATAGGAAAGCAGCTGAAAATGACTCTCAGCCAGCAACAGCTCATCAACGAGAAAGCTTTTATCCCAAAAGAGACAATGACACCGGCAAGAGGTTCGATGCGTTAGTGCTGCCAGTGAGGGACTCGCAACAATATCATCCACAGCTGCCAGAGGCAGAAGAGGTGTAAAGAAATTGAACGCTGAAGAACAAAAAGGGGCCTCCAAAAAAGGAAGTATGAGAAGTTTTTCAACTCCCCAAAAGCTTGTTCAAATACTCAAGGTATTCCAGAGAGGCTGAACTCCCACTTGGAATTCACTTTTTTCGAAAAAAGCCAAGAGTCGCTTCAGTGATCTAACTTTATGGTGACAAAGCAGACAGGAGCCACTTGGCAACGTCCCTTTTTCGATGTTTTTATTTTCTCAACTTCCAGTCCATTTTTCCTCCTTACCCCGTTCATATACCCTCCTCCCTACCACCAGTCCATTCTGCTGCCACCACTCATGGCGGAATCAAGCAACTAGAACTGGAAAACCTTTTTCTTTTCTTGCTTTTTGCTTTCTTATGGCTGCCACGTCTTTCCCATTTCTGCCGCGTGTTCACCCGCAAACACATGCTTCCAGTACGAGTTCGGGCCTAAGCCATAGATTTGCTGTTGGCAGACACGGATTTTTCTTTTCATTTTTGTCCTAGAGAAAAAGACTTTGAAATTTTCCAGCTAGAATAGTAGATCAACATATTTGCCTGTCTCAAGCACGACCAAACAGGGACGTAAAAAAAAGCCAGGAGAAACAAGCCCAGGGCCGATTCTCTAACAAAAAGCTTTAAGTTTTGTGCTCTTTTTTTCATAAAGTCTGAGGCACGCAAAGCAAATTTATTTTTAAAAAGGAAACGGATATTGAAAGCGTAAAAATGGTCTACCCTAAGGACTGCGACTTGAGACTAATATTAGCTTTTGATGTGGTAGTAAAGCAACAAAGAAAAATGGGGCGTCTCATTTGTCGTTCTTAGTTCTTTCATATGTTTCCCCGTAGCGCATAGATTTTCGTTCGAAAATTCCATTTCAGTGCCGCCATCTCCTTAGCTTTCCATTAAACAGCCCGATCTGGCGTATAATGAGACGCCGTTTCAGCTTGTTCTTCCTCGCGGCCACTCACGATCAAAAGAAAACCGACTGGACGTTGCCTGGGGGGCTGAAAATGGGTTGGGGCCTAGCGAGCAAATTTCCTGAAGCCCGAAAGCACACTCCAAGAAAGCGACGCAGATTTGCAAGTATAACCGTTAACCTTTCCCATTTCCTAGTTTTAGTTTCTTTAAAAACTGGGTAAATGGTACCCTCCTGTTTTTTTCTTTGTCGCATATTTTTTCTCGCCGTGTAGCTTGGATTATTCTCCTACTTTACAAGTGCCCTCTATTGGCAATGGCCTAGGACTGGTGTCTGCGCCAGACAAAACAAAGAAATGACCGCCAAAAAAGGTTGTTAGCCAAGGAAGTCAAGAAACAAAGTTTCAAAACTTTTCTTTTGGTTCCATTCACCCAACTTCTTGGGTAAACTTTGGATTTTAGTATTTTGGCAAGCGACAGTTTCGAACGTGTATATAAAACCCCTGGGGGCTGCATGTTATATACGTGATGCAAATCACCACCAGCTAGCGCCAAAATGCGACAAGATTTACTTGGGTTCAAAATCTCCCCATTCCCATTTTCTACACCCTTGCCACGGAAGGCGGAAGTCATTCCTTCAGCTCGGTGGTGTCACTTGCCTTCCGGGCGAAAAAAAAAAACTGTTTTTCACTCTACCTCGTACTCAGGGCTAGTTCAAGCGACATCTAACGACTACTTGGGCTTTGAATATCGTTAGCCCGAGGGCATTTGGCTTCGTCAATTTCGGGCGTCCTTCTTTTATCTTCCTTCCCTACTCTAAATATCTCTGGGCTAAAAGAAATATGTACGGGTGTGACACTGTCGGGTTTCACAACCATTGACTGGTTGCGCAAAAATTATGAGGGTCATTAAGGAAGACGGGGTTGGGTGTTAATCTGATCCAGCTTTATTATCACCTCGACACCGACGACCACGTTAGTTCCAAAACTGACAATTTAGTGCCTTCGAGCTGAAGGTTTTCTTCTTCCCCTTCGTGAGTCGGACCTAGGGAAAATTGACGTTCGCCTTCAGGTCGCATAGCCGGGATTTCACCCACGGATGGACGCAAACTAGGAAATGGAGCGAGGCAATCGGAAATCAAAGGGACGCGTGGGCTAAAATCGAGCCTTGTTTCGCAGTTTCGCTACAAAGGCGGGAGCGATGCAGACAACGCCAACTAAGGCTTCAGCTTGACCAAACGCAATACGGTTAATGAACAGAGGCTATCAGCGCCCTGCATTCTTAGTAGGGTGTAGCAACAGCAGCAGGGAAGACAAAAAGAAATTGGAATGAAGCTCTTGTAGACAAAAACACCAAATAGACTCATTACACTACTAGCTTATGTGTTATCGGAGCCAGCTGGCACGGTATCGTGTTTCGCCAGTATTTCTGCTTACCTCTATCTCCACCCTGCCTGACTCATGGCATCATATCACTTATATATAAAAAAAAAAAACTTACTTTTCTTGTATTACTTAATCACGGATTGGAGAAATCCCTATCAGTGCTTATTAGATAATACGCGATCCATTGCAACATTTCTTGTGTTTCAGCTTTCACGCTTGCCGCGAGCAAAATTGTCACCTGAATGTTTAATAGATATTTCGGCTCTCTGTGATAAATGTCAACGAAAAAAGTAAACGATAAATATCAACGAAACATTTTTCAACTTTTTTTTTTTAAAGAGATGCAATTTCTTGAGCAATTTTCGCACTTTCCCACATTTTTTTAAACCTTTTTCCTTATTTTGGCTGGTTAGCGTTGTTTGGCATGACGGTGATCTGTTACAGCGTCAATAAACTTTTTGCTCATAAGTTAGGATTGGCGTACTTTTGCGTCGCATTACAAGTGACCGCAGTACTACCAGTTGGAACTTTGAAGAATCTACACTGCAGCAGGGAAATATGGATCTTCGAAATAGATGTTTTCCATGGATTCTGGAAACTTTTGTGTACTGTAGCTTCAATTGTTGCGGAACAGCCGTATCAGCCCACTTCATCCACCCGTGTAATTAACTCCCCCTAGGGGTGGTGTGGTTACCCGAGAATTCCCAGAGTGCATAAACATCGTCACAGAGGGCCATTACTGCGGAAGCTATGGTGACACAGGACGCAATGTGACCACCTTACAGGTATCCAGCCAGGCAGAAAGTCTTTTCCATGGTCTCAGCACTGGTTTTAGCGTTTGATGGCCAAATGGCTCAAAGAAAATGCCCAACGTCAACAAACACGAAGTGACGCGGCTTCAAACGGTATCTGATGGCAGCGGAGCGTACCAAATGTACAGCAAGTACAAAAACAGACGTGGCACGTGTAATGAGGAATATTTATAGTCTAGAAAAAAAGGAAGCAACAAAGCACTCCCAAGTTGACAGAAATAACAGTCTAAGAAGTCTTTGTAAGCTTGCATTAAGCAAAGAAAATGCATACAATTCTCTTAAGAGATTTTTCCTTGGAAAGCGCCAAATATTCCTGAAAGACCGGGCATCTTGGCTTGTAAACTTTTGTTTATGGGGAGAAAGTCTTTATTGTCTTGATTAAAAGTCAGCATTTCCTAGAAATGCTAGACTTGAAGCATTTTTCTCCTGTACTCCACTCAAAAGGAAGAATGTATATTTCTTTTAATATCTGAATGGCAGTTATTCGCAGTAAGGTGAAAGTTATGTAGGAAAAATCCAATAATGTGAACAGTGTTAGACGCTAGCCTATAGTGCAACATCTCAAGGGATAAAAGGCAACTGACAGCTCTTTTCTGGAATCTTTATTTCACCAACTAGTAGGAATGTTCCATAAAGGGCTGTGCTGTCGACCTTGTCACTCACGTGGGGTGTCTTCTTTTCTCCAGGTAGTGTTTTAAGTCTCTGGCATTGGAAACAGTTCAAAGCACTTGAAAGCCAATAGGACGTTCGTTTTCCTTTGAAATTCTCAAGTACTGGCCTTGTGACCCTTGTACGCTGGATATTTTTACTGGAGCAGAGTTAAAGCGACCTTAGTATCTCCCCAGCAGCTCCAGTACGGGTGCCGGAGGAGGCTAAGGCATCGATCGGCGCAGCTAGCTCAGTAATGTGCTGCTAGTACTGGATATAGCCGACTCGTACAGCTGGGTCACAGCAGCAGCCGAGAAAAGGAGCATCAGCTTTACCGGTTTCCTCGCGTGCAACTCTACAATATTGTTCTGTGCATAAACGGATTCCCAGTTTGGGTACATGAACGCACAAGCTTAGCTTCCTTAACTCAGGAGCATCTATTGTTTAAAGCTCAACGAAGTTATCATTAGCGAAGCGATACCAAGATTTTCAGCAACGTCAAACCTTGTTTGAGACCCTTGTTTACCTCTAGTCAACGACGAATGATCTGCTTCACTTTTCTTACGTTCTTAGCTTTCCGAGAGCCTACAAACGCTCTCGTGCAGTCTGCCGCTTATTTCCATTAGCTTTTCATTTAGTTTTCCATTATTCAAGCATGAGAGAAAAGTTGCCGAAGGGAGCTTTGCTGCTGCCTTTTTTTTTCGCAATTGGGTATGTGAACGAGGTGGTCTTTACTAGGAAGAGCACCGATGGTATGAAATCGTACAAGATCTGCTTTTTCAAGCAGCACAAATAGTTCATTGTTATCGTTTCAAAGGAAAGGATATCCCAAAGCCTTTCCACAATGTATGATAAACTGACGTTGATAGGCATAGAGTCGTGGACTTTGCCAGCAACCCGGAATATGAGAAAAAGGCCTTGTGGGAACTAGAAAATGGATTCCTGTCGAGGCATGAAGTAGCCTACAACGTAAGAATCTATATGATGGAGCTGCTCAGGAAGGGGTAGAAAGGAAGAAAAAAATTGCTGCGCAGCTAACGCTATCCCACCATGGGATGCCCTCCGGCTTTGCGTGCGTTGCACTGCAGGTTTGGATTTCTTAAGTGAAAATTTCAATATCCCCTAATCTCATAGTTGTTTTTTTTTAAGAGCCTTTGTTCGACCTATACGCGGGAGCATTTCAATGGAAATTGATTGCTTTAATTTGGTTTACATTAGAGACGGACGTTTTCATTTGTAACGAGAGAGCTTCAAAAGCATACCCTATTCGCAGCAATAAAATAACGCTATGGATGGGCAAGTGGGGTTAGTATGGTTCAGTAATAATCCAGCGAATCGATCTAAACATCTCCTTAATGATAATTCTTATTGATGCTCGTTAAAGCCATTTGTCGCGAGACTGGACATTACTGAAGAATAGCATTTTTCGTTGAAGTGTACACGTTTATGCAATTTTTAAAGGTGAAAAAAGGCTGAATTTTGAAACGTTGCTATACACCAAGGTTTACTGCAACGCAGTTTGTTGTCTTTTTTTTATTTTACGCTTTATTTTACCATGGACTAAAATGATTTAGTCTATTGTTTTACTTTGCTTTATATTTGGTTGAATTGGCGTACTGCAATTTTGTAGAATTTCTCCATAATGAACCTCCTGGAACTGAAATTCTGTTATTGTAAATGTTATATTTTGACTTGAAATTTGATTTTATCACACAAAACTCAAGTTATCCATTTGCCTATTCGGTAAATTGTTATAAGCGCGCAATATACTTCATGTATTTTCCGTATCCTAACAATGAAATTTCGTGTAGGGAACAACATTGTTGGTTAGAAACGTTAAAAGCGAGAAAAATGTAGGAAATAAATATGCGAGTTTAAGCAATAGAAGTAAAGTTAGAGCATATGCTTCACAAAACATGATTTTGAGTGAAAACATGTTTCCACTGAGCTAATATTCGTCATCTTTTAGATCGGCTATTTGACCTGTAAGCTAATATAGTTGAAGAAAATGAAAGAAAATGTAATTGAATGAAATGAAAGTGATTATAGCCTTCAAAGCTTACGAATATAACAAACGTGTATTTAACAAGAAATACAAGAATCACACAGATCTGTCAAGGAAGAGCGCATTATAGGTGATGTGTGTTCTCACTCGCACAGTCTGTTCGAAAGCCGCGCGTTTTCTAACGACATCGCGTTTAACGCCATCTAAGCTTCCCTCTACTTAGAGGGCCTAATCTTCTTTTAAACAATTTGAACAGCTGAGAGAATAACTGTCGATTCCTTTCATTGGAAGTGGCTCGCTACAATGCACCACGTGTTTACGCTATCTTCAGTTATCCGAACATGTAGTTTTCTGTTGGACATACGACTGTTGCATCGTGTCTGACATTCATAACTTATTCCGCAAAAAAATAGTGTTCGTTCTGCCCTGGGTCGTTGCCTCGGCTGTTACCTCAGGCTAATTCACCGGAAGCGCATGGTTGTTTTAACCTAGACGGCCCGTTTTTTGGCACACTGGTAAAACTGACATTGAATACAGTCCAAGGTAAGCTATCCCTTTGCACGATTTCATATCCATTACAGCCAAGTTTAGCATACACAACTCGCTAACTTCAGTACAATACTCGAAACCTGTGATGAACGTGACCGTGACAATGAACGGTAACGTTGGGGAAGAGAATCGACAAAATACGACGCTGAAAGCTTCCCATGGCACTTGGATGATGAAATGGTTGCATCAGATTGAAAGCTTTGGTTGTCGTAGCAGGCGCTATTTCGTCAGAATGATTTAAGACCAACTGCAAGCGACGGTAAATGCATATCACTGTGTCTTAGCCGATAACTCTCATTCCTTTTCATACCCATATTTTTGTCCCAAGCACATACAAACAAGTTTGTTCCCCGAGCGACAGCATACCCCCGAAGATAGCAAGAAATTCAGCGGAGAGAAAAAATAAAAGTAAAAATATTAAACGACCTTAGTCCACACTTTTCTCCTTCCCTTAGCGTATACATTCTTCACGTAGGAAAGATGGCCCTCTTGGGGAAACCACTGTATTGCCAGCCCTTGAAAATAACACAATTGGTCGAAGGGGAGCAAATCCTGCTTAGTGCGTCATTCTTCCATTCGGAAGCCAACGACTCCCCTACAGCATGAATTCGTCATGACAATTTTTACATGTGTCAGTCACTGAGACATGCAGTGAGCCGAGATGAGACCACTGACCTTCCCTGAGAATTACTGCTAAAAAAAGGTCTTCCCTTCATGTATCTCAATTATAGTCAATACCACTCCGAAATACATTGCTGACACGAGCAACGACCAGCCTGTCTTGTCCCATGCTTTTTGTAGCGAACGAGTAGCCTGTGGCGAAGAAAGGGAAGGCGATGACGTGTCAAGTAATAAGTAAGCACTTGTCGCAATTCTGGTCTTCAAAAGAATGGCCAGCGCTGAGCTACGGATTCATATGTCCCATCTTCGGCGTTATTCGAGGGCGACGCGAGAAGCTGCCGGTGTCCGTATGTGCCGAGTGCCAAGCGCGTTCCACATTTCATACCCTCATAACTCGCTCCCAGATAAAGCCACCCTCGGTTGGTTTCACCTAACTTCATGGCTTCCATCCCCCCTTTTACCGGACGTTAATGCCAGCCTTCGCTTTCTCTCTCAACCTAAGATGTAATTTTTTACGACTTCCAATATAAATATAAGATTCCTTTATATTATTTGGGTGACCGGCCCTTGCCAACAACACTCGAGTTCTTCTTTTAGCCACTTTCTTGCTTCATCTTGAGGAACATAAGCAAGAAAAATACAGTTCCAGTGTAGCGTAGAGGAAGGACGGGACAGTGTGTGCACTTTTTGTTCTATATTTTTTTTTATTCACGGGCAGATGCAACTTTAGCCCAGAGTTATATTCGTTAGATGAATTGGAACCCAGGCCATCAAATGAGGTAAGGTTCGAATAAGGTTATGAGGTTCAAGTTGACGAAAAGTAAGCCAAAAAAAGAAAAAAATAGTAGAGGCTCTTTTAACTGTACAAAGTGATGCTGGGTACACAGTTCACTTAGGTGTACGACGATTTATCCGCGTGTTTTGCCACAAGGAAACTTGTCGACTGGCTTTTTCTGGAATAAAATGCATGATAGACGTGTTCCATAGCGTGTTGCTCGTCAAACTGTCTTCAGTCTAAAAGCGCTATATCAATATGGGATTTTAAAATCTCGTACAAATTACGACAATGTACTTGCACCGGATCTTTGACGGTTTGCGGACTAATTACACATAAGGTAGTTTTACTAAGTTTTTGGTTACATTTATGGAGCGTCTCAACGAAATTAACAGGGTCCGTTTCTTATACAAACATAGATTTTGTTTTCCACAGATATAGTTTTTATTTTCTCACGCATACTTTACTCTTTTTGGACAATACTTCCCCCCTATGGACTTTGTCATATCCACTATAGACTGTCTGATTTTTTCGAGTCCCAAGCCTTCGTTGTTCATTAGCTATAATTTTTTGTACAGTTTGTCCGAAGTTCCAACCGTCCCGTCCCTCTATTTCTCGCCCCTGACAGCCGTGTTACCTCTCTAAACAATAGTGGTGTGGTAATGGTTGTTGCTTTCCTTCTCTAGAATGAAAACAAGCTTGATATAAGCTGGACAAACTAAGGCAAGCTGGACAAGTTTGAAGACAATCCACTCCGCGGCAACCCGGAATGGGGAGAACGCTAGGAAGCGCGAAAGAAATGGGAAAAAGCAACATGCTAGGGGAATGAAGGGTCAGCGCGTGTAACAAAAACAACAGACGCTAGGGATTTCTGTCATCGGATTGCTTTCAAGAAATTTATCCCGTCAGGTCCAAGAGGAAAGGGGTGGTGCTCTGTTATCATAGACAATGTTATACGGCTCAATTCGGCGTGGATCTTCTAAAGACACGAAGCAATCTTACTGGTTGTGTTGTACAAGGGGGAAAAGAGAAGGAAAACTAGCAGCCAAGGCGCTGGTTATACCTATAATAGCCTTTTTTGAAGCTTTACCCTAAAGTGCTCCCACATGCTAAGTTTTTCTCCAACGTCACGCTCCTTGTGCTGAGACACATGCCAGTTAAGACGCGGTTCTCAGCCGACAGGAGTCGTTCTAACCTTTCCGGTTACATTCGGAATCTCCACGCTCGTTCCAGCAGCGAGCATAATGTAGCGACTCCTATGCGAGAGACACTCCCACTATTTTCGACGGAAAACCCTTTTCACCCCTTTTGGAAAGCGGCGGCTTCCATATTTTCACACTCTTGCGACTTAAAACGTGACACACTGGCAGCGCTTTCAACCAGCAAACACGAGGTAAAGCTTTTTAAAATGTAGGGTCACACTTTTCGGTAAACAACGCGATTAAGACCTCAAGCGTGTTGCACATTTTAGATTATGATCATTTAACAAGCCTAATTTGTTACCAACAGGAAAAGTTTCTCCGTATGGAGAATTTTACGTTGACACTCAAACTTAATGTAACGCAGTGCTTCTTAGCAGTGGATAAATTAGCCGAAATTGCGTATATTTCTTTCATATTTAGGTAATAGAGTTCCATAAAAAATCGAGATTAAAGTATTTTAAACAAACAGTAGAATCTATTCACGGATAATGACAAAATGTTCAGCGATTAAATTGCTTCGTTATTTTTCGACTAAATCTTTCGCTTATTTTCGAGATTAAAGTATTTTAAATTAACAGTAGAATTAATTCACAGGTAATTACAAAATATTTATGGATTAAATTGCTTCGTTATCTTTCAACTAAATCTTTCGCTTATTTTCATTATTATTTTTATTATTATTTTTATCCATCGAAATTTCTAGTTATATTGCAATATAGTTATATAACCATGTCTAACGGGGCCATTATAATCAGCGATCGTGGGTTACGTGTAAAAACTATTGAGAAGCCGTGATTTAACGGATCACATTCAGAGAGTAGAGAAACTCGACACTTACGTTTCCTAAAATCCATATTATTTTTCTATAAAACGAAATAATGGTGCCATCCGTGGTATTATTCACGTGAAGAAAATCATGTTAGTAGGAAAATCAAAGGTGGTACGAGAGCAAATGTGATCCCGCTTTACGAATATTTACAAGATTGCACTTTTTACCCAGTGGTTATTATGTGCATAAGAAGAAAAAGTTAGTGTGGGAAATAAAACTAAACAGACGCCGCCAACTTTCGCTCTAAGTCCTGCTCAGGTACGTAATTTCGGCTCGCACAAGGGACGCTGTTCACACTGCTAAGTCACGCGGAAAATCATTGTTGTATTCGGGCCAGCAATAACGCAAGGTTTTTTAGCATTAAAGCTGGCCTAACCTTATCATAATCTTTGGTCTTTTTTGGGGGTGGCTGTACTTTGCTTCGTTTTGCAACATCGTGGTTTCCTTTGAGTACCCGCAACGAATTTCTGCAGTCTGAACAAAAGCGTCTCAGCCATATTTCTTTGCTCACCCACTCCTTTAAGCAATACGTTGGCCATAGGAGGTCTGGGTTTGTGCAAGGATAGAAAACAAGCGGGGAGTCGGTGAACTATATCGCATAAAAAGTTCAGCAAAAGAACTCCCATTCTCTTGAATGTAATTGCTTCGAAAAAGGGAACCAAAAATAAGCTGAGCAAGAGTGGCACGCTCTTCGCGGCAATTTATTCCTACACATAGATCTTGAATAGAATCTGTAATATACACAGTGCATGCATTTTGTTCTCCTTCACTTTTATGTCACTATACAATCATGTCTGTTGCTCGGTGAATACGTATCTCGCGTTCTTGCCACCCTGGGGCAAGTTACACCCCTTGGAGGAGGCGGAGCCTAAGGTATCTGTAATGCTTCCCCATACTGAGGCACAATAGCTCATCAGGGAAGATAATTTACGCCGCGTTTTTCACATTTTACTCACCAGAATCCCCCAACTCAATTCATTATACGGATACACGTGTACTCCCTGAACCTTTTTCTCTGATACCGATGGTAACGCTACCACGACTTTTTACGGTACAAATCTCCAGACTTTCATGCGCGTGGACTGCTACTGCTTTCCCTCCTTCTTTTTTTCTTCGCTCCCTGAGCTGTTTCCCAAAATCATATGATTAGAAACTCGACATGGTTCAGCCAATTATACCTTGTTTATTCAGACCGAAACTTCTCTCCACACGTGGAAGCCTTTTCCACCCAGTCTCATACAACAAAGTTTCGTTCTGTACACCACGACTGAAATTCGACGCTCTGAAAAGAATAAAATAACCTTTATCTCTCTCAAGTTCTTTGAACTGCTAAAAGAGTACATTTCTTTTCTGTTTACGCAGCGTCTTTATTGCCAAAACTTCGTCAAAGCAATTTCTGCCAAATATTTCCGTGGACGCTACATTGCAAGCTTTAACACGCGCTAAACAAAACTTATCCCGGTTTACTTAAATCTCTACACACATGTTTACTCTTTTTCTCCCGTTTTTTTGTGGTTGAAGCCATTTGTAGTGAATCAATAACTCTTTTCTTCGCCCAAAAGGGCCCGAAAGTGATCCCAATAATGGCCAAACATGAGGAGAATGGCGTATAAATATAACCTCGGATTAAAATAGAAAACTACATGCTAACCTACACCCGAGACAGGTCTGGGGTAACCTAAACTAAAGATAACATACATGAACGCCTTCATGGTAGAAAATGGGACGACAACATTAGTGACGACACACGACAACCCAAGAAAAATGAACAAAAAGAGCATTTGTTATTTTCGGTCCCGTTTTTTCTCCTTCTCAGGAAAGCACTATTACCTCGATGTGTTTTCTTTGGTGGTAACACTCGCGAAAAAGTACTAGCTGGCCTGAAAATGTACCAATCTCTAGTGCTTGTTTCCTATCATAAAAAAAACGCGTGTACAAGAAGACTGGGTTCCCACAGAGAGCTTTTGCTTACTTGGGCACTTTTTCCGCTTGTCGTTGTATAAATCTTTATTTTACTGTACACAGGTAGCATATACTGCATGGCACGTAAAAGAGGAAAACCTCCTATAATAAAGCACTTAGAACAGCAAAACCTGCCTATGATCGTGTGTTTTACTACCGGCATTCAAGAACATTGCTGCGAGCATTAATACCGGACACTACAGCAATCATACCAACCAAATGGCTATTTGGAAAGTGATCTGAGCCACGTGTGTTTTGTTAACAGCGAAGGGTTACAGAACTTGCTGGAAGTTTACATCATGTCCTAAGGCTGTTTGCTGCCATCTACCTTAGGCTGGGTTCATTATTGCCGCACTAGTAATTTTTTTTTATTTTTTATTTTTTTACTTTCGTCGGCGTGAGCTTTTCTCGTTGCCGTACATCGTTTCACTTCAATAGTTGTTGAGGTAACAGTTAAAACAATAACAAATACTAGTAAGTGTTTTCATAGCAAATCTTTGAGCGAATGGATAATTTCTACTATCTAACTTCTTTTTATCGTGGTGAAGCTAGTTCAGGTAAGGTGTAAAAACCGGACGTCATTATATGAGCTAGCTAACGTGAGCTACCACGGTTACTAACAAAACCAAGCTCTAAAGACCAACTCAAGTGCTCAGCGATGAGCCATGCGACCACGCAACTTCCTCGGCATTGGATGAATCATCTCCGAACAGCCGAAATTGTCGATGGTTGGCGACTTTTTGCAGTTTAGGTAGAAGTAGTGTGTAATTTGCAGTGAGTTACGGAGACACGGGAGACTTTCGGGTATCAACTTCTTCAAATTCTGAGTGCACAAACTTAAAAAATTGAAGCCGAAATTGGCTATTGTTCAAAGTTCTACCACGAAGAAAATAAAAAAACTGAATTGAAACGATGTTTTGTGTCAATACAATGTTGTTATGTCCATTACTTAGTTATAACGAAGCAATTATAGCGAACTGTACACAATATGAAATAAGTTTAAATTACAGTTTCATTTGTAGGCCTAGAGACAAAAAGGTTTGATGTAACGCAAACCGAAATTGGACAGAACTTTGGAGATACCGAAAAGTTTTTCTTTTTATAAAAGAGTTCGTTACAAGGAAATTTACTGTAGTGTCCTGGCTTTCAGAAGAATTATTGTAAGCTTGAAGAAAAGCAACGTAGGACGACTAAACGATCATTGCAATCAGACGCTCTACCTTTGTCTGATTTGGCCTAGCAACCGGACAAATTGAATGCGGGTCTTTCTCGTTGAGATGGAATAAATTGGATTTTTATTATCATGTTTAGTTTGATTTATTAATTTATAAAGCTGTATTTTACTATTAAGTAGCGATTACATTAATTTGTGTAACTGATTTTAGTTATTACATGATTCTTGTTCGTATTACTGTATTTTTCCACCGAACCTTTTTCTTTACATTTCTTTTTCCGTAGTCTGTTTTCCGTAATTTCTTACACATAATTTACGTTTTCTATCAAAAGTTTTATTTTCTAAATCTAATAGATATTATTAATTCATCAGTTTTTATTGTTCTTCAAATTTCTCTGGATTCAAGTATTCGTTTATCTCTTCTATCTTGCCATTGCAGTTGATTACTTCTGTCTACGACAGTTGCATAAGTAGAGTCATAATTATTCAAATTATTTGTGTGGTCTAAGGCCTGAAGAACAATACCAAGAATGCTTCTGCAACACTCGCGTTCATTACACAAATTTACTGGTGAGTCTTTTAACACAGGAACGTACGTAAAATACGTGTTGTGTTCTACTTCCTATTACATGTACCTTTGCTACCTTGTGAGTACGCCCAACCAACAATGGTTTCAGAAATGCAATCTTTCCTTTTTGTTCGTTCGTTTCACAAAACAATTCTCTCGCAAAATATATTTAAAAACTCACCGTGCTACTGAAGTCTACATTTAAATGTTGCTCAGTTTCGTTTCCTGGACCGAAATTACTGTCATTACTTTGGAATTTCTCGACAAAAGTACGACCGCGTAATTACCAACTAGAGTGATAACCACAACTACGGTAATTGACACTTTACACGAAAGCTCTAAGTTGTAGTTCCAAATTATTACTCAAGGTTACTGTTATAATAGAACCTGTTCCCCAAGACAGCAAAACGGGAAGGTTCTTGTATAATACACTGTGCCTTTATTAAGAGGTTCTACTTGAGACAGAAAATTGAAACAATTGTCATCGATTAATAATACGGGTCGTTCAGCTGGAGCTTACTATTTCTTTCACATTAGCCACGCTCCCTATAAACGGTTTTTCGTGGAAGAGTCATCAAAGCTTACGCTTATCTTTGACGTCAGAAATGAATCTAAACCGGCTCATTCGAAGACACGCATCAATACGTGAAGAATAATGAAAGATTCAGAACAGTATGCATCTGAAAAACGCTGAACGCCACGCGTTCCTCCGGAAGATCTACATAGCACATAAAACTAATTAGGAGACTATTTTCCGACGTCATTGAAAGGAAAGGCCAACGTTTGGAAAAGAACAAAGGTATCTAGGGGAATTATGCATCAATAAGCGCTGCGAATTCTCTTTTGCCCTATTGCTTTATTCACGCAGCAACGAATCGATGAGTAGTGCAGAATAATTTGCCTGCGAGTAATCCCCTCCTTTCACGAATGGTTTGAGCATGTAGTATCGTTGTGTAAAACAGGTTAGCCGTTTTGAAGGGAGTCGCAATGCAGTCTGGAACCAGACGTTAGTAATAACGTAAAGGAACGACACGTTAATGAGATTTACAGCGGTATAGCGGTTGTGAAGCCTTACATACTAATGTAGTACTACGGTCAGGTAATTACGGTTCAACATAACCATAACTGACACAACATACCAAGGACCAAAGCCAATCCCAAATTGTCACCTTTCGAGAAGCCGTGTCAGAATCCAAAGCTCCAAATAATACCTTTTTAGCCTTGAATTGATCCCTGTAGCTTGACTAAAACAAATAAACAATAATAATAAAACATATAATAATAATAATAATAATAATAATAATAATAATAATAATAATAATAATAATAATAATAATAACAATAGTAAAAAAAATAATCCTACAATTCAATTCCTCGCAAATTTGAGCTTCCAAAAAATATTGCGAAAGTTTCTTGTTGACAGTAATTACATACCTTTGGACAGCGAAAAAGGAGCTTTACTAATGGGTCGTTTCCTTTCTCGGGGGTTATCAATGGAGTAACACTTCCGTTATCTCGCCAGTGTGCTGTTGAGCAGTCAGCATAGCCACATTGCTTGCACGGTTTTTTCAGCGGACAGTAAGTGACAGCCTTGGTAGGTCGGAGAGTCGTAAGTCGCGACACTTCCTTTGGCTCGTTTGCTGAGCCCAATTACTATTAGCCACTATTCAAGATTCCTCGGGGTAGACACGCCACCGTCGTTGCGCGTAACTGTAGCTGTAACTACGGCGAACAGAAAGGGAGCGTTGAGTCAGAAACCTTACCAGATCCACTACGCATTGACAGTGATCTTGATAACAATGTGCACAGGTTACGGGTGCTCGCTTTCTCCGTAGAGTTCCTGAGAAGATGCGAGTGAGAGATGGGAGACCGCCAACTAGTGCAATTACTTATACTCGATTGCAAGAGTGACGACAAGCCAAATTAACAAGACCTCGCACTCTGTCTTGCTCGGTTTCCAGCCACTGGGGGCCCACCAGTTTTTGTATGAGGTCGTATATTTCCAGCATACAAATCCGTCGTCATTGGTTAGGCCGAACTAGACCCCATTCACTCCCCAAGTAAGCCCAGCACCGCAGTCGTAAAACTTTTGAGTCGCCAGCCCGGCAGGTTTAGACTGGTTTCGCTCCTCTCAGGGCCCACCGAAATTTTTTGAATGCTCCCGACCACTAAACAACCAACCGGGGTTATTTTCCGTTTCTGCCGCCGAAGAAATGTATCCCCTTGTGACTCGTTTGGGTCGAATCACGCCAATGTCTTTACGATTCTTATGATGACCTTGCGCGGCATTGTTCCCATACTTGAACTGTGAACCCTTTAATAGCTCCCTCTTTTTCTATTCACCGGGGTAATTCGGACGAAGGGCACTCCACGGACGCATGAAACACGTTATTATGCCAAAAGAATAGGACTTTTTCCAACCGTCCGTTGTGGTGTAAAAAGGGGCCACGCACAGCAACAACAGTGGTGGGCGGTACACTAAACCACGCGACGTGTCTCGAAAAAGTTACAGTGCAGGCCACGGGGACTGAGAGTATATAAAAAAGAAACTTCACGCTTGGTACGGTTCCCGTAGACGTCTACACGACGCCCTTGACGCTCTAAAACTGGGCGAGATCTGCGTCGGCGACTCCTCCAAAAGGAGCTGACGTAGCTTGGCTTGAGTTTCTTCTCGGCTGTGCCCAACGGAAAAGGAATAAAGCACGGTGCACGGTCACGCAGAAGCGGCCGCTGGCAGCAACAACCCCGTGTGATCTGCAGGCGAAAGGGGGCACTGTAGTCTCCGTGACGCTACTCCAAGCCCTCCCTTCAAGCTCCTGCAGGCAGCGTGGTGCGCGTTTCCTTCAAGACAACATACCTCCTAATTCGAAAAGGTATACAGGCCGACTTAGCACTTTGGAAACAAGCACGACGTTGAAGGATGAGCCCGTCGTGCTTCAACCAAAAGCTCGGGTTCCTTTTCGGCTCAGACCAGCGGTAAGTAAAGATAACCCGGACTGGGGGCTCGGCTAATTCCCCCGGAGGGCATAAAAAACAAGGTCCAGTTGCTTTGTTACAGTACAGCAGCACTGTTCTCCCTGATAGTCACGCCCTGCACCTACCGACTTTCTGTCAGAAGATTTTCCCTAAGGTGTCCAGGGAACTGCTTCTTTACATACTATCGCGCTCATAGAAGCCAGGAAGAGAGAAAAAATACTCATTCAACGCACAAAAATGGAAAGAGTAAACTTTTTCGTGGTAATTGAACAAGGCTGTCCACTAGGAAAGATATCGACAAATTTTGTACGGTAGGGAGGTAAGTTCCTAGGCGAGAACGTTCTGTTCGCATCTTATTTGCATAAAGAGACGTAAAACATGCTGGGTGGAAGCTTTTTTTTACGGCTCCGGAGCTGTGCTCCCCGCGAGCTATGAAACTTTATAAACTGCCATTATTTGCGCGAGTTTCAAGGGAGCTATGTGCGTGAAGCGTCGTTTTGGGTGACTGTTAGAAGCTGATAGGGGAGGCAGAAATGGGGTATTTTGTCCCAACAAAGTAAAATGGGCAACTTGTAAACGGAAAACCACGCCCCCTGGGTACCTTGACTACGACCGCACCCTTTGTCAGCGGAGCGCGCTTTGTATGGACGAAAAGAGCTGTTTGGGGAGTGTAAACTTAAAACGGCATTGTTATCGATAGTGTATCTTTTTAAAGGGCACCCGGGTTAAGTCATCATAGGTACAAGAAAAGGAAAGAGGAAAAATACGTGTTCACACTACATGACTAAGCCCGGAGGACAATAAGCCTCGTTATGGTAGACTAGAACTTAACAGAGCCTCGAATTTATGCCCATTATTTCTTTTTCCCCCGCTAGAGCCGTTCACATCTGCGGCATTATCTCAAGATCTGGGCAGTAATGTGAAGAAGGGTAAACACGAGTTCGAGGGTAACGAGCTGATGTTCTGAAAGATTAATCGCCGTTGCTAAAGGCAATTATTGGGAGAATCTTAAAACACAGTCCACCCCCGATGTAAGAAAATCAAATTAAAGTATGTAAATAGTTTGGTTAAAGCAATGCCATAGATAATGCCATAGATAGTTTCATATCATAAAAAAAAATAAAGAAAATCCATATTTCTGCGTTTTTCTTCTCGTACATCGGAGTTCAATTTCGTTGTAGTTGCTGTAAATATAAGTCCGTTAAATTGAAGGGGAGTTAAGCACATTTAGGTATATTTACTACATTTGCTGCATTCCTGTTGGCAGAATGGCAGTGAAAAGGGCAAAAGACGTTCTGTCAAGGGCGAATTTCGATTAAAGCTGACTTAAGTGCTATAGTGTGAATGCATTTACAAAAAGTTTGCTGAAAATACTCGGGTAGTTTTCATTACAGAAGGGGAAGATAGCTTCTTTCTGGGAAAGAAGTCGTAGTTGGACATTTTGATTTACGACGCTTTTCTATTAAACGCGCAGAGTTACAATGTGCTTGTCCAAGCTGGGCGTGTCTTGTTCACTGCCTCGCCTACTAATAGCCTCAAGCAACGTCGAGTAACTCGGTCCTCGGCGGACCGAATGGACCTTGCAACAGTGGAACACAATTTATTACCAGTCACCACAACGGGAGTAGAAATTTCCCCGGCCCGGTAATACATTTATAACTCTTGTAACGTAATGGAGGGATGGGCACAATCCACTGGCATCCTGGTCTGGAGATCCTTTTCTTCGCAATTTTGAAACCTATCTGGACACACATCTCGCTCATCGTCTCTACTTCTTCGACTCTTCAAGGTTCACAAGTGGTGCAGAACTGTCATTCGAAAGAGGCGAACAAGAGGGACAAAATAGAACACTTTAAGACGACGAACAAGATGTTGAGCTATAGTTATGTGTTAGGTACAATTTGAGATCTTTTGTGACCAAAGAAAAGAGTCTGTCAGTACTGTATCATCTTTGTCGTGTCAAGTATCCTTTTCGGGAGGGTGTCCTCCCAGCCAACCACGCCCCCTAAGCGGATGACGTTTGCGTCCTGCCAGGGAGTGTGTAATAAGCTAAATGGGCAATTCTTGTTAGACAAAACAAGAAGGAAAAACCAACGCGAGTGTCCTGTTCTTTCTCCTTGTCTTCTTTGCGTTAGTCAGATCTCTTCTGTGTGAATGCACCCCTTCATAATCCTTTGTTTGCAAGGGCGGGGAAATATGACTTCTCCCCTGAAAAATCATCCTTTATGACCAAACGAGCAGGCCATGAACACACATGGACATCATCGATCTTTTAGCCTAAGCAAACTCGTTCATTTGTCAAACTTTGGGGCGGGATTTGATGCCTCATGAAAGAGGAAAAGAGCACACGGAACTTTGACTTATCCAGTTTTTTTTACGGGAACATTTCTTTCAGAAAATGACTGCAAGACTTGAAAATTATGAAAGAAGTTATACTTCAAAAAACGACACTAAAAATCACAATGGAAATCTCCACGCAGTTACTGTAACATTCTCCAAGGATAATTCTTGATAATTCTTCCCTCTCTACGCTTCGTTTTACAATTCTGCTTACACAGAAATGTATTAGAAGGGATGGTAGGACGCCGTTCGGTGGGTAGTGAAGTGGACTTCTGCATTAGAGCGATCATTTATAAAAGCCTGGCTAAATCAAAGACGGGTTTTGGTTACCCCATTTTAGCTTGTTTGTTCCACGTCTACTGATCTTCAGAGGCCAACGAAGTTCGGTAAACCACACTACCTTATAAGCTTAAACAAAAGTTGGTCACTCTGCGCCCGGCAACGGCCCCGTATTTATCTTCCCGCAGCTTTGGGGCGGGCTGCTAAGTAATTTATACGCTCTTTGTCTCGCGTCCAGCGGCGGCAAACTGACGGAGCGGATGTCCGAGCACATAACAGGACTACAGAGAGTCTCAACTTACAAGTGATGTCCCGTTCTGAGAGTCCCATAGTGGTCCGAAATCACAGGTTTACTTGGACTTAACTCCGATAATTAGTTCCAGTAATTAAAGCAAACTTAAATTTTACAGAGAAAGAAACAAAAATTAGTTAATGCACCGTAAAAATTGAAATTATTTTAAAAATCGTGCCAACTTTTACAGTAGGCAAGTTAATTTCTCTGACAATTTAGGGGCATTTTAAATCGAAAATAGGTACAATTTGGTAGTTAAATACAAAGCTTTCTTAATCGAGTGTTTTAAAGCTTGCGACTAATTGACTCCAGGACGTTCATTTAATATAATGATATTTTAGTTTTATTTTACGTTTCATTTTTCTTTATTTATTATGCATTACGTATAAGTAATTTTGCCTTCTTATGGAAACAACGAAGAAATCTAAATGCACATTGCTTAAATACACTATTGCAATAGCCTACATTGCTTGAAATTCCTTCAGGCACGCTTTCAAAATATTCGCGTTTTCTCGGCCAGATGTGAAACAATGCTGCAGTCAAGGTTTCCGGTTCAAGAATGACAGTATTACGGAATTCGCTAGAAATAGAACGCATTCGTGACTCAGTTTTGGCACTCAAAAAGTTGAAAAATTGGGCAATATCATCAATTTTTTTTTTGTTCTTGTTCAGGGTAAAGAAGAGGATGTGTAGCTGTACTATGGCAATGCTTATTGTTTTTACCTGATATTGCATGGTATGAGACAATAAAAAGCAAAATAACAGCTCGTCCAAAAGGATAAATACCCCCATTCCACAATTAGCAGACATGGAAGCACTACATGCAATAATTCTCTGTGATGGTTTTCAAAAATTCCTGTAATTAAATGCCACGGTCAAAATGCTCCCCTACGCTTCCTCTTATGGCGGCTGTCCATTTCGGTTTGTATTAAACTACATTACAAGTGTTATATTATTTAACACATTGAACGTTTCCTAGGATGTGAGTCTCAATTTCGAGAGTGTAGGATTGCTAACAATGACATTAATCTTCTGTTGGACCTCCAGAAACCCTAGTTTAATCTTTTAAGCCATGTCAACTCAAGCTTGCCGCTCAAATTCTATAATTCCTCCAGCGGCTAACTCCGGAACTACAACTGCCCTGTGTTATTGTTGACATTTCGCTGGAACTGATCCCAGACCCCAAAGCTGAGACTTACTGGGGAGAAAAGGGAGATAAACACGGGCTAATTGGCCCACAAGGAATACTTTTGACTAATTGTGTGTGTTCCCTAATGTGAGCTGAGAATGGAAGAGGAAGCTGCATTGATTTACGGTCTCGAATTCCAGGTAAAACTCATGCAGAAAAAAGTCTTCGCACAAAAATAGGCATTCCAAACGTGTGTAGACGTGTTTTGGGGGTAGGATGGCTCCGTGAGTAAGCTCTTACCCCTTTTTTTGGTCCTGTTCGTCTAGGCTAGAGCCATCTGTTCCCAAGCCGGTGAAACGGAAAATGTTCGATTTTTCGTGGGGACGCAATCGCTCAAGTTTGACAACCAGATTCATTTGCTGGAATGGGACGAAGAAAGTAACAGCCTTAATAAGCATGTTTTCTCTCATCCGTATGGGGAAATTTGGTCCTTACGTGCGTCGCCTTCCCAATCTCATCTCCTGGCAGCCGTTTACAGTTCAATTCAAGGTACCAAAGCTCGTTTGACGCTTTTTGGCACCCGTTATAGCCGTTAATAGCGAGTCACGGCTGTAGTAGTGCGTGCCTAGCGCGTACCTTAGCTTCATTAGCATGTATTTAAGTCCGGAAAAGCCGGGAAGCATAAATCCAAAAGCCAACCTCTTCTAACCACAGCGTTGCCAAATCAAAGTCAAACTGAGTTGAGGTCCGTGGAGAGAGAGAGGTGATATGAGAAAAATGCTTTCATCCCTTGTAGAAAGTAATCTCGCACATTACTAATGCAATAATAATTAACCCGTGTACTATTTTCCATCATTGTGGGTTAAAAAATTATACACCTTGGACCAAAAAGAAAGGAGTGAACGAAATGAGCCCAATGCAAAGGCTCGTCAAATTTCTAGTCCTATTTTCAATTCGTGTAATACACGATTCCGATTATATACCCCTTGATGTGCAATACACGGTTCCGTCAAGTCTCACGTGTGTAAACCGTCGTTTTCTGAATTGCATAGGTAGGTTTGCGAATGTATTCTTTGCTATTCCGTCTTTTACCTGAATGTACTCAAGGAACCGAGAAAACGGACAAAACCTTAACGTTGGCTAATAGTTCTGTTGTCCTACTGTACTACCTTTATACTATGATTATGACCTTAAAACACTTTTTTATCTATTTTACATGACGAACATAATACATGAGTCCAAATAAACTAGAAAATAAATTCTATCTGAATATGTTCTAAAGTAGGAACAGCGCATTAATAAGTAAGTTAGCAGTTTAAGAGAGAATCTTGTAAAAAAAGAGTCTAAGAAAGCCGACATCCTAAACGATTCAGGTTATCCATTTATGAAACTTTAAAACTTTCCATATAACTTATTCCTATAGTCGCTACTAAGCTTTCTTGAGTTTCGCTGTTTCATTTTCAAATATTTAACATAACTGCTAAGAATACGTTCTTGTTTTCGTCCTTGTAGCTCTGAAATCCTTTTACTTATATACCAACTAGCACATAGTATTTTAATGGCAATCGTACATTACTATGATAATGACCCTTAGACAGCAATAATAACTTGCCGACAAAATGGAAAAACTGACAAAGATCAGCTGACTTTCGACATCAGTAATGAGTGTCTATTTGCTAGCAGTAGGCAACGCTGCATGGACTTTCTCCATTATACTTTTCCCCTCTTGGTTAGGACGAGTTGGCTTTTGGCTACTTATACAGCCAGCAAGAGGGAATGTGTATTTTCCGGTATTTTCGAACGCTTTTTTTTCATTGCTAGATGATCAGTCGAAGAAACACGGCGCTCTTTATCGCGTTAAAGGCGATTTAGAGCCAGCGGACGGTAGCGAGGCCCAATTAGGCCTCGAGCAAATCTGCCTATTGGATACGACAGCGTATGGCAGTGTCCAAAGCCTCTTATGGCAGCCTAACGAAGGCAATAAACTCCTCGCTCTCATTGATCACACCGTGCTCATCTACGATACTAGTCATTCTCAAAATTTGACACCTCGTTTAAGTACCCAGGGTGCCTTATCGGCCTCTTCCAAGACGTACGCCCCATTTACCGGTAAGGAAGCAAATACAAAACTGGAAAAAATATCAGAGGATAAGCTTAGCTACTACTTCCACTGATGAGTCTCCAGAAAGGCGAACTACATTGATTTTCTTCTTTTTTTTACATTTTTTCCTGTGCTTATTTCTTTTCCTTTACTTTTTTTCTTTTTTTTACAAAAAAAAAAAAAAAACGAAGCCGGGGCTTGGAGTCCTCACCAAGGTGGTTATAGCGTAGCCACCGGTAATGAAAACGGCATCCAAGGTTGGGATTTGCGTACTTTGCAAAATTGCGTCTGGTCAGTGGAAGGCGCGCATGCGCCCAGCGTCCGGGACTTGGATTTCAATCCCAATCGTCAATACGTTTTAGCGTCTTGCGGCGACGATGGCCGAACATGTTTCTGGGATATTCGACATCCTCGAACTCCATTACAAACCCGTCAGGACCACGCTCATTGGTACATTTCTTTTCCTGATAAATGAACCCCCAAACGCCTTTGGCCTGCTTTTCTCCCTTTCTAATTTAAGTTTGTTATTTTTTTCTTCTACATTGTGGCCTTTTTTGGTGGGAAAATCACATATATTGTGGAACGGAATAGGGTTTGGACCGTCCGCTATAATCATTATCATGATCAATTAATCCTGACCGCCGGTAGCGATTGCCGTGTCATATTGTCCTCGGTAGCGTCCTTATCTTCAGAGCCATTGGGGCACATGGTTGACGACGACGACGTGGACAAGCCTGAACAAGAGTAAGGGATCAACGCCTTAAAGAAAAAAAGAAAAAAAATCGCTGTGGGATAATGGTGTAGAAAAATTCAATATTTGAAGCCTAAGGGGGTGGTTTGGGCTGTGGAGATGGAGAGCCATGACATTATTTTCTGACATTTTTTCTTTCATATTTTTTAAGACCCTTGGCGGATGGAGTCATCGCCATTTACGAAGAACATGAAGATTCCGTGTACGCAGTGGCGTGGTCGGCTGTGGACCCTTGGATGTTTGCCTCCGTTTCTTACGACGGCCGTTTAGTCGTTCATCGCGTTCCTCGTCATGTCAAATACAACATCATGCAGTAAAAATTCGCTTGGGCCGACATGGATGACAATGAACGAGATGAAGACAAACGTCACTGCTGTGCGTGAACCTTGGGGCGTGCTTAATCTAGTTCTGCCATAATTCCCGTTTTCCAGCGAAAAATCTTTTGTGTTGTCGTTGTGCCTTCGTTGCTCGTCAGCTCAGGCCCAAATAACACCACGTTCGCGGTTGATTGCTCCCCGTCACCGATTTTCCATCCACTCCTGCCTCCCAGCTCTTGTTTAGAATCTTGTTTACTACTCAATGTCTTCGGAAGAGTGAAATGGGGGTGACGGGAGGGGTGGGGAGAATCACGCTAAAACGCATTCCCCGATGCCCGTGTCTCTGTTAAGTTAATACACGCATTTTCTTAATAACCATGGTGCTTTTTGATCTGGAAAACCGTTCGCTTCCTACGCAACGCCTTCTCATTCAAATTGTTTGCTGTTTGGCGCCTTCATTCTTTTTTTAATGGTTCTATGGTGGGGGGCAACCTCGCCTTCGTTGAGATGGACAGTTAGTGGTTATAATACCTTGCCTATGGCAATGGCCTTCCTCCTTTCGCCCTAACACATTCAAAAAGGCAGGAGGGTCCCTGAAGGGAACTTCGCTAACGCCACAAAGTACAGCTGGAATTGTTCAGGCTGTTCGGGCTTCGGTGTCAGTTCCTTCCAAGTTGGCTGGACTGCTGCAACTTTGCTGTAACCGTCGCGAGGAGATTGTCAGTGGAAAACCGGGAATGTCTGGTTGGGTGACTTGGCTTGTCCGTAATCAGCAAGACCAACTTGGCGTAGGTATTGCACAGGTAAACGTGTGCCAACTGTAGCGTCACCCACTCAATGTGAATCAGTGACCTATTCATTGTTGAAGGAATAAAAAGGATTTTGAGTGCGACAATGTGCCGTGGATTTTTACGGGATTCTGGTGTGTAGCAGTGGTAATATTCGGTGACGGCTTCGGAAACTTGCGTGCGCACTATTGTAAGTTTCCCGCCGTTTTTGTGCCATGTTTCCGTTAGGATAAAGTACCCGAGTGACGCACACAGGTACAGCTTCCTTTTCCCCCGCTGGTCGGGCATCCATTTTAACTTTATTTCGTTCAGCATGTTCTGGCCTCCGGCCCGTTGGACGGTTGAAAAGTTTGAACAGTTAAACAACAAGCCAGCTTAAGGGTAAAAAGGGCAGCCAGGGCTTGTTTCTACTGAACAAATAGGTTAGCTTCACACAAGTACACACAGCCCTGTATGCTAATCACCCTGGCTGTTAAATTCGCTTTCTTACGGGTTCCGGATCAAGGGAGCGAAAAACTTTCGTTCCGCAGTCAATCAGCCCTTGAAATCCTCCTCTTCTCTCATTCGCTTCTCCCTCGCCTTGGCTCTTTTGCTCTAGCCTCATGCACTTTTCGCTGCTCTACCCACACTTTACTATACCTTGGCATCATTTTTCTCCCGAGACTCTTGGAAGTCTGCATTACGAAAAGCCACAAGGAAACCAAACCAGTTTTCCCGTCTTTTATCAATGTCCCTCTTTTTTTTCTAAGCTCCCCTCGTTGTCGAACAAGGTCTCGGAATCTAAAGGTGTACCAACACACTTTTTCGCATCCTTGTCTCGACGTCTCATCTTCTTCCCGCCAAAAATTCCACCCACACCCCGTATTGTGGCATCTGTCCCTCTAAGACCTTTCCCGCTTTTCCTCCACTTAGGGCCCAAATGTTTCCGGTTAGCGTAGCAAGGGTCTTCCCGACGAGTTTCATTTCACTCCACGCTCTCAAATTCCTTATCCCCACATGGTTTCCAGTCCATTTTGCAGGAGGCCCGAAACGGAAACCGTAGATTCCGACGAGGGATGGTAAATGAGCCATTGTGAAATATTTACAATTCTCGGAAAAAAAGAAAGCAAGAGGGGAGTACACACGCTAACACTGCGAAACCGCTTGTCGGGATGTTGTATGTATAACCTTAACGCAGCGAGAGTGATAAGGAAAAGCGAAAGAGCGTGTTTGTGCATATTCCGCACCAAACGGTTTGAAAGCGAGAGAGAGGGCCTTTACTATAGCGTACACCTTGTGTGTGCAGTAACCATCAGGTAAATCTCCAGTCAAAGGCTTACACACCGGCATGTGCAAACAATGCACAGGTCACTGGCACCGACTTACCCTCAATGTATGCGGCGTTCACATGTGTGTGACCGGTGTGTCTATCGTATTACGAGAAGAGATATCCAAAAGGGGAGCATTCTAGCAGAGCTTAGTAAAGTCATTTCATTGAATTGAAGTGGATTTAAATTCAATCGTTTTTGACAGAAATTAAATTGACTTTGTCCATTGTTTGACTTGACTTGAAAGAGTCAAAGCTGCCATTTTTTATGGTTTTTCAGATTAACTGATTTTCCGGTCAACCGCTGATAGGCTGCATTCCTGTACCGGACGGATAAGAGGGAGTCTAGTGTATTGGTTTAGTCTTCCTTTGTTGAACTTTGCCTCACTCTTTTCTCGTGGAAATCAGTTCTAAAAATCGAATCGACTTTGACTTGAATTTGATTTGAATAATAAAAAAAAACAAATTCATTAAAAAAAACTCAATGACTTTCGAAGATTTACGTGAAAGAATTGAGTTTATTTAATATTCTCGATATTTCATAAATGAGTTTAATTGATTAGATATTACAAAATCTTTTTGGATTTGGTTTGAACGGACTTTAACTTTCCTTGAATTTGCCCAGGTCTGAATCGTAATCCCAACGGTCCTGAGAGGGACAGGGCCACTGCACTCATTAATAAGCTGCGCTTCTATCCAAATTCCCCACGTCTGTGTCCATTTTAACACCGCTGTCTTTTAAGTCCAGGCAGGCCAGGGAAGCTTTTCTAGCCTACAGCATCTGACAAAGTCCCCTAACCGCACTGTCCTTGTCCTTGCATGCTCCTTCCCAAGTTCAAGAATTTCCTCGTATCCATTGAGCAAATTATCCCTACCAGTTTTGCCTAAGTAGCAAGCATAATTCACAAGCAAGCAAGGTTTTCTCTAGGTATAATGTTACCGCATAAATCGCTCAGTTGGAAATTTAAGCCTGATCCCTGCTTGGAACGCCACGTATCAAAACATTTGTGTTTCCACGGATCAGAATTCTTAGAGTTTCGGATTACTTATTTTTTTTTATTTCTTTTTTTTCGTGACGTGACATCCGCGTTCGTTATGCGAGCTTAAGCTTCGGGATACAGTTCGCACATCAGGCATGTTTTTTTCTGCATTTTTCGTTCCTTTACCAGAGCAATTAACAGTGAGAGTTACATACATAACATGGGCAATATAGCTGCTTTTAGGATGCTTGTGATCCCAAAGGTTATTCACCTGTTGTCTTATTCCTTCCCAAGATACTTTTTATAAACCTGGAGCGCTTCCCTACCGCAGTAGCTGTGCTGTACAGTAGTACACAAATTACCTTTTTTCCGTACTTTTTTCTTACCGTTGTGTATGTTTCTCGTCCTTTCGCTGGGTTTGTGTGGTTTTCGTTATACAGCGAGAACAGTATTTAATTACCAGTTGTCACAGAAAATCCTTATAGTAAATGGAAACCTAATCAAGTGGCTTTTTGGGATGCCGTCCTTTCGTAAATTGCATTCCCATGCGTTGTAACCAGCCTTCTTTTTGTCTTTCCCATCCCTTTTCGTAGGAGTTCTTATAAAAGACGGCAACCTAAAACCTCGTGGTCATGTAACGCGCCACTGAACGCCTTAGCTACAGAGACCAAGAACCAAGAAATGCTGAAACACATGCTTACGTCCACCGTACCGCCTCCACAGCATCGCATGGGCGTGGCTAGTACCATGGAGCGTCACTTACGTACCCCCTCCAACACGCTGTCCGACGAATTCGAAGATCCGGCTCTGCCGAGCCTCGCACGTGGGGATCGCCTGCGGCTGACGCAACCTCCACGCACCGCACCTGGGTCGCCTTATGCATTCCACAACGGATACATCCTTACACCTGCGTCCCCAGCGCGACCCTCGTCGCCCGGGGCCATGCACGGGTCGGGTCGGTACCGAAATCTGTCCGCTGGGCAGAGTATAGGAGGAGCACACGCCCACATGAATGGCCACGTGCCGAGTATGGTGCTCAACACGTCGAAACACTCTTTGGGCAACAACACGTCCACATCGACCAGTCCAGCCACGACGACGAGTCAGACCAAAACGACAGGTTTGGATCAGTCGTCACAGGAAAGGAGTCACCTCATGGCCACGCCTCCTGGGCCAGGTGGAATGAGTCGAGGCGTGGCTAACGGGCATTTACCGCACCGTCAACTTTCCGGTAGCAGTTCGTCGGCAACCAATACTATTTTAGCTCCAAACCCAGTGATGGCCAACGGAGGGTTTCAGCATCTCGGAAGCCGGAACAACACGAGCCCTACGCTGGGGGCCGCTGCTTCCTCTAGCGGCGCTTGTATGGGTGCTATGACTACGGGTGCTCCGGCGTTACAGTCTTCTTCCCAAGCGCAAAGTTGTGTCTCGCGTTGGGTCTCGATGACGGAAAAAGCAGGACTTCGTGAAATGCTCTCGTCGCTGGGTTTACTCTCGCTTTTGTCCTTGTTACTGGCCCTTTTGGCCCTTATCTTTCTCCTGCGAATGGCGCCTTTGAAAGACTACGAATGGACCACGACAGCGACGCCTGAGTTTAATTTAGATTATACTTTAGTGTATGAAGTGACTTTAGCCCTGTGCTCGCTCACCTTATCACTCAACGTTTGCTGCTTATTAGTGTGCGCGGTGCAATTCATCTTCGCAGTGAAATTACTACGAATCCCGCATGGCAAAGACAGGTAAGTCCTTCCCTACCCTTTTAATGAAATTGCACACCAGTGAGTCATGAGAGCATTGTAGTCACTTTCTAGCTTAAAAGACACGTAATGTTATTACACTGTCTACATGGGAATTTGTTGTTATCAGAGGTCATGCAGGACCGTAGTAACAGTGGTTTCGTTATACGCGAGTTGCCTCGATTTTCATGGTCACGAACTGCGGGTCGCTGTGATACTACAGTAAAGGCAAAACCGTGTGTGAAGAGGCAGTGCCTGTGTGTGCTGTACTTAGAGCACGTAAACCCCGCGTGTTATGAAGCTTTATGCTGCATTCTTAGCGAATATTTCATAATAAGTCAATCCAGCAAATCTGCTATTCTTCACAGAAGACTGACGCAGAAAACTATTACAGCATTATTCCTGAAAGAAATCAGGAGTATTTTACGAAGAAGTTGGCCTTCGATGTCTGGAAATAGTTAGCAATTTATTTATTTTTACAACGTGGACCATTACCAGACCGTAATTAGACTTACAGAAAGGATAGTAATGTCGTGAAAAGCAAATTAGAGCAAGAAGAGTTCTACACACGTTGAAGATAGCCCGAGTATAGCGAACCTTTTAAAATGTTGTCTCTTTTATTTCTTACAGTAGAATTTCGTTATAGCGAACCTTGCTGTAACGGACTACCAGATGTTATAGACGGGTTATATGGTCCTAGGGTTGCGTAAATTTCCAGAAAAGCGCCAAATATAAGGATATACCGTTCAGAAATTCATGATCTCGGGATGCTCTTTATAACGAAATTTTGTTTTCACACTGTTGAGTTTGAAATTTGAGTGTATCAGAAATAGAGTCAAAACTGTTTGTAAGAAAAATTTAGAAAAGCGTGTTTGTTACTTTATTTACGGAAGCTTAGTACAAGAACAAACTTCTTTTGACGATACCATTGTTGAGGTAAGGTTGTTGCTAAATTGGAGAATCTTGTAGAAGAAAGAACCAGGTTTAAGTGACATTTGTCACGACTTGTTCTGTCCATATGTAGGATTCACCATATATGAATCGTTTAAAAATTCATTTCTAAACGGTTCGTATATGGTAAAAAAAACGAGTTTTTTTAAATAAATCCCAATATATCCGCCCATTTCATTAATAAAAATGTAGGTCACAAATTATAAAACAAGTGATAAAATTATAGGTTATAAATAGGGTAAATTTATTACCGGAAGATTCAAAGAGGAAAGCATGAAAGGAGTGAACCAATATTTATCAGGTTTGTTGGCCGACGCGGTTCAGCGGTTCAGACGGGTAAATGCCTTTTAAAAGAGCTCGTATTGTCATAAAGTTATTTTAGGGCAGGCTATACAAACGAAGTATAGGGGAAGATGGAGAGGGAGTAGGAAACGTAAAATCTGTGCTGTGTTATTCAAAATTGGATAGTGTTCCAAATTTACTTCCCCTTTGTCCGCCCCTGCTGAAGTAGTAATGTGTGGGCCAGCATTTCCCCTCCACACACTCACCCTATAGCTTTTTCGCGTGTTCTGGAAGTCTGGTCTGGTTTCTGTCAAGCGCAACGATTTGACAAACACGAGCTTAGACAAGGGTTTCAAGAACGCTCCCTTTTAGCACGGCGTAGTACAGTAATCTTCAGTACAAGCATGAACTTTGGTACTGACATGGCAGCTTGGAGTTTGTCGTAATGAATAGTTTCTATTTTTGTTTTTCCCCTTTTCAGAATTGCCAAATTTCTCAAAGATTCTTCCATCACCCGGATGTGCGCTGTCGCGGGCTTCTTCCTTTCCATTCCTGTCTTTCTGACTGGTAAGATTACAGTTGGAAACTAATGAGTTGCTAAAACACCCTAATATACCCGCCATCTCTGGCCCTGAATGGCATACAACGCCATCTAGGGCCAAAGATAGCGCCAATGTGTTAATTTTCGTTTATTACTGTTTTATTGTTCTCTTTGACAGATATAGTATTGTATACCATGATTCAGCATGCGAGTACGCCCACACCGACTATCGTTAGTGCTGTGGTCATCGGTTTAGCCATCATTTTCTGTGGTATCGCCATGATCCATAATGTTTACGTGTGGCAGCGGGTAAGTGTTTTCCTTCTTTTTTTCCCTTGCGTAATGGATTTGTATATTATTGCTGATGGATACTTTTTCCACTGGGTTTTTTGTAGGAAAAAACGCGAGCTGGTCGAACGGCCAAACTCCAGCAAGCAGCTTTACTGAACACGCCTGCCAAAGGCCCCGCCCCTTCAGCATTAGACACTTCCCCGTCCGGCATCGCGGCGACAATGCCGTTAGCCACGTTGGATTTGAGCCTGATGTCGCACAACCAAACTCAGCCCTTGCAGCCCAGTTTGCATGAATTATCCACACTGGTCTAAGCAACATGCTCGTCGTCCCGACCGGAAGCCCAAGAGGTCGTGCTGCTTAGAATCCATGAACATGATCGATAGGCAAAGGGAATACCAATTTTGCCCTTCCCTTTTTTACGACCTTGCGAAAAACGCCCAAAGCAATATCGGCTTACGGAAGCTACTTATGAAAAGCGCATAGAAAAGGCCGTCGACGGGGTAATACCGAGCGAAAAATTATTGTGGGACCTGATTTTTATTCAATCGAACTATCACGTAGCTTTTCTACCCCCGTATTTATCCATCCTAAAACCCTCAACTATTTCTTTTGCTGTTGGCTAGATAAAATGACCACGTCTGGGCTTGCAAGCTAGCACAGCTCTGTAGTCAGACTTGATTAGTTTCAGCATCTTCAATTAAGGCGTATCTGGCGCGTTTGGATCGCTTTTTTCTCTTTTCCCATGCTTAGCAAAGTTGGGAAACGCATGTTTAGTTTCAAGAGGTTTTGAAAGGGGATGTTTTTTTTCTCAACCCAGTGAAAAGAACGAAACAGAAAGGTCATAATTAGTTTTTATACTTACCTTGCCTCTGCGGTGGAGTGTATCCACAGCTCAGCTAAAAGGCCATTTTGCCGTCCTCCAGAATATGTTAAACGGAAAAAGTCGCGCACATTACATTATTCTTCGAATCCCAAGACGTTTCCTGGGATGTTCCATTGAGGCTTTTTTTGAAGACTACTTGTACTCTGTATAGCTTTAAAATTTTTTCTTATCTTTTTTTTTCTGAACGCATTTTTTGATCATATTTATAAGCTTGTACTACCGCACAGTGAACATCTGTCGATTTTCAACAATCGTCCCGAATTTTTGCACGCCCAGCACCGAAAAAAAGGTAGCGTGCATTACACGTTCTTGTAAAGCAAGAAAGATAGGAAAGGAGAAAAACTGTAAGAAATGCTGTATGTGATGCCCTGTTACCAACTTTGGCCTTATACAATAGTGTATTATAGTGTCATTATTATTATTACTATTATTATTGTGTTGTGAGTACTGGTGTGCCAACCTATATTTATCTCACCTTGGCATGTACAGGGAAAACGAATGCCAAATAAAAGCTATTGATTTTTGCAACCCGGGAGTGGATTTTTTTTCTTTTCTTTTACCGAAAGGATTTTTCGTTTCTTTCGCCAAGGATGGTCAAAGTCGGGAGCCAAATAACCGTTTCCACAATCTAGCACTTCCCCCAACACGGAACTCGTGGATGTTGAGAGTCGGCGGACAACATAAACCACATGGCCCGTGGTAAATAAACAAAGGATGGATCTTAGATCCGTGTTGTTAAGATGTTGAAAACGAGGTCTGTCTCCTTCAATGTCGCTATTTACTTTAGTTCTCACGAAGCTGAAGAATGTGGCGGGTCATTTTGACTTTACTTAGCGTCGCAACGACAAGGGGGCATTTACATCCCCAAACCGTGAGTGAAGACATTGGTTACTACTTAGATGGCGAAAACGCAGATGCCGTATCCAGGTAAGTTTGGGAAATGGCAATGGTGATTTTGGTGGAGTTTGTTCTATGTTGGAAAGCGGGTTTGACTTGCTGCGCCGGGCTACAAATATTTATTTCTCTTCGGTGGTATAACAAAAGATCCGACCCAATCCACTGCCCGTCTGAGAACGTCATTACAACCCGCTATAAGTGTCACAGTAAGGGTGAATGGACCGACTGCTACAAGAGAAGCTGCTGCCAGGGTTACACATTTATTGCCGGAAAGTATGCCACTTATCTTTTCTTCATATCCTCGCCCAGCTGAGAAACGCCGAGCTCTTCCAATAAATTGTATCGTGTTTTTTTTCGTTTTTTTTTCGCTACCTTCCCAACAGGTGTATAGCGTCTGATAAGGACCCTTGCTCCCTTAACTTGTGCGAGCAGAAATGTTCGGTATTTTTCGGGCGCATTATATGCACCTGTTTCGCGGGCTATCGATTCAGTGGTGAGAATCAGAAAGCAGGCATCCGACCTGTTTGCTTAGGTAAAAGAAACATTCTTTGTAGATCACGTTTCGTCAAGTTGCTTATAATGTGCCACGTGCAGACTACGCGACGTATCTTAGATGATTTCTTGTCTTGACCTACCCTTGACCTTTTACTTGCCGTCCTTTTAATACCCCGTTGCCATAGCTTTTCTGGTTTTTAATTTGATAACATGCAATTGTATTTTTCACGCAAAAAAGGTTGAAATTTAGTAAATTCTCCTGATTTAACAAACTAGAAAAGAAATTTTATAACTTGATCGTGGTTATAACTGAATACGAACAATGTGATTTTGGTTCTTCAGATTCACAGAATCTTTAAAGAGGGATGAAATTAGAGAGCTCAAATTTGAAAATATCAGGTAAACTCGGCTAAGCTACTTCAAAACTGGCACTCGAATCAAAGAGTTTCAAGGGTTTTTTCAAGTCTAGCGGTGGCTGACATTAAATATTACTCATATTTTAACATTAAATGTATCACTTGGTAATTCGTTCGTTCTTCCGTACTTACATGCCTTCATAGCTCGTTTTTCTTTGAGAACAATACTTTGAGTACCAAGAATCAAGTAAGAAGAACCAAACGGAGTTCCTAACTCCGTGGTTATATGTAAAAATATTTTGGCATTGTAGTGAAAGTTGCTGTATGGCTGCACTCACTGCAATAAAATGCGGATAGGAAAAAAAATGTCTAAGAAAAAAAAATAGCCATAGGGCGAGGCCAAGAGCGCACTGTATCGTTTATTCTTCCTTTTCCTCTCTCGAAAATGCAAAATGAATTGAAACGAGCCTTGCAGGTTTGGACACAGCTGCAAGCGGTTTGACCAATAAGGGACAGAGTAATTGCGAACAAGTTGGAACAGGGACATGCACGTGTGCATTATACCACTTTTCCATTTTTGAACTTTACTATGATATTTTAAGGTAAAAACCTGTACTTGCGTGCCGCAAAGGTCTAATTAAGCCTCCTCCGGGTGATTACGTTCATTAGGCGTTGAAAGAACTTGAAGCAATGAAATAGCTAATTTGGTATGACGGAGGCCGGCAAGTTGTCCTACTTCAAAGACTACTTATAGTCAAAGAACCGAAGTTACTCTATTCATTGAATAACCATACAGAGAAATCAAGTCACTGTACTTACATTCACATTTCTGTGGTAAAATGGGACTAGATGCGCAATAATATGCTTCAGTCTACATTGGTTATCGTTAATTAAAGAAACGTGAGTTGATAAACCGCGCGTTTTATTGATGTAGAATCTTAAAATGAACAAGATTATAACCTTAATACAGTGTATGTTCTAAAAAATGGGGAAAAAAAGCAAAATCAAGTCAATAGTTGCAGATAAGAAAGATGTGCTAGTTTCCATTGTTTCGGTTTGGGTACGCGTTTGTTGCGATTGTAATCATGTCTTACTTTAATATAGTTCATAATTAAAGGAAATTTTAGCTAGGCTAAAATTATCAAGGAGAGATTACGTAGCGTCAATCTTTCTAGAACGTATTTTACTACTTCACAAGCGACTTCATTATTACCGTACTTTTACTGAACTCAGTGAAATGGTTGAATTCATTTAATTGTTGTATTTGTTTAGACATCAATGAATGTGATGTAGAGAACGGGCAATGCGAACACCTATGCTTAAACACTGAAGGTTCGCACGAGTGCGCTTGCCGGGAAGGATTTGAGCTCCGTGCTGATAATCGAACCTGCCAGGCTCAAACTAATTATGATGTCAATCAGCCCTCATTACGCCCTACTCCTTCTACAGCAGCCTCAACCGAGCGTTGTGCCGCTTCATGCGAGCATGTTGTCAAACTCGAAGAACGCATTAAAAACTTGGAGGAAAAAGTCTCGGCTTTGAACACAGCAATCCGATTGTACTCTTTCGCTGCAGGTCCTCCCGGCCCGGAAGGTATGACGATGTTTTTCAACCTTTAAAAAAGCATAGTTTTCGCAAGGAATCTTAATCGAAGACAGAACGGAAAATTCAAGCTATGCGAATAATCTCCCAGAAGTAGTTTGGGACTTTTTTCTCTCGATTTCTGTATGCTAATTGTCTTGTTTTTCTCGTCCTTAGGGCCCCCTGGTACAGAAGGCAAAACAGGACCTAGAGGCTTCCCAGGTTTGTTATCCTCAACTATTTCCCTACAACTTGTCGTGCTAGTTGGGTTTATTAACAAAATGAGATGAGATTCCTGGGCTTGAGGCTTTGAATCAGTCATGCTAGCCTAAGCCTAGTGAGATGAGTATAGAAAGTTTTGAGAGAATGTTATCTTTCTCTGGCTCCTCTAAGCAAACATTAACATGAGCTTATTTGATCTCGGCGTATCACTTCGTAACAATGTGCTTGTTTATCTTATTAGCGCGCGAGACGGAATGTTGCAATTATTCTGTTCATTACTGCTTCCTGTGTGTATATTCCATTACCTAATGACAGCCAACTGAGTCTTACAATACTATGGCAATGCTGCTATAACGAAACCCTCTGGAACTTAAACATCTTCTATATAAACGAATATGAGTTTTTAAAGCACAAGCACCTCTTTTTCGGCTAAATCTCTTTGAAAAAGGGTTCGTTATAGCGTGATCCCATTGTATAGCGATTCAATAGCGCTATGTCTTATTTTGTTTATCTACATTTCTCTCCTCCGTCTTCAATACCGTCCTTACTTATTTTGTCATTTGTTGCGTTTCACAGGCCCGCAAGGTCCGAAAGGCGAAGCTTGTACAACTCCTCAAGTTGTAACTGTACCAACTCCGCCGAAAGTTCCGGTTATAGGACCTGAAGATGTTCCCTTCGATTCGTATACAGTCATCGGGAGCAACAGCACTAAGGGCAAGTTCTGCCGTTGCAAACGAGGGCCTATGGTAAGTACGATATGTCGACACCCACGTTGTCGGGAAGTTCTGTCGAGATTTTCAGATCGCGTCACCTGCAATTTATTCATTCCAATCTTTTCGCCAACATATGGCTCGGCTCTTTGTTCTCAATTTAGAAAATAACTATCATTAGGACTACACTACATATAAAACTTCTCAAGCAGCAGTCGTTCGTTCGGGAACGTTTGGCAAAAAGAAACAGATTTTTCACCGTGCGTGCCTGGTCAATATTCCGTAACCGACAGCCGAGTCGAGCTACTTTTCCTCTCTCTCGATTTATTCTTTCACTTTCTTTTATAGCTTAGACCAAGACTTTTATTTTCCAAGCACACTCACAAAGCCGTAACAAGACATTGATCTTTTTCTCACAGAAAAAAGGATAAATTTTCAAGCATAGAGATAAAAAAAATGCGAAAAATGGGTCAAATATATCGCATTATTATAGTTCACGCTTGTAGTAGACATTTAATTGAACGTGATTCATGTGTGCGTGTACTATATAGGGTCCAGAGGGACCTGCTGGAAAACAAGGACCCGCAGGCCGGCCTGGTGAAAAGGGGGAATGTCCTTACGATTTCTTAATGTTGTTGATGTCCGACGTGAGGCACGACGTTGAAGTATTGCAGAACAAAGTTTACGGCAATGTTAAGTAAGTTTGGTTAAAGTGAAGAAACACGTAAGAAGGTTATGGATCTGTATCTGGACAGCAAGCCGACTTCTGACTTTTTGGTTTTGTGTTTCTTTTCCTGTGTGTATTTGTCGTCAACACCCACAGACCTCCGGTCTACGATTTGCACGCTGCAGTGCGGAAAGACCTAGAAAAAGCGCGACAGAGATGGCAAAACGAACGCAAACTGTTACCCGGCTTCCGAATAGAGGAAATTAACGCAGCTGACAACGAAATAGCTACTTTCTTGATGAACCAAGACAACACCGAGTCATCAGGATTTGCGGAAGAAGTCGACATTATGACGCTCGACAACGTGCTGGCTGCAGCCACCACCACGCAACAAAAAGACCAGCCGGAAGTCTAAAACGTGCTGGATATTAGAGTTAACGTACATTGCATCACACGCCCAAAACAAAAAAAGAACCAAAAATCTGCGTCACTCGCTTTCAAGGAAAATGGCCCGCTGGACTTTTGTCCACATCTTTTGCGTGCCTGTCTTTCGCCCTCCTTTTGCCTTTTGTAAAGAATACAATACAGTAATGGAAATTACACTCAATTCTGTGACGCTGTCTTCCAGTCTGGGGTAATTTTCGTTTCCCCAACAAGTTCATTTTTCGTTTTCCAAGATTTATGTCGTTTATTAATACAAAAAAGAATACTTGGGTTAAGAAAATAACAACAAAGTACATAAGAGACCCCCAAAGTGGAATCTTTCCAGCACTGAATAACAGGATGGAAAATGGGTTGGCATATTTATGGAAGACTTGGCTATAAAGTGGAATTGCATAGAAGGCAACGATCGCTGGTCAATTCGTGAGAGTACCGGAGCAGTCTGGGGCGTGAAGACTGTTGAAAACTTTCTAAGTTCGCATGACATGTGGTTGCCACCGGTACTTGAACTTAGGTAGGATTGGTTATAGTAAAAACTTCGTAATCGAGCACCGAGAAGTTGTAGTTCCCCATTAAACTCGTCGAGGATGCATTCTCTCCATCGTAAGAGTGAGGCAAGTTAGAATAACTCTCCATATTCGTATTACTATGCGACGCTATCAGCAAATCAGCCCCGGCACCAAAAATGGGTCCGCAACTTTAACCACCCCAACACGAAAGTCAAAAAATAGAACATAAATTATGGGATTTTCTTTTTTCCTGAAAATGTTAAAAAAACTATTAAAACTTAAAGGCAACCTACTCTGGATGGTAGCAGATCGCAAACATTTTCTTGACGATATCGTAGCGTGCGGGACGTTGGGGGAGTTGTGGGTTAGTCAACGAGAAGAGAAATGCTCGATCAGACGCCACATAACGACCTTTGATTCCGGTTTGACCCCACGGTACATCACTGAATCCACCACACACTTCCCCTTGCATACCCTGAAATCAGAAATAAAGCTTTTTTTCTCTCTCTTAAAAAAAAAAATCCGCTGAAGAAAATGGATAGCGTATTATGGCCTCGCAATTTAGCCTTTCTTGTCTTGACAAGACCAGGCAAGCACGGGTAAGTAGGACAGCTTTCCTTACCATGACAATAACGAAGGTTGGCGCGACGCCATCGCAATGCCGATGGAAGGCATCGGCCGAGAAGCCGTGGGTCGAAGCTCGATAAATACAATGCCAACTTTGGTTAGGCACGCCGTACCACGTATTGAGAATCCTTTGGAAATGAGCTTTGTCATGGCTTAAAATGTGCGAATTGGCGAAAAAACGGATCGTCTGACGCGGCTGCAAACGCTTATCTTCCGAAAATTTGTTCGGCAAAGCCGCTAGCCGGTAGCGCTCCAAAGACACTTCAATAGGCACCACCCCTGTTGGCTCCACTTCTTCTGCAAACACTTGGCTATCTACACGAGGATGAAGAAAAAGGAATGTTGCTTTAAGCTTACCCGACGTTAAACAATATTTTTGTTATTTCTGTTTTTGTTATTATTTCTACTTCTTTTATTTTCTATTAAAAAATACATATACTTTTGTTTCAGTAAGAAAAATGCACATGCTCTTGACAGCTTGACGTTACCAATTAAAAGTAAGCGAACGTGGTTGACCACACCAGATAGCGCCACGCCGATTCGTCTTCGCTCTTCTTCGCCCCAGACCGACGGTGGGCTATTGGCTGGAATGCCGGCTTGACTTTTTGCCCATGCCAGGACACATCTCCACACATCTTCCTCTTCCAGGGCAAACTACTCCAAGATAATAGCTGAAAGAAGCCAGAAGACATGAAAAAGGAAAAAGAAATGTTTTACCTGATCAGAAACAACTAGTCTAATTAAAGCGGGCTTGCTGAGCCGTAAAAAGGCCGGTGTTTGCACACATTCGGCCGCGTTTTCGCCAATAAACGCCACCACTTTTTCGGTGAAGCCGGGCACCGGTAAAGTACTGGCAGCACCGGAGCGCTCTTCGAATTCGAGAGCAGCTCCTAAGAGCGTGCAAGCGTTTTGCACGGACAGTCCGGAGGATAAAAAATCTTCGCACATTTTCTTGAGATCTTCAAGACCCAGGTCTTGCGCCAGCCATAAAATTTCTAAAACACTCCCTTCAGAGAGCAACGCCTAGGAATAAGCGAAATGGTTTTAAGATGGGTTTATAGGTACGTTCTTATCAGTTATAAGTGCGGGAAGGTGCTGGAGACTTTACTTTGCCGGTGTAAATGTAGTTAAGGATGTTGCGAAAATGTTGTGCCTGGTGGTGGGGTAACCGAATGGTAATAGGAGACCCTTGTGTAATGGCTGCACCTGGAATACGGAGTATTTCTCCTCGTTTGAGATTCTGGAAACTGCCGCATCTAATACAATTAAGGAAATAATAGGTTTATTATTTGATAAACTCGCAGATTAATAAGTAGACAATACCTGGCTACCATAATAGCTTGGTGGGCATGAAAAGGAGACTCTTCTCTGCCGATTAAGAACAGCAAATCGGAAGAGTCACGGTGATCCATTAAACGTGCCAAATCTCTTAAAAGTCCACCGACGTCTGCGAAACTTTTCTCACCTAATAAATGAGGTGACGTGCTGACATACCCCCGACTTCCCATTATGAGTATTTAAGTTCAGTTTTTATACAGTGGTACCCGCTGAATATCGTACTGGCGGGATTTGAAGGCCAGTAGTTTTTGTTTGTATTTGGGTACAGGTAGCACATGCTAGGGTACCTCGATGCCAAATATTTTCGGATTCTTTTTGGTGCAGTAAAGGTATCTGACGCCACCTGTTCGCTGCGAAGTAAAGCGAGGTGTCCTACACGTTACTCCGGTTCTCGTGGTTCATGAACAGAAACGGTTCTCAACCTTGACGCCAAGACCTGATTGCTTGGATTTTTTTGTGGGGAAGTGGAGGGGGGGGGGGGGGGGGNNTTGACGATATGAGTTATGTCACGGTATCGTGAAAATATTTTTTTTCTTTTTTTTGGTAGTTGTAGCAGACAAAAGTAATACTTATCTTCTGTTTCAATTGCCTTATTCACGGTATTGTTGAATGAACTTACGTTACTCATCACTTTATCATAATCCGTAATGAATTAGCAGTTATCTTCAGTAATTATTTGATGTTTGAATATTTCGTACTTAGTCGCACGCCCCACAATTTGACTTCAGACACCTGGCAAACAATTAGGAAAAAAGACCGTGCTTTCTTGACTGTTGTTATCAAATTTCGAACATCCAGACCACAACCTACAAATTTTACCGGAAATGATAGCTTGAGATCATGCGAGTGATGGCTTTGTGTTGGTAGACAGCATTCCGGTATCCTATTGTATAATAAAACAGTTAAAAGAAATACCTCCCAAGCACTCGCGCTTACTAGAAAAGAAAAGTTATTTTTAAAGTGACCCGGATATGTTACCTTTTTTATGGATTTCTCTTAATTCAAGCTTAAAGCTTTTATTTGCGCTCTCCGCCTAGCAAAAGAGAAAGTTTTTACAATACACGGTTTATTGGAAAGGTGACGTTCAATCAAGGGAAAATCATTACTTGTTGCACACGTTACAAATTAAGGATTATATCTGCATAAAGAAAGTTTCAAGAAAGTAGGAAAGGCAGGAATTTGATGCTCTCCTTTTCGTTTCTTACACCTTTCGTAACTTATTTCTGGAATGTCTCTATTTCTGCGCAGAAATCTGATATATTATGCTCGAATGTCTACAACAGTTGGTATTGTCGCTATTGAGTCATAGATATGAGTTTATAAGAATACAATTCGGGTAAAAGAATCCCAATCGTTTTCCATATAACATCAAATTCGTTTCAATCGGAAAAATAAAAATATTGCTAATTCTGATCAGCCGCCTTGTAATCGACGTGCTACCGACATATATGTGTCCGACGATTTAGACATAATTAATAATTTATGTTATTCTCTTAATTTGCTTAATCTTGAATTGTAGCAACGGTTTTGTAAAATAGCACTTTATGCAAATTTTGCACAAACCACAATTTTCATTAGCACTGAGGAAGCTTATTACGCCACCTGGTAAGGAAAGTTAACAGGTCAATTCCACTCGTTACTGCGTGGTTCTCATTGTGTTTATGCCAGTCGCGGGAAAGTAGGTACGTGAGATTTGCTATGTTTTTGAGTCGTGTTGTGCCAATTTTGTGAATTTTACTCGCCCGTCAATAAGAGTACTGAAAATGGATACCAAGAATCTGATCGCTTCAGCGCAGCAAGTGCCCTTAACCGTTCCTGCAAAGTTATCCATATACAAGGAATTGTCAATGTAATATTCGTTTAAACTTTGTTTTTGTGCTTATTAAACGCCGTAGAATATTTTGTAGTCCTCGTCAGACAGCTGTAGTCTGATAACTAGTTATACAACACTCTTTTAAAGGAGTTTATTTATAGAATTTTAGAATAAATATTATTTTGTCCCAGTCTAATTTAGAATGCTTTTTACAAATTTTTCATCTAAAAACAATATATTTACATATAAAAATAAAACTTAGTGTAACAAAGCACTTTTGGAAATTATCTGAAAATGTTTAATTAATATAGATACGTTCTGTTAGTGAAAGCCAAGAGATTACTACAAAAAATACTTGAAATTATTTTTTTTTTTCTACGTTCAAGATGCCTTCGTCAAGGAGAAGTCGACGACATCACATTCAAGCTTCTTTTGACCAATTTCTATGATTTCGCTGTACACGACATCGAAGCGAGCGATGCGAACATTTGCGCCATGGCCTTGGAAGCTCTGGGTTTTTTCGTCCAGAAAATGAAGAGTTTCAACGAGACCGAACTGCGACATTTGGTCCGTAAAATCGTCGACTGCATCATCCAGAAAAACGAGAAAGAAATCAGCCGCAATGGTATGTGGTGCATCCAAAAGCTGGCCAATCAAAGTACGTGCAAACTTCCGGTCGAAGTGTGCAAAACCCTCGTCATTGACGTCATTCCCAAGTTCTTGTCTGGTACTTTGATACCGTCTTCCAGCGTGTGTATCAGCGTTCCCGATTTGCTCCTCATGATCCACGCCATCAAACCTTCCTTACTCGAAAGCCACTTGCCCGTTTTCCTTACCCAAATCTTTGGCTTCCTCACCAACAACGTTCCCCTAGTCCGGGCCGCGGGCCTCAAATTCATGAAACACTTCCCCACTACATCTGCAGAAATTTTACACACCGAACTCAAGAAAGTCAAACGTCGCACCGAGTTTTGCGACACTTTAGTAGACCTGTTAGTCAAACAGCAAGAAGATGCGTTGGACATATGGGAATTTGTCGTCAGATCTTTAGGCGTGAAGCTCTCGATGTCGGTCGACTTACTCAACTCCTTGCTGCGAATTCCAGAAAAAGCTTTCGGTTCGAGTAACTTGTCCATTCGCAAAAAGGCCTTTTCGCGGTGGTCTGCGTTGATCGAAGTTTTCGGTGCCGATCACGCAGTTTTAAATCACGAAAAAAGGCTGCGTTTATTACTCGTTCCACTGCAGAACATGGGCAAATCCGAAGCCATCGTCGCTGCGCAGATGAAAGTCTGGTTAAAACTGTTACAAGAACTCGGCCGGGGTTCACACGACCGGTACCGCTTAGTCGTCGAACCGTTCTTCGAACTTCTCTTTAAAGACGACCGAGGTGTCGTTCACTTGTATCCCAACTTGTTACCGAAAGTTGTGGAAACCTGGACGGAGATCTTGAAACTCCTCCCACCTGTGGAGTTCCGACTTCGGTACAAGAACTTTTTCGCGCACGCAGAACTGCTGCTTCAGCCAAATTTAGACACATCGAAAGTACTGACCGTGTTGTACATCATGATTGAATGTGTGACGCGTTGTTCAAGCCCGAAGAAAACGTCTGCGATGTATGACCCTTGCTTAGACAAACTTTGGATTGTGAGCCTATCTGCGCTCAGAAAAGGAGAAATTTTGGGAGAACATCATGAATCGCCCGTTTTACAATTAATTCGCTTTAGTGTCGTACACCGGGCAGGTAAATTCGACACTTTGACCCGCGCGGTCCAATTAGCCCTAAAGGGGAATCCCCTCGACGCGTTGCCCGAATTGGGCACTTTATTAACCGAAGAATGCTCACGTCCCGACTCTGTTCATTGTTGGACAACGGCGGCGTCGCTCGCTGTGCAGTACAAAGAGAAGCATCTTTATGTAAAGGTTGACATTACGAAAGCAAAGGGTTTTGTCTTTTTACCCTTTCGGTTTGATTTTGCTGTAAATAAATTAGCGTTGAGTAGCTCGTTCTTGGACACGTTCGAAAAACTGTGCCTTTTGTATTGCAAGGAGTCACTAAAAGAATTCGACGGAACTTTGGATGTATGGCTGGAAAGCTTGAAAGAACCGACGAACTCGTTGACCCAGGGTCATGTATTTCTACACGTGGCCTTGTTATTCGCCGTGACAACCTCCGTACCTGCTTGGACAGAAAAAGGTATTTTATTATTTTTATGAAGACTTTTTTTTTATCATTATCTTTGTATACCTTTGGTAACGTTCGTTTCGAATTTTCGCAGTGAGAAAGAAAGAGTCATTGAGAACTTTTGTGTTTTGTAGTTTGGCAAGGATCAGCGTTGAAATGGTTACGATTTATTGTCAAAGAGCTTATGGAGAAGGAAGACCTACCGGAAGTTGGCAAATGGCAACAGAAGTTTGGAAATGTGGTGGGCTTGCTAATTGAAGCGAAGGATTTGCAGAAGCAGGACTTGGATAGGTTACGGGAGGTTTTATTGCCGGTATTGAACCACGTAGCCTTTTCCTATCAGAACAAGGTAGAAACACGTTCAGTCTTGGTTTGAGGTATCCCCAAAGTTGTTGTTGTCTCCCCAAAGACGCTAGATCAGTTATTTAAGGAACGATACGAGCGTTTAAAGCAAGAAATGAAGACACGCAGCAAAGAAGCGACTGTTGTGAACAAAAGGAAGAGTAAACTCGGAGAAAGGGAAGTGGAAGTAAGTGTAAAATGTGTTTAATTATTGGTGACAAGTTATTATTATTACTATTATTATTATTTTTTAGGAAGATTTTGTTGTGATTGCGCCGACGGCACCGAAAACTCCCAGAGTGCTTACAGAACGTCAGAAAGAAGCCAAGCGAACTAGAAGATCAGTGATTCCAGCGATGTATAACGATTACAGCCAATCACTAGGAGGCGAGGATTCCCAGTTGGTGGGCTTGCCGTGAGTATTCATTTATTTACGGGTAAAAACTGCCTTAAAGTTGTAAAACCTCACCTAATTCAAGACATCTGTTTAGCTTAAGCTCCATGGCTAATTACGTTCTAGAATTTTCGTAATATATATGAACTATTTCAATAGTAATATATATGAACTATTTCAGCGAAAGCTTCTGACAGTAATGGAGATGTTGTTGATCAGTTTCATGTGTCGAGGACATTTAATTTAAAGAAAAATGTTTAAAATTTTTCTCTTAAGAAATTAATCTTCTTGTTTACGACAATATCGAAAATCGGCTTCGACACGTGAATTGTGGTGTATTAGAATTTTACTGCACAAAATTCTAAATAAAAAAATCGAACATTCCAGAAAGATTTTTTTAATCATCCGATAAGTAGTACAATGTAGTCCACTTTAAAGTGGTTGACCTCGACTTAGAAGAACGTTTAAAACACATTTTTAAAAGGAAAACAAGTTAAATAAATAAAAATTTTCTTTATGGAATTTTTGTAAAATTATTAGTACTAAATCTAAAACATTTTTAAGAAAAACAAATTAAATAAATATAAAAATATTTTTCTGTCGGGAACTTTCGGTAGAATTGTTAATAGTAAATCGTAAAACGACGGTTTTTCTTTCCATTTGCAGTTGCAAAAAATTTCGTTTCGAATTATGGATTTTATTTGGCCTTTCCATATAACAAAAAAGGAAATATACTTGCCGAAACTTGTTTAGGATCATGTTTCCTGGAAAATATAGTAATCAGTTGTTTTCTGTAGGGTGATGCCGGCTGACGAAGCCTTGGAAGAAAAGGCAGCTGCTCTTACTTCCTTCGCTAAAGAACAAGGCACCGCTCCGGGCAGTCACGCACGGTCATTACGTTCGAGAAAACAACCAAGTCCAGTCAACAGCAATCGATCAGAATCAGCCACTGTCAGTCCAATATTACCACCTGATGAAAGCGCAGAGCCTACACCCGATTTGCCTACCCCAGGTGTCACTACTAATCAAAAACCGGACGATAAGTCTATGACAAAGCTTCGTACGGGCAAACGAGGCAGAAAAAAGAAAAGCACCCTAACTGAGAGCGACAACTCCGAGCCCATAAAAACACCTGAGCTTCCGCGGCCCGAACAGTTAAACAGTTCCATACCAATTGACTCAAGTACAATATCTGAAAACAAAAATCCCGAACCAGGTACCCCAGGAAATCAAACACAAATGGTTCTCCAAATGAGTTCGACGTCGTTGGATGCTTCTAGTCTAGCGCTAGATGACACCGTGGCCGAACTACGGCTAACTTCTCCTTCAAAGCTCGCAGAGAAGCTTCCAGATACCTCGAAATCTCCCATTGAGAATTCTGACTCGAACAAACCTGAAACATCGACACTCACGGCAGGAGACACCACTTCGACCCATTCGCCTTCATTAATCACCAACGAAAATATGTCCGGCGCTGCGAGAACTAATGCCCGGGAACATAATTACGTGCTCAAAGAAGCTCGGAAAGATACGCCTTCTGAAAATTCAATAAATAGCCTTAATATCTCCGTTGTCGACAGCCCAACCCCAGATTCCGTCCCTTCAGCCGTTGTTTCTGATTTGACGAACGGAAAAAGGACTCCGGAACCTGAAAATGATACGAGTGAACCTGCAAGCAAGAAGCGAGCGTTGATTACTGTGAAGAAAATGCCTCTTGAAAACCAGTGTCGTCAAGCAACGTCGATAAGCACTGATTTACCGACAGCACCCGACAATGGACCCATTCCCATAGAAGCAGATGACCGTACGACTAGTAGTGTAAGAGAAGAAGACTCGGAGCTCCAGCCTGACGGTTCAACTGACGTCACCAGTGCGGTTGAAAGCCAACTAGTGCGAGAATCGTTAATCGAGAATAAAACTGAAGAACCTCAGGCGAGAACTGCAACGCCTGAAGCGGCCAACCATGCTTTAGGACCTGTTAACACTGTAGAAAAGCCTAATGAAGACCGGTTGGAAGCGGAAAGAATCGTTCAAGTTAAGTCGGAGCCGCTTGATGAAGAAGTTCGAGTTTCCAACGAGAATCCAACCAAGGTTTCAACTAGAATGGGGCGTTCAGAGTTGCAGAGCAAGTTGCTGGAAGCTATTGTTAAGCAGAACGAGGGGAAAAGCTTTACGAAGATAGTCTCGTCCAAACCGACGCGGAAGGCTTCACCGGCTGTTAGCGGTTTCCGTGGTGCCAAATTTTTGGAGCTAGCGCAGAAAAAGTCTTTGAATACCGTGAAACCTGTACTGGCCGAAACGCCAAATAAGAGGAAACGCCCCAGTTCGGTTTTACCTACCAGCCCTGCGTCTCAAGAGCTTGCGACTCCGACCGGCAGTCCCTCTGGGGGGATATTGAAGCGTCGGTTAGCTAATGGGGAGACGCCGTCGCCCAAGTCGCGGAAAGTCAGCTTCGCGGATGCGGAAATTAGAGAAGAAAACTTGCCGTCGCCGTATAGGAAATCGCGTCGGTCGCTAACGTTAGGGGAATCGGCGGTTGATGAGCAGTTGGCCACGCCATTAGAAGCCCCGGCAAAGAAGCAGAAAATATTGAGTGAAGACAGGGGGGAGAATCAGAAAGAAGTACTGGAGAACTGTGAAGCGATTGATTCAATTGAAGTTAGAAATGAAAAAACTGTTGAAGCGGGAGTTGATACTGTGATAACTAAAACTAATGAAAACAGCAACGTCGAGAGTAATCAAGATGGACCTGTAACCGAAAATCAATCCGAAATGGAAAAACTACTTGATGTCGAAATTCAGCCTGTGGCGGCAGAACAGTCTGTAATGGAAAATGAGCCTATTCAAGCACAGTCTGAAATAGAAGTTGAGTCTAGGAATCAAGCTGAGCCTGTGGTCGAAGATCAGCCTATGGAGCAAATTCAGTCCGTAATCGAAGATCAACCAATAGTTCAAGTTGTGGCTGTAATTGAAGATCAGCCTGTAAATGAAGCCGAGACCGTTGTTGAAGACGTACCTGTTGTCGACGGGGAAGTTGTTATTGAAGGTTCGTCGACGGAAATTAGTTCCGAGCCTAAATTGCCTACTCATGAGCGTCTGGTTGAAGGGACCAAGAATGGATTAATTTCTAGAGACACCATTCTAGCCATGATTGAGTCGTTGCCGATGAATAATGAAGAAAGAGTCGATTTTCTGTGTTTGGCTATGAAACGTGTATTAACGCATCCACGTTGAAGGATATGGAGGAAAGAAGTTGGAAATAATGGTTATGTTCAATGAATTTTCCTTTTGTACGTGCGTTTTCTTTTGCAACATTTTTTGTAAAGACATTTAAACAGAATGATAAGCAAAATGGTGATGAATACAAGAACTGCGAATATAAAGGCGTAGACGTCGAGTAAAGCTTGTTGGTGTGGGTGTAAATCGCGCGCCGCGGAACGGAAGGGTTGTGTGCCGTTGTGGCGTAGCGCAAATTCGGTCCAAAATACGGCACGTTGCAATGGGGTCTGAGGTTGGTCGCGAAGGAGACGCGAGAAGCGCTGCATGTTGGCTTTATACCTAAGGGTATTATTAAGTGATATTATTTTTACGGTGTGCAACTTATTAGATTAACCCTCACTCCATAAAAAATACTGAAATAGATTTCTTCAGTGGATGAGTTCAAAATCTCAGAAACAAAAAACAATCAGGAAAAAATAAATAAAAATGATTAACGAGGGAAACTTCGGGTTGCAAGCCATTTAGAGTAGACGGGGGACGGGACAGTTCAGACAGTCTTCCCATTTGAATTTTTCATGTCTTCCAACTCAGTGTGATACAGCGAGCTTTAAGAGAATGAAAAATAAGGATAAACAACCACGAGGGACCTTTCAACTATTCAAACTGTCAGAGGGAGGAGTCAATTTGAATCTAGGAGACGGACAAATTGCCAGTATGTTTTTCGATAAGGAATTTGTATAGCTCGTTATGTTTGCTCATCAAGCGATTTGGATCAGCGCTCAAGCAAACGTAGTTTATTAGCAATTATTACTGAACGAACTGTACTACGTCCAAACTGTCTCGTCCCTTTAAATCGCCTAGGATACATGTCAAAGCGTTAAAAAAGAGTGTTTATTTACTTTGGGTTAGTAAGCAGCTCGTTAATGGCGTTGTACAGCTTTTCCTCATTTATTCCTTTCCAATCAACACGAACGCCAATTTCTTTTTGCACTGCTCGGTTGACATTCATATCTTGGTCAGTTCCTAAAGGCATTCCTAGGAGAGGGACTCCGTGATAAACGGCTTCCTGGATGCTAAATAACCCTCCATGAGTCAAGAAAGCGCGGATTTTCGGATGACCTGAGGATCTTAGTTTAAGATCAATTTTTCCTATTTTTTTCCATTAATACCTAAAAGGTCTTGTTGTGGAAGCCATTGGACTAGTTTAACATTAGAAATGACGCTAGGCGGGTTATTTCCTTTCCATTGCCAAATGACTCCAACAGACAATCTCCCGAAAGCTTTGGCCAGTAGAGTTACAAGTGCTTGATCCATTTTGTCCATAGGAATTGCTGAGCCTACGGCAAACACTACAAAGCCATCATCAAATTTGCTGACAAATTCTTCGAGATCCTACGAAATTATTATTATTTTTTAAATATGGTTTTTATTGAAACCTTAAATGCATGCAAACCTGATGCAATGGTTGAGCATCTCGACAATGCATGCCACCGACTTCGATCACACCAGGAGGTAAAGTCCGTAAATAACTCGTACTGGCGTGCGTATTAATGAACGCAAGGCTAACGTTCCTGAGAATATCCTTAAAATAAGGAAAGTCCCCTACATACGATCGAGCCTTCGCTTGCGACCGACGAATGGAGAAGTGCAAATAGGCATAATTCACAGTTTCAGTAACTACGGTGTTTACGACCCGTTCCAAGAAACTCATATTATCGGTAAATCCGGACAAAAGAAACGGGACGTGGTCTGTGTGTTCCAGATCACCAAAAACAGGTGACATGCTGGTAAGCAGATTATTCGGACTGATTAGGATCCAAGGGGTAGAAGGTTGTGATGTATAAAGCAACGGTGCGAACAAATCCACTAAAGCCATGTTGACTAACATTAAATCAAACTTTTCTTTCAACACGTCTTTCACTTGCTCGCTGTTGTAAACCACTTCCATGCCTATTGAGGTGAAGTTGCTGATCGCTTTTAACATTTGGATGCGTTTTAGCATGCCACTTTTCTCGTGATCCTCAAAGAAGTTGAATGTTTGCTGATGTTTCGTGTCCAGCTCACGTAAAACGACCTGTTGAACTGGCAGCTTACATTCATAGTTTGTAACGTACGTAATATCATGTCCCTTTTTGGCAAGTTCGCCAAGCAGGGGCAGAAATACATTTTGATGGCTTTTGGTACCAATTGGTGACCAGGCCAAAATTCTCGCACATGTTACGTTCGTCACGAGCAGAGAAAAGACGACTGTTGGCAAACACTTCATGGTGATTACTGAAAGGTCTAGACAACATAATTCTAGTTATCCTCCCCCTACAACGATGACGATGAGATAACAAAATAGCTAGATAATTTCTTGTTTGTGTACGTGCACCATATAAGCTATATAGAAACATTATCTGCCGAAAAGTTATCAGTACCTACATAAACCCATAAGCTGACACATTTAAATTTGAATTGGGGTAATTCTTATGACTGGGCTACGTACAAGTCCGATCGTAACTTTATCTAAGGGGTTCTGAATTTTACACGAGCTAGAAAAGCGTACGAATTATTATTAAGCCGTGACAACAGAACCAATAAAGCCTTCATGTTGTGTACGACATACAAAATCAAACTGTTTTGCGCATTTTAATATTTTTTATTGATTTCGATGTCACATTCACAGTGTTTAGTCTGTTTTCTTTTTATGCGCTTCATTCCTTTTCCGGAAACATCGTTTGCACATACATCTCAGGAAGCATACAGAAACTAATGTACTTAATACAAGAACCACAAGAATAAAAGCGTAGACATCCAACAATGCTTGCTGCCATGGCGAAAGATCTCGAGCCGCAGAACGGAAGTGCTGCGTTACTCCGTGTCGCATGGTAAATTCCGTCCAAAAAACAGCGCGCTCTAACGGTGTTTCGGGTTGGTCACGCAGCAACTTTGACAGCCGTAATACGTTTTCTTTATACCTAACGATCAGACGTTACTTATCTGTTGTATCAATTGTAACAAAGCTACCCTTACTTTTGATTCGAAAGTAACTCAGCAATAGCGTTGAACAAAATTTCTTCCGTCAATCCTTTCCACTCAACCCGAACGCTGAAACCTTCTTTTACGGCACGGTTGACGTTCATGTCTTGGTCAGTCCCTAAGGGCATTCCTAGGAGAGGTGCTCCGTGATAAATCGCTTCTTGAATACTCATTAACCCTCCGTGTGACAACAAGCCCCGTATTTTTGGATGACCTGTCAAGTAAGCAATTACAGTCATTGTCTTATTATACACAGTGCACTGCATGTCTACGTTAAATACCTAACAAATCTTGCTGTGGTAGCCATTCCACCAGTTTGACGTTAGACGACACGTTAGGCCGAGACTTCGCCTTCCATTGCCAGATAACCCCGACGGGCAATCTTGCGAACGTCTTGGTTAGTAAATCCAACAGTGCGCCATTCATCTGCTCCATAGGGATAGCCGAACCCACCGCGAAAACTATAAATCCCTCCTTAAAGCCGCTTATAAATTCTTCAAGATCCTGTGATCCAGAAAAGAAGCACACGATCACTTATCAAAAGAGTTCTTGATGGCCAGTTACCTACTAACGCCATCTTTGCTATTAACCATCTCCATATTTTGGTACTTAAGATTATTTTTCTCTCATTTTTTAAGGAACAAATACATTTTACTTGGCAGCAATTTTAAACAAGTGTTTGTGCGAAGTTCTTCAAAGCTCAAAAGAAATTTAACGAGCGAAGATGGCCGTATTCGACTGGATAAATCCTGAACAAACCTCAGGTAGTTGTTTAGCGTCCCGACAATGCATAGCCCCAACTTCGATCACACCCGGCGGCAAGGGACGCAAATAGTTGGTACTAGCGTGTGTATTGATGAACGCTAAGCTTGTGTTCTTGAGTATCTCATTCACTGGAGGATAATTGGGCAAGTATTCTCGAATTTTGGCTTGCGAACGCTGTACTATAAATTGTTCATGGAAGAAACCAACAAGTTCGAACGTGAGGGTATTAAGTACGCGTTCTATGAAGGTCATACGGTCCGTAAAACCGGACATGAGAAACGGCACATGGTCAGAGCGTTCCAAATCGCCAAATATATTCGGATAACCCAGCACTAAGCTATTTGGACTTATCAAAATCCATGGAGTTGAGGGTTGTGAGGTGTAAATCAACGGCATGACCAAATCAGCCATGGCTATGTTGATCAGAATGACATCGTATTTCTCTTTTAGAGCTCGTCGAATATCTTTGCTTCCGTACATGATGTCTACCGCACTTTCGCAAAAGTTTCCAGCGGTTTTCATAAGCTCCAAGCGTTGCGCCCAACTACCTTGTAGCCGGTTTTCAAAGAAGTTGAACATCTTTTGATTTTCGACGCTCATTTCGTGTACTACCACTTGTTCAATGGGCAGCTTACATTCATAATTAGTTACAAAAGTAATATCGTGTCCCTTGTTATGCAGCTCGCCCAACAATGGTAAGAAGACATTCTGATGACTTTTAGTGCCCAGCGTGGCCCAGGCCAAAATACGGGCACACTTCACATTAGCCACCACGCTTAAAAGCACAAGTGTTAAGATCAACCTCATGTTTATTACTAAAAAGGAATCAGAAGCCGTCTAGCCGCCTCGCATTCGTAATCATTAAGATTTGAGATAACGTACAGATAAGCAAAATTCTGCCAACTCATTCTTGTATGCTCGTACGGTCGAACGCAAAATATATTTATTAACAAAAGCTTGGCCCGACTAGTTAAAAAAAGCCAAGAAAGGGGTGAACAAGGAAAGGAAAAAAATGCTAATACAGAACAGATCCCACAAGCATAGCTATTTCAAAATGTTGGTCATCCATCTCTACAATGTAGAACAGTACCCGGAACAGGAAGCAGGTTGTTGTTGCGCACCTTTGCCGTCTTTAACGGTCAATCCTCTGGAGGTATCTGCTTCCCATAAACCAGGCGTTTGAATAATCTAAAAATAAATAAATAAATATAATAAAAATCACAAATAAATATAACTTTTAAAATATTTTTTAAATATTCATGTATTAATAAAAAATCCGACCAAAAAAGAACTAGAGTACTTTTTGGACCAGCTCTTCGAAGGCACACTGAACTCCGTCACGTGTTTTGGCGCTCGCTTCGATGAAAAGCATGGCGTGGCGTCGAGCGAATTTTTTGCCTTCTTCGAGGCTCACTTCTCGACGATCCTAACCAAATAGCGTGACATTTATTTATTTTCTAATTTATACTTTTTATTGGTATCTATCAAATAAATATCATAATGTAGTACTTTGTCAATTTTGTTGCCCACAAGCATTTTGACCAAGTTAGGATGGGTGGCGTAGGTTTCGAGCTCATCTAACCAAGCGTCTAACCGAGAGAAGGACGCGCGGCTGCAAACGTCGTAAACCAAGATAGCACCCTGTGCATTGCGATAGTAACTCGGGGTCAAGGTACGAAACCGTTCTTGTCCCGCCGTATCCTAAGCAAACATATGCGAATTAGTTATCATAAGATGAAAAGAGGCAACATACTTACCCAAATGGCTAATTTGACGTTGTTGGACTCTACAGCTATGGTTTTGACTTTAAAATCGACGCCAATGGTTGCTGCTTGTTCTTGGTCAAAGAGATCGTCCGTAAATCGCAATAGTAAGCTAGTTTTGAAAGAAAACATAGATTTATAAGGTTTTGTACAATGGACTATTTCGGTTGTGTCGGGTAGACGGAACATAACTAACGAGCCGATCCTGATAAATTGGAAAACGCTCGACGAAAGCGTCGTTTTTTGTTTTTGACTAACTGTTCAGGAGGACATAAAACGGCACCAAATTTAGTAACACAATACATAAAATACCCCAGGCCTAATTAAACCTAACATACCTAACTTGTCAAGTAATTTTTTTCTCAACAATAATTAAATAATAATAAAAAATGTAGAAAATGGTAGGAACGTGTAGTGAATTACTGCCTGCAACAAATTTTCAAGGTTTTAATGGAAATTGGTTTATAACGAGTTGTCAACTTAGCTATAACCTTTTTCCCGATGTGTCAAATGATGTTCTTTTACCTGGATTTCCCTACTCCACTTTCTCCAACGATTAAAATTTTTAGGGTAGTTAAGACATTGTCATCTTGGGAAGAGTCTGCCATTGTGGAATACTATGATGCACTTATGAAATAAAAATCAATGGACACAACATCCGCGGAAATTATAATGAAATAACGGGATGAACTTGTGCAACGTTGATATGCGTCGTTTTATTTATTTACCTGTAAGCTTGAATTATCGTGCAAAGATGGCGTTGATGCCTTCAATTTCAATGGTTAACCAAATTTAAACTTTGTGAAACTTAAACATATTTTCTTTATGTTGCATGCGCAGTTCTTCTATAACCGATAAAAGACATTCATGAAGCATTTTGAATACACATTGATCTAATAAGTAAATAACTCATGAAAGATACTTTGCGTCTCAGTTATCATTCCAAATTTAATGTAAAAGAAGTTTCGCTGCTTTTACAACAAAGCATGTAAATAATAATGTCCAAATGTAAAAAATTTCGTGAAAACCAGCAATGGTCCTTTCAAAGAGTTTTTCGTTTTTTTATGTTTTTATTTTACCTATTCTTTTGCTTTTTATAATTTCTAGCGTCTCTGAAGTTTGCCTGTACTCGAGTTTCTCGGTGACGCTATTCGCGGTTCATTTTCAAGACCGCTTGTATTAATGCAGTCGCGCCCGCGCCAAGCTTGTCAACAGAAATTTGTACGAGATTTGAATGTTTGTATTCATTGACTTTGTGATTTTCCAAGTTATTACTGAAGTTACCTTCACTCATAAATATGATGGACATATCGCTCGAAACAGATGGCATGGAATTGCATCAAGAATTGGAACTTGTTAACAGTGATACAGAAAACTCCACATCTGGTTTCGATTTTGACCCAAGTCACTGCCGCAAAGAACAATTAAACAATGTTGCCGCTGTTGGGGATACGTTATCCCGAATTAAGTCTGAGGTTTGGTGGACTATTCAACGCCAAATAGAAGACTTCACAAACCAGTGTGAAGAGGGTTTTTTACTCAGAAGACAGAGGAGGGAAAAGAATACTTTAGCTACGGACCTGACATCAAAACTAGGTAATATACCTTTATAGATACACATTAAGTTGTTTGTTAACTGGTTTGTCTCGTTTAGTGCAATCGAAACAGCTGAAAAATGCTTCATGTGGAACCAAAGAAAACATTTCAGCTAGAAAAGCAGAAATTGAAGAGAATATACGCAAAATGCGGGCACAATTAAGCAAAAGTACCGAAAGAATAAAAAACCTGGAAGCCACAACCAGTGCCTTGGAAAAAAGAAAAAAGATTATCGAATCGAGTACAACTAAAGATCTTTTGGGTAATAACATATTAAAGACAATGAATAATGAATATATTAAAAACGTACGTTAGAACTCCTATTTGTTAACCGGTCGCAACAGGAGTGTAGTTGACAAATCGAGTAATAGATAAAACTAAGTTTACGTGTTAAATGCATTGGGAAAACTTAAAAAAATTCTAATGCGAAAAATAATCGAAATAAATCGCATTTTTACATTTTTATTGTACTGTCATGAGATCGTCATGGGGAAATTTCATATTTTTTGAGTATCCACGAGAAAATGTTTAATTTGAACGTAAAACCCATAGTTAAGGAAAAAGAAATTGCAAAGGCGTTGACATAATCAAGGTATTTCTATAGCTCGAGGTTGACAAAATCGGATTCTACTTGTGATAAATAATTTTAGAGATAATCCGACAAACTTTATTGCATTTTCTTAGTTTGTTTAGTACAGTTGTATTTTCCTTATAGAACTGGAGTACTTGCGTGAACATCTAGGGAAGGCTGTGGGCATATATGGAGCAAATATGGGCTTTAAAGTTTTAAATCTTCCGGGCCAAAGACAGATGCGTATTGAATTTACCCACGTAGATCCCTCAAATCCTACGCGGGTTTGCTTTATTGTCATTGAGGGTAACGGGAAACCTGATTTTAAAAGTAATTTGCACACAATTCATGGTAATGTAGAGTAATTAACGTGTTTTTACATTGACTAGTTGTCCAAAGCGACCCCCAGTTAAGCGGACTTGCAGATCTCGAGGCGAAACTTACCACAACACAGGATTTCCGGGCATTTCTGTGCCGTGTCAGACGGTTATTTTCTCAATCTTTTTCACGTAAACGCAAGTGAAACAAAAATACCCCTCCTTCACGCCATTTGTAAATTTTCAACTAAACCCTCACCCCCAAATTGTTTATTTCTTTTACATGGTAGATTTTAAACAAAGTTTTTGGCGTTACACCGCAGCACTTCATACAGAAAATCGTGAATGTTTATCGCTTGTAAAGAATAAATTAACAGAAAATGGGTATAAACAATTGTTTTCATTATACTTGCACCATTTCTAACGATTCTAATGTTCACATGCATGACAAAGCACAAGTCTTACAGTGGAATATTAGGTCAAATCATATGCATAATCTACTACACGAAGTTGTGAGCGTCAAAATTAATAAGAAACTGATAATTATTTAAAAAATCTGACAAACTAAATCAATTCAAGCTTTTTAAAGAAATTAATAAATTCAATACAAAAATCACGAAAAGGAACTAGAATTAAGTCAGCTTCCTGAAAATGAATTGACTTTGACCATATCTGCACTGCTCGTTAAGCGTGTTCACATTAGCTACATGTGGTTGTCATAACAAGGTTATGTGGTAAGAAAAGATAACACTCCGATTTTATTACTTTTTCGTCACCTGTAATTACTGCACTTTACGTGCAAATGCGTACAAATGAATGAAAGTGTACTAAAACAGAGTGGTTTAGCGAGATTTAAATCATAATGGAATTTATGTTTCACTTTGTTTCCCGCTTTAAAAACTACTGTACTGTACAAGGTATCACGGGTTGTTATCCGCAGTAGTTTCCGAATGGCCAATGCCCCTTCTTTGCCAACTTCAGTCTCGGTTCCGTTCTGTTTCTATTGTAACGGATAAAATTTGTCAGAGGTAGGGAAAAGCGTAATTGCCCCGAAACACAGGTTATCTAGAAAGAGATTCAGTAGATGGCGATAAATGTTTGTTTTGGGAACATTTGTGACGAAGCAACGGGGAAGAGAGAAGATTAGACAAGAGAAAGATAAATCCCAGTTTGATAAAGCCGTGCTTGGGTTGAAAACTTAGTTCTCAGAGTTCTGCGTCCCAATTTATATCAGTCGATGGATTGAGATGCGCTACAAGCGTTTAAATGTCCGAGTTCCTTCGAAAAACGCAACAATCGCCGCTGGTTACGATGAAGTGCTTCAAGCCACTGGGTACCGAAGAAACCTCCTCAAAACTGTCCTCTTCCATATTATTGCGGTGGCGACGCTTGGAATTCCATATTTCATAGTATACTACTGGTTTGACTTCCTCGTTATACCCTTTCAATACTCATTCTGTGAAGTAAAGGAAGCCGAGGTTTTGCTCTTGAAGGTATAATTTCCTTAGACCACCTTTTTATTAATTAAAATTTAAAGTAATTTGTTATTTTATTTGATTAAGGACATCCACGGACAAAAATACGTCAGCCGAGTGGAAACTCAAGAAGCCGAACCGGGCTTTCCTTTGTCACTTTGCCTTAATTCGGGTTCACACACTGAGCCTGTCACTCCTACGGACAACACTTGCCTTTTTGCCAAAAAGTGTATTAAGTACTTCATCCACAAAAGATGGAAATACGTCTGGAGACCGGAAGCCGGCGCTTTTCGACTCTTGTCCGGTATTGACAAAGATACGACGCTCGCAGACTTCCACGACAAATATCAAGGCTACTCTTCCGAAGTCCAGTCTTCCAAGTAAGAAAAAAAAGATATAATAAAATAACTAAATTAATAATAGTAATAAAAGAAGAATATTTCTCGCAAATAAGAGCTCATAAGCAATATATCCTAGGTTGCTGCTATACGGGCCGAATATTGTCACCGTGTCCATTAAGTCATACTTGCGACTCTTGATAGAAGAAGTTCTCAACCCGTTCTACCTCTTCGAAGCGTTCAGCATTGCGGTCTGGACCGTTGACAAATACATTTACTACGCTTACGTCATCATCGTTGTTACGATCATATCCATCGTTGCTGAGCTATACGAAACACGAAAAGTAAGCTTCGTTTTTAGTGGAAAGTTAAGGTCGTATGTAAAACTTTATTTCTTTATAAGCAAAGTCTTGCTTTGCGGGATATGGTTTCGTCACAATGCTCGCGAGTCCAAGTCGTCCGTCCTCATGGTAATGCGCCCCTATTTGCTCATTTTTAGTAACACTAACCCTAAACCATTTTGTCTTTTTAATTGTGTATTTTCTGTTATTGTTTGCACGATTTGCACAGATATGAGAGCAGCTCATTTCGTTGTTAACTTCTATTTATCTGTATTAATTTATTTGTCTCATTTATTAAATAAAAACAGAAATTGTTTATCATTTATTTATGTGCTAATATTGTATGTAGGTATTGAAGAAGAAGACGCAAGTTGCTTAGTACCCGGAGACGTCATTACAATACCAGTGGAGGGAATTCTAATGCCCTGTGATGCCGTTGTCATCTCGGGCAATTGTATCGTGGACGAAAGCATGTTGACCGGTAAATCCGCATTGAGCCTTCTTTTCATTCATCTAAATGTCCGTTTCCCGTTTTTACTAGGCGAAAGTTCTCCCGAGACAAAAACTCCTCTTCCGCATGCTGATGAATTATATGACCCAGATGTGCACAAGCGACACACATTGTTCTGTGGCACGCGAGTCTTACAGGTGCGTCGTTACGGTGCCAATCAAGTAAATATCCTCGTCCACAAATTGGCACGGCAATTAACATTGATCATGTATCCATTTTGAAGGTCACGGCAGTAGTTATCCGCACCGGCTTTAACACAGCACGAGGGGAGTTGGTCCGAGCTATTTTGTATCCCAAACCTGTGGGTTTCCACTTTTATAAAGATTCCATGAAATTCATGGGACTCATGGCCCTTTTGGCTGTATTCGGCATGACTTACGCGATCTATATTTACGTAGAAAAAAAAGTAAGGCTTGAGGAAGCGATTTTTCACAAATATTTTGATTTTTGTGATCATTGTAGGCTCCATTGGAGGAAATTATCATCCGTGCGTTAGACATTATTACAATCGTCGTTCCTCCCGCTATGCCAGCCGCGATGACGGTCGGAACGGTATATTCACAAACTCGGCTTCGCAAAAAAGGCATTTTTTGTATCTCACCACCACGTATTAACATTGCGGGCAAGGTCAAACTTGTTTGTTTCGACAAAGTAAATCCGGACATGGTGAAAAATGATTTTGTAGATTAAAATATACTGCGTTTCCTTGCAGACCGGGACGTTGACGGAAAGCGGATTAGACTTCTGGGGCGTAGTGCCAAGACGAGGCTTAGTGTTGGGGCATTTGATCCAAGATACGGTCTTGTTGGCTCCCAAAGATCCTTTATTGGTGGCTTTAGCCTCATGTCACACCCTGTCTTGCGTTAACGGGGAGTTGACCGGTGATCCGTTAGATGTCAAGATGTTCCAAGCCACTAACTGGGTAAACTTGGAATTTTTAGCATATTTGGCATTGGTGTTATTTAAGTTGGGATAATAAAGCAATAGTAAAGCGGCTTTTTGGTAGATTTTGGAAGAAATCGCGTGCAACCCTTCCCGCACAGATCAAATGACGCCAGCAGTAGTCAAACCTCCCGTGGAAGAATCTGAGTCTATGCACAGCATTGAGATTTCCCAAACAGAATTTCTGGTATGCAACGTGTAGCATTCGAACGTTAATCATCCGAGTAACGGAAACGGTTTTGGATCTATTCAGAAGAATTATTCATATATTATTGTGATATTAACACGTTAAAGGAGAACCGTGACAGCGTAAACACTTTGTAGCGAATAATGACACCGGCGTGAAAAGACGGTTAGATTCAGTCATTTTACAGAAATAAAATATTGCATTAAAATAAAAATATTTATATGAATTCTAATGTAGCGTTAAAATTTAGATTAAAAATACAATCTACCATTGGTTATAAAGCACTTGCGAAAACTATTTTTACAGTTCCTCTATTTTTAACAATTCGTCTACTTTTGAATAATTAGTCATCTGGTCTATTTTTTAACTATTCGTACTTAATTTTACTTAAATTTATTTATTCATCCTTAATTCTACTTAATTTTATTCCCACTTAATTTAATTGTACTTATTTTTGCAGATTTACTCGAGTCCTTAACGATAACCATAAAATGTTACTTTTTTAATGGTACGGATAGTTCGTTAAGTTATAGTAATCATAAAACCGTACCGACTGTGTCGTCGTGATTCTAACAAAATTATACGGCATTTTGCAGATACCGTACGAAGTCGGAATTTTGCGACAATTTCCCTTTAGCTCCAAGCTACAGAGGATGTCCGTTATCGTACGCGCTTTGGGTAGTCCTTACATGGAGTTGTACTGCAAAGGATCCCCTGAAAAGTTGAGAACACTATGTGATCCGTCAACCGGTATTTTTCGTTTATAATCCAGTGGGGAAAAAGTCTTAAATATTTTTTTAAAAGTTCCAACGTCGATTGAGAAGTCATTGTTGAGCTACACTTGTAAAGGTTTCCGTGTACTAGCGTTAGCTCATCGTAAATTGGATCCCAAGTTGAGTTGGCACAACATGCATCGCTTGAAGAGAGAACAGGTAAACGATATAAACTTCCGAAAACCACATAAATCGGGATTTGTCGACCTAGGCTGAACGTGACATGACTTTCTTGGGGTTTCTAATTATGCACAACCGTTTGAAACCTGAAACGGTTGGGGTAATCAACAAACTTGAGAATGCCGATATCAGAACCGTCATGCTTACGGGTATTTTCTTTATTTATTTCTTTAGTTTATTTTTTTAATTGTCTTAAATTTTATTTATTTTTGTTTTATTATTAGTAATAATAATAATAATTATTATTATTATTATTATTATTATTATTAACTGTTATTATTATTATTATTTTTATTTCTACTACTTCTACTAATAATATTAGTAGTATTTTTTCACTCGAAAAATTCGCAAAATGTATTTACGATATTGTAGGAGATAACTTGTTAACGGCAGCATCGGTGGGACGCGAATGTGGCATGATTAGCCCCAATCACCAGCTCCTGCAAGTCACAGCCTTGCCTCCGTTGGGTGACAATCCAGCGTCCATTCACTATACGTACATGCCAGGTACGTTTCACCTCAAGGATGGCCACAGTCAAAGTTTGAACGACTCCGATCACCCAATAACTTCTTCGACTGAATTGGACAATAACACGCCGCTTGTAATCGAAATGGAGCCCCCCTTAAGGGGGCCTTACACTCTGGTCATGTCAGGCCGCACGTGGAGCATTGTTCGACTGCATTTTGAGAACATGGTACAAAGATTGTTGCTAAAAGGAACGATTTTTGCCCGATTGTCGCCAGACCAGAAAACCCAAATTGTTGAAGAATTGCAAGAAATGGGGTACACGGTTGCCATGGTCGGTGACGGCTGCAATGATTGCGGGGTAAGGACGCAGAAAATATTATTAAACTTATTTCCTTTCATGTAGTCACTCGTATATATTTATATTAATTAATGTATTTACCATATTAAGTATTTATTTATGTATTTATTTATCATATTAAATTATTATCAATCGTCAGTTACGTATACAGTGATCCGGTTCACTATATAATTGTTAGTTTATTATGTGTATTGATTTTATATTAAAAACTCATTATTATAATGTAACGATTAAAATTTAAAATGTTAAAAACGAAAAACTATAATTGTGTTTGTTTGCGTGAATTAGGCGTTAAAAGCTGCCGATGTGGGAATTTCGTTATCCGAGGCTGAAGCTTCGGTGGCGGCTCCGTTTACGTCAAAAGGCGGCGATATTTCATGCGTGCCTCTGTTAATTCAAGAAGGTCGTTGTGCCCTGGTTACGTCCTTTGGGGTGTTTAAGTACATGGCATTGTATTCGTTAATTCAGTTCATCTCCGTGCTAATCCTTTACTCGGTAAATTCTTGCACGAAACGAGTCTTTTGAATTAAGGATTTTTTTATGGTTAGAGGCATACAACCTTGGGAGATATGATGTTTTTGTACCACGATTTAGTCATAACAACGTCTGTGGCAGTTTTAATGACAAAAACAGGCCCTTTTCCTGATCTCGTCCCGAGAAGACCTCGAGGTTCCTTGTTAAGCACGGCCAATCTGTTTTCAGTCGGCTTACAGATTACGATTACTTTTACGCTTCAGCTGGCAGCTCTTTTGCTCGTTATGACCCAACCTTGGTATATTGCTTACACTTGCTTTAACGTTATAAGAATAAGATTTTTTTATAATTTCGTTAAACAGGTTTAGGCCGATTCAACCTATCGACGACGAATTGATTATACAATGCTGGGAAACGACTTCGATTTTTCTCATCAGTTCCTTCCAATATCTAATCCTTTCGGTTGTGTTTTCTTACGGTCCGCCCTTTAGACAACATTTTTACACAAATGGTAGGCTTTCAGTTTTAAGAAGATATTTAAAATATGTATAGAGAAAGAAAAACGTCCAGATGATCATAACAAAATAGATTTTAACAATGTTGTTCCGCAGTTCCGTTTGTGTTGACGCTTGCCGTATTAGCTGGGTTTACCTTGGTTTTGGCCATTTACCCGTTGGAGCCCTTGGTTTCCTTTTTCGAAGTCATGGGGATGGATGACTATGAAAACATGTTTCACGTATGGGTAGTGCGCATTGGCTTGCTGTTTCTGGTAGGCTTAAACGGCGCCTTGGCCGTATTCGTTGAAGTACGTATTAAAAACTTTCTGTTATTTTGCATCCTAGTCTATTTTTTATTGCGTATTTGCAGTATTTGTGTGGGGATTCTCAATGGTTCAGGCAGCTTTTGGACAAAGCACAAGGCAAAACGAAATCCAAGCATGCGTACAAAGAATTGGAAAAAAGTATGCGTGAAGAGAACTGGCCGCCTATTAGTACCTACGACGAAAGTTTTGGCGAAAATGTGTGATCACAGACGAAAATCCCGTTTTTATTGTGTCTTTACAGAATATATTGTTTAATCGAAGGAAAATGTAACAGAATGGAAACTGAATAAGTGGCGTAATAGCATAGGAGTCCATATTCGTATATGGCCGAGGCGTAAAGATCTAGTTAAATAATTATACTTTTGTACATAAGAAGGTTTATTTGACCTTTTATAACAAAATACACTAAAGCGTAAAACGTTTGTTTTTTCACCGTTACATTGCCTTGCGTCGAAGAGTGCTACTCTTTAAGTAAACACCTGATTTTAACGGATTAATTAGGAGGAGGTTGTCTACGGTTTTCCATGCTTCTACGAGTTAACGCAATTTCTCGTTGAGTTTGTATGACTAATTTGGGACTTTTAAATTCTCCGCATATAAAGATAAAGGTATTAACATGAAGTGAACAGGATGCACGAATTATTTGTGAAATTTCGTGTTTTAAAGTGTTGCGTATTTTAAACAAATTTACTGCCAAGTTCAGTGCGTTTAAACTAGCAATAGGCGAAAGCCTACGTTCGATTATAACGGGAAACAAATGCGTCTAGCACAAACTGTAGATCATTACGCAAAGAAGCCGATTTTTCCTTTTTGTCAGCTTCAGACCTATAAATCTTACAGTACTGGAGAAGATATAAAGAGTTCAGACAATTATAGAACATTTTGGTCAGTAGAGCAACTAGCGGGAAATGCCTGAACGAGGTCATTTGACAATTTTGACATGGAAAAAGATAAAACTTACAAGCAGATACTACAAACATGCACAATGACAAGCACAAAGGTTCATCTCCGACTAACAGATATTTAAATTAATTCATTTTCTTGAAGTTATAACCACATTGTAGTAGTCAGGACTTCTAATAATCGACCAGGCAGGTCGAGCACTTGCTTTGGGTTGATCTTTGGCCAATCTGAAGGTGAACTGTTGGAGTAACGCTGTGGCGAATAGAAAAAGTTCGATTTTTGCCAAGCTTTCTCCCAAACAAACTCGTTTCCCTGTTAAATTAAAAGAATCATCTGGATTACGTTATTGAGACAAAAGATAGTGTTAAGTCATACCCGTAGAAAAGACAATCATATGATCCAAGTGTTTGAATTTCCCATCCGGTGTCAAAAAGTGTTCTGGGTCGAAACCTTGTGGATTTTTCCACAGTTTAGGATCGTGCAAAACGTGATACAAGTTGGGAATGATAATTGTATCCTTTGGAATGACATAGCCGCGGAATTCTTAAAAGCGTCAGCAAAAATTTCAGTATTAGTAACTATTAAATCGAAAGCTGTTACCTGTGTCAGCCAGCGAAGAATGTAGAAGACTTAACGGTAGAATTGTGGCGTATCTTAGCACTTCTTGTAACACCGCTTCGGTGTACGGCATACTGTTATAAAAAAAAATCGAAAGGACATGGCGATTGAACTTTCGGAATACGAAATTCTGTACCTGTCTTTATCTTTCATAGAAGGTAATCTGTCTTCGCCTATTACCCTGTCCAATTCTTGGTGCACCTTTTCTTGAATTTCAGGATACTTGGACAACATAAGGAAAAGCCACAACAATGTCGTTGAAGTGGTTTCCGAGCCGGCAACAAATAAATCCAAAATGCACAGTTTCAAATTTTCGACTTTCCAAGCAAACGCATGTAAGTGAGCTAAAAACTATATTTGTGACCGGTATTACCGCCAGTTTCGCCGGTAAAAGGAGTTTGCAGTCCACTTTTCTCGTCCTTTCGCATCTCCGTCAAAAACGCGTGGATAAAATCACTTTTGTCACCGTCGATGTGGGCTTTCTCATGCTTTTTCACTAGTTCCTATTGTATCATCACCAATATTGACTAAAAAATGCTGAAATATTTCAATATTGTTTCGAAATGCTTACTCCGTATACATCTTTGACTTTCTTTACGTAATTTACGAGATGCTTAGGCAAACCTGTAACTACATTTACTCCGGTAATAAGGTCTTGTTTGCGGAAAGTAGATCCACCTTTTAGAAGGCTAAAATGAACAAGACACTATAGGCAAAGATATAATTATTTGTGAGCATTCGTTTTTACATGCTGATAAATTCAATTAGTTCAATGCCAGTAGGATTGTCCAGATCGAAGCGTTCTCCAGCAATGAGGTTCCATAATGCGTTCACTATCGACAAGTTAAACGTATTGTGTATCATTATGGGTTTTCCAACTTTCTTCCTAAATGCGTCGAATGTATTAGGGTTACTAACACAGGTTTGATCCTCGTTTCCTATTACTTGAAAGATTTTATGAGTTCCCGGATTTCTTCCTGTATAACATTTTCTAAACTCGATTTTCCGAAACCCAAGTCTCTTAAATGCCTTAAGGAAAAACGACGCAGTTCGTGCCAATTGTCACCATCAGCGAACAAAATTCCTGGACAGAAACAAGCACAATTGTGACATACACGAAAAGGCTACCCAAGAAGTGCTGGCGGGAATAAGCTTTAATGTACCGTGTTGATTAGACCGATGTTTTTGGTACCGAAACTGGGGCCGACCAGCGAAGTTCTTTTGTTTCAAAGCATCTTTAATTGACTCGTATGAGTTCAACACAACTGCACGGTATTTTCCTAAATTTATACTAAAAATATCCCCATATTTTTCAGATAGTTTTCCAAAAGTAACGTGCGGACAGTCGTCTATGAATAGCAAGTAACCGACCAATGGGAGATTCCATGGCCCTACAGAAATTGAAAATATTCAAAATGAGCATACAATAGCTCAATATGTATTTATCAGATAAATAAATAATAAATACAAATTGAAAATAAATAATTTTCTTACAAATATTGTAACTCTAATTGCAGCTCACCAAAGTGGTGATACTCACCTGTAGGAAACTTTGATGGCAGTGCGTTAAATTTATACACCAAATAGCAGAAAATGGCAGTCAAAATTACTATTACCAACATTGCAGTCTTTCCAGAAGTTTGTGCTTTAATGCTTGAGTGCCTAGACTGAAGTCACCTCAAGCAACGCTAGTTATATAGTCGAAAATTTTGAAAATTAAAGGGGTTGTGGCCGTAAAACGAAAGCAGTAAAATATTCTCATATCCTGCTAACCTTTCACGCTGCGCGAAGTCTCTTGGAACTTAGTACTCAATGAGTTGCTTAATGTCCGCTGAACCGCACGGGTAACTTAAGAGATGCCAGATAACCCAAGAGGGCCAAAAGATTTACTCGTGTATTCGAAGTTCAAAATGGCTTCGGCACAGAAATCAGAGCATTAACATTCGATTATGCCGCGCAGTCATGCGAAAGGGCAAAGTTTTTAGGAACATAATTGCACAAAAGTGGCTGACGTCAGCTGAATTATTTGGGGTAACTCAATAGTATGCCAGGTAACACAAGAAGGCAAAAGAGGAGATATAGTTATGAAACTTGAAGACCGATATGATTTTGCCTTTGGATGGGAAACAGCCACCCGCTCTTGTAGTGATAACATTAGTGAGTACGAAGCCAGTGGGAGTGTATTGCGCATTGAGTTGCTAGAACAGGAACGGGACAGTTCGGACCTAGTACAATTCGTACAAAATTCATAGCTTATAAATTACAATGATTTAAGCGTGAAAATAAAACATTTTCAGAAAATACCAGGAACATATGGGTTAGATTTCACAGGAAAATAATAAAAAGAAATACAAAGAAATACGGGTAAAAACAAGGTTACCCGAGAAAATAAACACATGAATTTGCGGCTTATAAGAACAGTACGCCAGCGAGCTCACCATGGTGTTCGTGTCTTGATCACAGGTAGATAAATAAATCAAACATTAATAGGTGTTTGAGCAATTAAATGGTGCCACATTTATTTCAACCGTCCCAATGCTATGGCAAAAGAAACACAGGAAAACGACGGTTCTAGCCTGAGACTTCCTGTAAGGAAACCGGCCAATCGGCTTTACAGTTTCGAAATATACACTATTAAGGAGTCAAAATGACGGAAACGAGTGCAAAATGGAACCACTAGGGGACAAACGACAAATGTAACGAAATAATAAAGAAGTCAGTTCAATATTTTTAAAAAGAATGGTTTAAGGGAATAATTTACTATTTCTAGGGAATTTTGATACACTTAAACTCGCTCTCACACAAATAACTTAATACGTGGAGCGAATACAGTAAAGGTCTTCGAACAACACGTTTTTGCATCCTTTCACTTCTTTGAAGTTAAGATCACGTTGTAGCTGTCGGGGCCTCTGATAATCGCCCAAGGAGGATGCGCGCTTGGTTTCGGTTGATCGTCAGCCAACCTGAAGGTGAACTGTTGGAGTAATGCTGTAGCGAAAAGAAAGAGTTCTATTCTTGCCAAGCTTTCTCCCAAACAAACTCTTTTGCCTACGAAATAAGGTGCAAATTCATTTGATGCGTTATTACAACTATGAAAAGGTTCAGATATTACCAGCGGAGAAAACAATCATGTGCTCCAAGCGTTTGACTTTCCCTTCGGGCGTCAAAAAGTGTTCTGGGTAGAAGCTGTCGGGATGTTCCCAAATTTTAGGATCGTGTGACACATGGTACAGATTAGGAATGATAATAGTATCCTTTGGAATGAGGTAACCACGGAATTCTTTTTTTTTTAGGAAAAAAGGTAAATAATATAAAATTTCATAAGAATTGCAATCTAAGTGGTTACTTGTGTCAGCCAAGCAAGAGTGAAGTAGACTTAATGGTAGAATAGTGGCATATCGTAGCACTTCTAGTAATACTGCTTCGGTATAAGGCAAACTATGGACAAAAATAAATTTAAAAAAATAATAAAAAGAGGAATTTATTGGAATAAAAAATTACATACTTCTTTTGGTCATCGAGGGAAGGAAGCCTTTCTTTGCCTACTACCCTGTCCAATTCTTTGTGCACTTTTTCTTGAATTTCAGGATGTTTGGACAACATAAGGAAAAGCCACAACAATGTCGTCGAAGTGGTTTCCGAGCCAGCAACAAATAAATCCAGAATGCAGACTTTCAAATTTTCAACTGTTGTAACGACTCCGTTAAAATGAGTTCCAATTACTAATAATGAATAGTAATACCCCCAGTTTCGCCTGTAAAAGGAGTTTGAATTCTTTTTTTCTCGTCCTTTTTCATTTCAGTCAAAAACGCGTTGATAAAGTCGCTCTTGTCACCCTCAATGTGCACTTCCTCGTGTTTCTTCACTAAATCCTACTTTACGGAAAGGAGCATTACCAAAATGAACATGAAAGTACTGAAATTTCCACATTATTTTTTCAGACATCGTACCGCGTATACGCTTTTGTTCCTCTGAACATAATTTACAAGATGTTCAGGTAGTCCTGTCACCAAACTCATTCCAGGAATAAGGTCATTCTTTCGGAAAGTAGACCCGCTTTTCAGAAGGCTATGAAAAGTAAGAAAACACTTATTTTTAGGAAACAGTGTCTCTGAACCTTTTTTCTTACTTGCTTATACTTTCAATAAGTTCAGTTCCAGTAGGATCGTCTAAATCAAAGCGCTCTCCAGCGGTTAGGTTCCATAATGCGTTCACTATGGACAAGTTAAACTTGTTGTGTAACACGACTGGGGTTCCAACGTTCTTACTAAAAGCGTGTAAATTTTTTAGGTTAAATTATCCTTTAATTTATCTAATTTCTTTCTAAGCACTTGAAGGATTTAATCAGCTCCCGAATTTCTTCCTGAATAACACCTTCTAAGCTCGATTTGCCGAAACCCAAGTCTCGTAAATGCCTTAAGGTGAAACGACGCAATTCACGCCAGTTGTTACCATCAGCGAACAAAATTCCTGGATGCGAATAAAAACAAAGATAAAATATTTGGTAATACTATGAAAGTGTTAAAAAATTATGAAAATTAATCTAAATCTACCGTGTTGGTTAGACCGAAATCTTTGGTATGGAAACTGCGGCCGGCCGGAAAAATTGTTTTCCTTCATGGCTTCTTTTATCGAGTCGTATGAATTCAACACAAGCGCACGGTACCCGCCCAGATTGATGCTAAACACGTCGCCATACTTCTGCGATAGTAGCCCAAACGTAATGTGAGGGAAATCTCCCAAAAATGGCAAGAATCCAACCAACGGAAGATTCCACGGCCCTACGGAAAATTGGAAGCCTTCAGTTTACGCATCGTGTATCGTTCAATGCAAATAAAAGCACCAATGCAGCTCACAGCTGAGATTTTTTATACTGATCATACTTTACGGAATAGTACTGAAATTGGGCACTTCAGAATTTCGTAATTCATTATTCCGTAATTTCTCATATTCATTTACAACAGTTGATTATATTTAATGAATAATGTAAAGTAAAGTTTCGCTATAACGGACAACTAAGGAGATTAGGACTTCGTTCGTTATAGATGATTGTCCGTAATATCCGATATTGGTTTAGGTATCTTTTCTTCACAACGAAATATGGATTTTGTGACATTTTGTCTTTTATAACAGATATCGGTTATAGCGAAGCTTTACTGTATTTAAGGCGCGGTTTCTGAAAATGGAATGTAAAAGCAACGAGATTAATTATGTTAAGAAATAATTACCGTTAGGGAAATTTGGAGGACGTGCGGTGAATTTATACACCAAGTAACAGAAAATAACAGTTAAGATTGCGAATACGAACATTGTAACTTTTCGGAATTAACTTAGGATTAACTTAGGAATAACTTAGGATTCGAAATGCTCCGGTGTCTAAAACAAACTGAAGCACATGTGCGATCAGTTCAAGTTATATAGTCGAGACTTTCACGATGAAGAAGGTTTCTGGTTGTTGGAGAAAAACAATAACACTTGTTCATATCGTGCTAACACTCTAAAGGTTCAAAGTTCCTTCAGGCGTTAATACATAGCGAATTATTTTGACATCCCTAGAACGGGACCCTTCGAATAACTTACAAATGCCAGATGAGCGAAGAACGCCCGGGGACAGAGCCTTTTTTCCTTCAAAACAGTCTTCTTATCTTATCCGTCAATTTGTTGTTCAAAACTGTTGACAACAGGTAAATTTCACTCTATTTATGCGAAAAAATTGCTTATCTTAGGTCTTGATGTGCAGACTTTCAAATTGCCAAATATTGAAAATGTTGCGAAGATTTAACTTTTATAGTTTATGAAGGTCGGAATGTATATCCCTACTATGCTACACGACTGTATTTCGGCTTGTAATACAACGTGTAGGCCCTATGGACTTTTGTCCCTTCGGACTTTCAAAATATTATCCATTTCCACACGTTCTTCCCGTCATGCCAAAACAAAAACAAGAATGTTTGGGAAATCATCGAATTTACAAAACTGGTCAAAGGTTCCAAATACAATGATAACTTAAAAGTTTTCAGCAAAACATGTCATCTTTGGTGCAACCAAATGTGTTACAACGGACTGATCCGATTTTTCGGTACTGCTACTTTACGACTGAAGTACAGATCTGCAAAAATAAATATATTGCATGCCTGTTCGCAGGTCAACTCTACACCTCCCAGTGCGATACACTGTGAACTGAAAACATGAATGTTCTTAAGGGCTCAAGTTAAAAAACGTAATTGTGTATAACCCAACTTTAACATGCTAGAAGGCTATAATCCAACTTTCGTACTCTTCTTATACACGTTTTACGCGTACTGAGGGGAGGCATGCTTCGCCGAACGCGGCACGATTGTAAGGGAGCTCACTGATTCAAATTTGGCGCCTTGGCGTAGTCCAACTCCGAATGGTTTCATTCTTAAACGGACTTTTTATTAAATTTAAAATATTTGTACAAAAATATAGGCAATGAGTAAGGTATTTTACAACATGTAAGTAAAAAATTACATTATAATATATAATTACTAAGAAGAAAAATCGTTTCACTTTAGTTTAAATCTGCAATTTAGAAAACGGAAATCAAGCTCTATTTCAGAATCCCGGCCCTTTAGTCCATAACAAAACAGTATTGACAATGGCACTCGGATGAAGTAACTCTTTTTCCGAAAGTTTGTGATAATAAATTTATTAACGTTATGCATCCTTTGGGAAAAGTCGCATTGGCTTCTTTTGCCTTTGGTACCGTGCCTCCCATTCTCCTCCTCTTAGTGCGATCATTGACATGGGTTCAGAATGTTCACGTAGTAGGCCAAGTTCTTGGCCTGGGCTGCACATTATTCATTCTTTTAAGTCTACCCCAAGGATTTTTAGACGAAGACATAGACCAGGTAAATTTTAGTACTACCGAACTCTCTATAAACTTTATACAAAGCCCAAACACGCACTGACATGACGTATACAACCTAGGTCAGTCGTAGAGCCGGTTTCCTTGGCGCCGTTTTCGGTTCCTGTCCTCTCATTGCCGTTATATTTCCATCGTTTACTCCGTTCGCATGGTAAATACAACAAAGTAAATAGATACATTATAATTTAAAAAATTAAATTAAGGAATAATGAACCGGAGAACAATAAATTGTAGCAAGTCATTATCTTCTTGTAATCTTGTTAGGTATCTCGGAGCTCTCTCGTTTTTCCACTTTTCCGAGTACGTAGTCACCTCCATCATCCGACCTAACAGGTTAGGTCTCGACAGTTTCTTGCTCGACCATAGTCCTGCTTACAAAGCTGCTGCTGTCGCCAGCTGGCTGGAATTTTGTATAGAGATCTATCTCTTCCCCGGTAAAAGCCATAAATTGATCTACAAGACGTCGCAACTCTAATAACCCATTACGGTCCTCCCCACGCCTCCTTCTTTCTAGAGCTCAAATCACTCAACTATGTCATGTGGGCCGGCCTAGGTCTTTGCGTATTGGGCGAACTTCTCCGTAAAGGGGCCATGCTTACCGCTGGCTTCCATTTTGATCACTTAATCCGCTACGAGAAAGAAGAAGGCCACCAATTAATCACCCATGGGATTTACGCCTATACGCGGCATCCAGCTTACGTAGGCTGGTTCTATTGGGCTATTGCCACACAAGTATAAAGCAACTTTTCTAAAGAGATTTTATTCCAGAAAAATTGATTTTTGTTCTTTTAGCTGATTTTGGTTAATCCTATTTGCTTGTTGGCCTATATATGGGCCTCGTGGAGCTTTTTCAACGCGCGTGTCTTCGAAGAAGAATGCACACTCCTCAACTTTTTCGGTGAAGAATATATCCAGTACCAGAATCGCGTACCGACAGGGTTACCTTTCATTAAAGGTTATCAGTATGGCAAAATGTAAATGTGCGCGGTGTTTTTACACAAAAAAAACAGAAGTTTTTGTATTCTCCCCTAAGTGCCAATAAAAAGCCTTTTATGATTTGAGTCCTAAAAACCCGGAGTTTTATGACATTTATTATCCTCTTCGGGAGCTCTTTTTTTACTCTCAAAGGAGGACTGGGAATTCTCTTCAGCGTGAAAACGTACGTTAAGCTGTGCGTCTTAAAGAGCCGTTATGCAAAGCACGGAGCGTTGGGTAATGTCGATCGTTGATCCATGTTCTACACCTCTTTCACTTTTTTGGGGGCATAAAAAGAGGATGAAAAAGCCTTCATTACGGCTTTAGTATGAAGATTTAAAGTCAAGGTGGGAGGGGGAATGTGCGACAGCTTTGTCGGAGGATTTGAGGGGCCCCTTACTGCAGGGCGAAATGTCCCACCTTATCAACCCCTCTGTTAAAAGAAAAAGCGTGAGGCGAAACGGAACTAAACAAAACTCCACCGATCTTTTACTTTTTTCTCCCTCATTTTCTTGCATCCGAGAAATGTTTTATTGATTACTGGGTTGTCTTGTAGTCAAGGGGGTGGTCCTTAAAGCCACTACGTTGGGGCGAGATGATAGTGTGGGTTTCTGCTAAGTGAGAAATATTGATTATATGTGTGTATGTGTGTCGCATGTGTGTGTATATATATGTGCCGATGTCGAGGTGTGTACTTTTTTTTAGGGAGCAGAGGAGAAAGATGAGAGGGTTACAAGGAAGTCAGGCGAAAAATCACTCATACCGCCACCCCATTTGCCTCATCGCCTTCTTTGCCGTTCTCAGCGTCATCAAGCCTGATGTCTTGATCCCGAGGTTGTTAACAAAAAGCCACCCCCCTTCCTCATTTCACGTCCCCCCAGCACTTCTTTGCTTGCGTTCTGTAGGCTCTCACATAAAGAGCTCGGTATAGGAAGGGCTTTTTGCCTAAGTAACTTCTCGAGCAGGGTCTCGTTTGCATTGTTGCACCGAGGCTGCATGCTGTTGAAGGAGGGACCGGGGGGAAGCTTGGGGCGGGAAAAGGGTGGGAAACAAGGAAATCTCTTGTTGATGATGCACACGAGCAGAACGGAACAGAAAACATACACACATGTTCACGCCCCCTTTTTTCACATTCAACCCCCCTCTTGTATCTTGGGACATGTTTGATATATCCCTCAAGGTGTAGCTCGATCCTCTTGGTGAGCTTCACCATGGGTTAAAGATGAGCACACCGTTTCGGAGCTCATCAGTGAAGTAGCAGTCAGGAGGCTGAACGCTTGGCAACTCGGAATCATGGCCACAAGTTAAGTGATGCTTTAGCACTGGGTGACATTCGTGATACGAGACTGTACGGAAAGGTAAACACGTTTTTGCACACTAACACGCGTTTGAGTGTAGAACAAGGTTAAGGAAAGCGGATTTGGAAAATTTGTATTTACTTAGATTAGAATAACTTATGAAGTTTTTTCATGGTCCTTCAATGGAAGTTTTGTCACGTTCTCATTTGGAAAGTTAATCCACAGGGAGCTTCACAATTTGATATTGTGACCGAAAAATCGTTGATAGGAATTACAGTGAGCACGAAGGTTTATCTTTACCTTGGTGGCAAGTTAAGGCAGTAATGAATTTTGACGAAGGTGGTTTTAACATAAATTTCGACGTTCTTACACAAAATGAAAAAAGAAAAACAGAAATACATAGATTCCGAATAACGTAACACTCGAAGCGGAAGAGCGTTCTTACTGAGGATACTGGATATTATTTATACCTGAGGAAAGCTATGCGTGTGTACGTACTTCTCGCACGATATGTAACTAGCGCATTGAAATTTTCCGTGGCTATAATGGTTTTGACTGAAACTTTATTTTAAACTTTTTTTGAGACTTTTATGGTATCATTTTTGTACTAAATTAGAGCATTTTAGCTTACAGTAGAATCTTCAAGAGGAATTAAAAGTTTTTCGTCATATCCGAAGTACGTTTTATCGATATTATTTCCGCTACATTTACATAACACAGTGTCTAATTATCTCGTCCACAACAACCAACAGTTCATTATAGAAGGACTCCTTAGCGAAATTTGGATGTACCACGGAAGGTGTGGTACGCCTAAATGCCAGAAAGCAAATTTATCGCACATTTAAACTTCGTTTTTCTACATTGAAGGTCTTGAAATTCAGGAAATTTATTAGAAGAAAGTCGAGCTCTTTATCCGCTTGGCAATTATGCCATAGGAATGCCGAGAAGACGAAAACCACGATGTGGAAAGGCAAAGTTTCTGAGTACAGAACCATCTTATTTTAATTAGTGAACTGTTGGCTACTGAAGAAGAGGCAAAAGGTCAAGTGCTAGGTCAATGTGCAGAAATGTTATAAACATAATAAGCTTACAAAATGCCGAACAGTTTTTCCAATCCTAAAGAATGCCATTTTAGCGAAATTTTACTCTAAATGGTTTGCATTCGATGATGGGGACAAATATAGCATTATTTTAGAATTTATTCAAAAGTGCTAAAGAATTTTTGCAAAGCTGTTGACTTTTTTTTGGTGTCTAGTACTCGACTACGTAATAAATCTCTGAAAGGCATCTACTCAACAACAAAGCCATTTGGTGAACTTATTTTTTGCGAATAGTAGGATTTCTGTAGGTGTGACTTTAACGGTTTATGTGCAAATCGCTTAAGCCGTTGAGCTCGCTTTTTTGCCATTTTAGTCAGAGAATTTAATCACCACGGTTTTGTCACGTATGATGAACCCTAGTGATACCAAACGAGGCTGATAATTGATGGTTTTGAACTAGAATAACTTTCCTTAATACGTTTAAACGTTGGATTGCATAGGAATATTTTTCAATAAGCTTTCGACCATTTCTTTACAATAATTAAACATGATTGCAAAAGTAACATTTTTTGTTGTCAATGTGCTTGCTTGTTGTCCATTGCTTTCATGTCATCTTTTTGCACATATGTTTACTGAATGATTTTCACAGGGTAAACCATGATGAGTGTCGAACCGAGCGAGCGTTTAGTGACCCGGTTAGTCGCTGCCACGCCGTTGTATTTCTACCGCGATGATGTCGCCCCACCCGGCTTCTTTAGCAACCAATTACGCAAACTGAACGAAAACATTGTCTCCCAGTCCGATATAAGCGAGGAATTAAAACGGACTTACAACAAACGCTGGGTGAATGACCCTCCAACACTACCAAACGCCTTTTCGCAACGCAAACGCAAACGTTCGGTAGTTAGCCATAACACTAATCATATTGCCGTCACCGGGACGGACGCGTCTGCTACCGTCAGCGCTCAGCCTTCTGTTGCTTTTCCGCCTAATGGCAATAATACCCCTTTACCCGACGGACCGAACCTTATGCCTATCTATCACCCATTTAATTCGTTTATGGCTCCCAATCTTTCCATCGATTTGCGCGTTTCTAGTCAGTTATTCAGCCACAGTGGTGATAACCCGTTGGATTTGAGTTGCACCGACCGCGATCAGTTACAGCCCTTAGTTTCACAGCACTGTACAACCCCTGAGGCCAAATTTCTCAAACCTCATATCCCGAGCGCGTTACCACGTGAGGAGGATGAAAAATCAACGTCGGTGAGTAGTAGCATCATTGAAGAGCGGCAAGAAGTGAAGGTGACCGTCAAGCGCTGCACCAGCGAGTCGGACAAGTCCAAGCTTGCCAAAGACCTGCACCGACGTTCGCCGCTATTCAACCTGACCGAAGAACCGAACATATCCCCCAAAGCAAGATCACCCTCGTCTTCCTGCCTTATCACCGAATCAGCGATTCAGGAGATCTTGAAAACCAAAGTTGTGGCGACCACCACCACTACCTTATCTACTAAACGTTCCCACGCTTACGCCATTGATTCCTTACTGAAAACGGATTCAAACGACACTCTCGAGGACGATCTCTTTAACAAGCGCAGAAATCCTGATTTGTTGTCCAACCAACTTTCGGCGTTTTCTATTCCCAGTTCTGGTCCATGTGATGACAATCATACTCCTAAATGTTCCAATGGCTCATATCATGCCTTTTATAAAAATCTTCCAACCATTTTTGAATCCATAGCCAAACCCACTGTGTGAAATCTCATTGTTCTTAACCTTCCTTCCACGACAAAAAAAAAGAGGAAAAAAAGAAAGACCTCTCAGCTCCATTCCCTTTATCCCTGTACATTATTTCTCCACCTCGCGTTCTCCCAGCTTGAATCTCTCCCTCTCTTTTGACTTATGACTGTGGTGTGCAATAGACGAAGCGTTCTAAACGTTACCCGGGTTTTCTTTGTCAAGCGCCATTTTAATTTTCCAGCTCCCCGAACTTTCCGGAAAACGCTATTGAAATGGCATGCGACTATTCACCGCACGCCAACTTCGTCCTTTCGCTTCACGTCTTCTCGATTTCTTGTTCATGGAAAAGTTTGCCCAAGCATTGAGAGCCAACAAAAAACATCAGCTCCGGCTCATTCGTGGGACAGCTATTCAACATCTCCTAAGAAGCTCCTTTTATAATCACCTCCAAAAAACTAAAGACACGTACACGAACAAAATAATAATAATAAAAATGAAAAATAAAAAACAATATAAAATCTTAAAAAAATAAATTAAGAAACGAATCAAGGCTATGCTTTTGAATTTGCACATGGTGGCCGAGTTACCAAGTGCCCGGAAGCTTGTATTTCGTAAGATCTTAAACGCCCCCTCCCCTTTAGCCCCCCAAAAGGTAACTTAATACAACGCGATCACGTAAATTAAATGTGCACTGTGTAGATAGGTGTCGATTAGATTCAACGTTCCCTCTTGGCGAGACCGTATCATTGGGAACATCTGGCTGATAAATAGGGTCAAGAAGCTTAAAAGCTTCCTAAGGTCGGCAGCGTTCCAAGAAACGCGGGTACAAGCACACTTCACGGATGTGGTACCGGTTCAGTAGCCAGCACATGAAGCGCTCCAAGCCCAAGCCGTATCCACCATGAGGACAGGTTCCAAATTTGCGCTATAAAACAAATCAATTCGTTTTTATTCAGTTCAATGCACATTTTATCATTTAAATGTGCGCTTCCCAAACCTGAGTAAATTATATCTAATTGGATAAAAATGGAGCTTCTTCGCGTACTGATATAGAAAATTTACTCATTTGGGGTTAAAACTATTTTGATGACTAGTACAAAGGAATCTCGTCATATCGAGCTTTTTACAACGATAAAAACACATGTTTTGATAATAATTATATAGAATATAATAGCTGTTATAGTGAGATTATAGCGTAATCTGGCTATGACAAATTTCTTGGGGGACAGAAAAACCTTTCGATTAATTACGAATTCCTTCTATGACGCTTTTCCTGACGTCATAATAGCCAAGAGTCCGTTATAAGTGGATTCGTTTCAGCAAAATTTCATTGTAGATTAGAAAATTCTAGGAGGGCTGATTTCAGGAGAATTCTGTTTTTCCTTTTCTCTTTAAAAAACGCTATTTATTATTGTAGAATCTCGTCATAATAAACTTCTCGGAAATAAAAACGGTTCGATGTATTCGAAATTCGTTTTCTCAGACGCTTTTCCTGTACATTTGTACAAATCGGGACCACAACGACCCGTCTTATTATAACCTGACAGTTCGTAACAAAATGGTTCATTATAACGAGATTCTACTCGATTTATTCATTTATTGCTGTTGTTCACAAACGTACCTGATCCGTGTACCAGTAGTAAGGCGTAGGATCGATGCCTTCGCGTTTGTAGCCCTCAAGCAGTTCTTCCGAATCCCAAATACGCATAGAACCACCCACGATTTCGCCTACACCGGGCATAAGAACATCCACAGACTCGGTTAAGCGAGGATCTTCGGGACATTTTTGCATGTAAAATGATTTAATGTGGGCTGGGAAGCGGCAAAGAAGGATTGGCACGCCGATCTGGTCCGTCATCTTGCGTTCGGGCATTTCGGGAATATCCTACCAGTCCAAAGTTTATTAATAAATAACAGAGCTACTAATAATTAAGAAGAAGTTACCTCGCCAAATTCGTAGAAAGTACCGTCCTCTTTGGTGATGTTGTTAGCCTTCAGGTATTCGATAGCTTCACTGTAGTCCATTCGTTTAAACGGCCTCTGAGGCTTTTTGAATCCCTGTGATAATGATTCAAACTCGTAAAAACGTTCTTAACGTTAAGTAGCGTGATTTTACCGGATTCAGTTCCATGACGATTTCAGCCACCGGAGACGCCAAGACTCGGTCAACGACATCGCAAACTAGATCTTCTAATCGGTTTAGCAGATCGTCAAAGCTAATGAAAGGACATTCGGCTTCCACGTGGCTGTACCTGTAATTCAATGAGAAACGATTGAATTGATCTTATTATGACGAGGTTATTAGTTACTTACTCCGCTAGATGGCGACGCGTGCGACTTTGCTCGGCACGATAACTTTGCGCGATACAAAAGACGTCTCCCAAAGCAGGGATGGCTGTCTCTAAGTAGAGTTGTGAGCTCTGGGTCAAGTACGCATCTTCACTGTAAGTTTTTTTTTAAAAAAAAAAAAAAAAAAAAAAAAAATATTAAAAACGGATCCAATTTGTCAAACAGACAAACTTACCCGAAGTAGTTCAGTTTGAAGAGTGTAGAGCCACCTTCCACTTGCGTTTGCACAAAAGTCGGAGGGCAGACTTCACAATAACCCCGGTCAAGGAAATGGTCACGGAAAGCTTGGGTGATGGCCGATCGCGCGCGTAAAACTTTCGATGTCTATAATTTTCGAATAGTTAAACAAATGCAGAACGATCTTCAATTATAAGTTTTAAGTCTCACATTTTCACCACGAATCATCATATGCCTGTTGTCGAGTTGCACATCAGGGTGGGCCTCTTCGTTAAGGATAGCATCTGCGCCACCTGGTGGCGCAAGACCGACAAGTTCCCAGAAATCGACGTGTAACTCGTGACCTCCCGGAGCCTAAATACGGCCAAATATAGAAGCTATTAATTCCAAGGAAGAAAAGCGGCCTTATTCAATACTGAAAGCTATTTAAGAGTTTTCTTACAGTTTTGCCCTCGGGAACTTGCTTAATGACGCCATAAAGAGCCACAGAGGACTCGGTGGAAAGCACCAGAGCATCGTAAGTCTGGCAGAGCTTGTCACAAAGGACAGATTGGAGGAATCCCGTTCCGTCACGCAATGTGATGAACATAAGCGCCTTGCCTAAGTTAATTTAGACTTAATCCTTAAATAAAAAAATAGTAAATCAACTAAAAAAATAGTTAATTTATGCTTTGGAGGAATAAGGTACTATAACAACATCAGCAGCTAAGGGGAGGAGCCTACCTTGTCGTCGCAGACGGTGAACCCATCCAAAAATTTTCACACGTTGTCCACGGTACTTTTCACCTTCGCGGATCCTGATTCGTACCGCCTCGGGAAGCGAGGCATCCTGCTGGATTTGGATTTTCTTAGCTTCTTCCAGATTTTTTTGTCGCTTTTCCAAATCTTCGGCCTCTTTCTGTTGCTTGTCATTAGCCTTGTACTGCTCACGTTGCCAGATTTTATGCACCTTCTTCAGGGCCGACTTTGCAGCGGGTTCAAAACGCTAAACGGGAGGTACAAAGGTCGAGACGTAATACTGATTGTGAGACTTGTTTAGTTTATAGAGTTTTTTAGAGGAAAAAACAGGTTAACTTGATTTACTTTGCCTTCTTCCTTGGCATCCACGTAAATGGTGGGGAAAGGCTCTTTGCCGGCGTGGCGCATAGCGGCCAAAATGGTCTTGAAGGGCTTGCCTTCAGTTCCGTCTCCAGTTTCATCATTTCCGGACTTTTCTGAAGTATAAATCTCAGCGTTTCCTAGGAGATAAGAGGGACACGTGAATAGAATATTATATTACTTTCCTGGTTCAAATGCATAGAAGTTTTACATGCTAAATAAGCTCAGGCATGAACGCTTACTTTCGTTTAAACATTTATAAAAGAACGTAAATTACTCAAATTATATTACACCTCTACCTTTAACTATATTACCTGATTCCACCTTAAGTTATGTTACCTCTATTGTAATTTTACGCAAAAATAAAAATCGAATCTGTAAACTGTTATCACCGGAGAAAACTACTGAAAGGTTTCAGGCGAATCGTCCAAAGTAACTGTACATTTCGTACCTGACATTACAACACATGTCACTGTAAATAAAAAATATAATAATAAATACAAATAAATGTCGCGCAGTTTTTCGTATAATTCCCGTATACCTTGGTTAAGATACCTACGGCATTCAGTGAAAATCTTTTGTTCAACTTGAGTAAACTTCTGTTCAAAGAAATATAAAAGTTTGTCCCCGTTTAAGATCACGACCGTGCAAAATGGGGATCCATCACGTGTAAGACGAGACTGCATTATATTCTATATGATCGACGTCAGCCTACACACACGTTACGATCCGCGCAAGGTTGGGTCACATGCGTTAGACTCCATGCAAACAGCTGATGCAACATTACATCATTAAATTGCTAGAGATACGTTACTTTTACAAGTATGTATTTAGTTGTTAGGTATAAGAGCTGTACATTTACACACTCATACACAAACGATTATCTACTGAATAAGAAACTGCAGAACTTGGGAGATAAAATTAAACGACTTGGGAGATAGTATAGAAAAGTAAACAATAAGCCGAACATAGTACCATAAATAGTACCCATGAAAAAATTACCTAAACTCATTTCCTTCACAGCGTCCGTTATTTCACTCATTTGTGTTCAATTGTTTACTGACTGATGCAATAACGTTCGGACCAGCGACAGTATGCACTGCGGATAGTACGAACAGCGTGCTCGGTTCGTAACAGCTCGAGAAAAATTAACGGGAAGAAAACGTCACCCGGGCACATGTAAAGACGACAGGAGAAGGTGGCGCTGATAGCGGGAAAATGATGGCATGGGTCAGTCCATGTTGTATGTCATGCGCGGTCTTTGTTGGTGAAGCCGGGAAGCCCCGCCTGGTTACCTTTTTCTTATTTGCGCCTGGTGCGATCTTCCCCTGCAGGTTCTGTCTGGAGTCGACTCGCCCAAACTATCCCCATCTCTGGTTTCCCTTCATTTTTGCGATGGCGCTCTCGTGAAGCTCAGGGTAGCCCGTACTTTGTATGCCTTGAATTTATGGTTTCTAGCCATATAAAAATGGAGCCTATCAAGCCTATAGCTTCTAAAATCTTCGTTACATCTTCAGTTGAGGGCAAAGACGACTGGGACGAGGTATTTTAATTTATATTAATTAAAAAGCTCAGACAGGCAAACGACAAGGGTGGTGGCCATGCGCTGGACTCGCAATAACTAACGTGATCGCTAGGCGGATCCAGAGGCGCCGCTTTTGAAGTTGGCCAGCTCTTGTTTTATAGAGTATAAGTTATTTAACCATTTTCAACCTATGTCAGCCCAACATAACATGATTTTAAACCTTTTTGGTGTGTTCTAGAGATACGAAAAATGCTACGGGCTTCTACAGAGCATGACCAATGGTCTTTCAGAGAAAGAAGCACACGATGCACTAACAAGTGCGGTGTGCAAAGATGCCAAGTTGCACGACGAAGTGACAATGGGCTTCTTGTTTTCCATATTGACCGATCCGCCCAACGCAGCTCGGGTAAGTGCCGTACTTGTCATGGTGGTAGCCATCGGAATGAACTATAACGTTTTTTCAACGTGCGACAGAGTTATTGCGAATTTAACCTCGTGTCACGTGATGGCTATTCGCCGTTAATCAACCACGCGACGCAGCTCATCGTTGAGAAGTATGTTCGCTTACTCGAAACGCCCAGAATGCAGCTTTTATGGCTCGTCAAGGAATTGGTTCGCAATAGCGCGGTGGGCACCGATGGCTTAGTATGGAACCTAATGAGACAAGTCGCTGGTGGTGACGTGACGGCCAAAAATTTGTGGCTAGCTGATAATTTAATTGATATATTCCTAGAACACAGGTAGGACTAATTAGCCTTGTATATATTACCTTCATTTACGTTTAATTTTATTTTACATAGATTCTTCATTTTTTATTTTATTTATTATTGTTGTTATTTTATTATTTTTAATGAACATGTAGCGGACAAGTGAATAGCAAATTCGTTTTTTTATTTTTGTCCGAATTATAAAAGGACTTGGCTGGACAAGTACCCTATATTGATCGCCTCGGTTGTGTATACCTACCTGCGACTTCTCGAAGACCATGTTGCTCCGGGTTTGGCGGCCCTCAGACAAAAGGAAGTTACCTTAGTCTCGGCGCTACTACGAGAAAAATTCGCCGATTGTTTAGTGATAGGCCGGGACTTGGTCCGGCTCTTACAGAACGTAGCGCGCCTCCCGGAACTGGAAGCTATCTGGAGAGATCTCCTTCACAATCCCAAAGTTCTCGCTCCCAACTTTAGTGGTACGAAACGGGTGTCATAAAAGACATGAATGTTTTTCCAACTCAGTTAGGTCGCGTTTTGTAGCGCGTTTATTCATTCGTGTCACTCGTTTCATCTAAAAGGTGTGCTCCAGCTTATGCAAGTCCGGACGTCACGTCGGT